>JAQIHN010000045.1:362500-787500 GCA_027917425.1 Gastrophryne carolinensis | reverse complement strand
CATTCACCCTCCCATTCCCCATTACAGGCAGTGTGGCATTCACCCTCCCATTCCCCATTACAGGTAGTGTGGCATTCACTCTCCCCTTCCTTAATTTACGCAGTGTGACATTCCCCCCTCCCATTCCCCATTACAGGCAGTGTGGCATTCACCCTCCCATTCCCCATTACAGGCAGTGTGGCATCCCCCCTCCCATTCCCCATTACAGGCAGTGTGGCATTCACCCTCCCATTCCCCATATAGGCAGTGTGACATTCCCCCTCCCATTCCCCATATAGGCAGTGTGACATTCCCCCTCCCATTCCCCATATAGGCAGTGTGACATTCCTCCTCCCATTCCCCATTACAGGCAGTGAGGCATTCCCCCTCCCATTCCCCATATAGGCAGTGTGGCATTCCCCCTCCCATTCCCCATATAGGCAGTGTGGCATTCCTCCTCCCATTCCCCATTACAGGCAGTGTGACATTCCCCTCCCATTCCCCATATAGGCAGTGTGGCATTCCCCCTCCCATTCCCCATATAGGCAGTGTGGCATTCCCCCTCCCATTCCCCATATAGGCAGTGTGGCATCCCCCCTCCCATTCCCCATTACAGGCAGTGTGGCATTCCCCCTCCCATTCCCCATATAGGCAGTGTGACATTCCCCCCTCCCATTCCCCATTACATGCAGTGTGGCATTCCCCCTCCCATTCCACCGGGTGCTGCTGCTGATCCTGGGAGTGCTGTGCACATGCCCACCCGGGTATGTGCAGCAAGGCGACCACTGACATGTCCACCCGCTGCACTGAACCGCGCATGTGTGTGCGCCCCGCATTACAGGAATGGTGGCAGCGCCACCCAGAGCAGGGACAGCGGGCAAGGAGCAGTCACCCAGCCTACCCGCCACTCCTCCATCGTCTGTCCTCGGGGTGGCAGCAGTGCAGGAGCGACGGTTATGTACTTTTTAAAAAATAATATAAATAATAATAATATAAATAATAATAATAATATAAATAATAATATAAATAATAATAATAATATAAATAATAATAATAATATAAATAATAATATAAATAATAATAATATAAATAATAATAATAATAATATAAATAAATAATATTTTCCCCCACTTTTGGGGGGAGAGACGTGCGTCTTATGGTGCAAAACATATGGTGATATTGTAAAAGCTCTTTAAACTCAGCCTCTCTATAACAGGAATGGTTTGGATAACCCTGTGAATGTTCTCAGCTCTATCAATATGTCTATCAGCGCTGCCGAACTTTAATCCAATGATAAATCCGTCTCTTCCTCCAGGAGGTAAAACATTACAAACCTCTAATACCCCCAAGTGCAGAGGGTGACTTACCAAACATTCATTTTCACAGGTTTCTATTTGCTGACTAGGAAACCGTTTTAACTGAATGTTTTGCTTGTTCTTCAGCTATAAAATTCAAATCTAAGATAAACATAAAAAAAAAACAAACAAGCAAAAAAAATAAAACACAAAAAAAAAAAAACCAGGCGACAATGCTTTTCAATGCATCGAGTCCTCTATTATATCCCCTAAGGAAACATCATTCGGGGTCCTGCTTAAAGATCTGGTCAAGCAACTTTACCTTTAGCTCTGCATTCAATTTTGAACTGATCCTTACATCTAAGCGAATCCCATAGGATGCTGATTCTCTATAGTATATCCCATAGGGTGCTGATTATCTATAGTATATCCCATAGGGTGCTGATTCTCTATAGCATATCCCATAGGATGCTGATTCTTTAGCATATCCCATAGGGTGCTGATTCTCTATAGCATATCCCATAGGATGCTGATTATCTTTAGCATATCCCATAGGGTGCTGATTATCTTTAGCATATCCCATAGGATGCTGATTATCTTTAGCACATCCCATAGGGTGCTGATTATCTTTAGCACATCCCATAGGATGCTGATTATCTTTAGCATATCCCATAGGATGCTGATTATCTTTAGCATATCCCATAGGGTGCTGATTATCTTTAGCATATCCCATAGGGTGCTGATTATCTTTAGCATATCCCATAGGGTGCTGATTCTCTATAGTATATCCCATAGGGTGCTGATTCTCTATAGCATATCCCATAGGATGCTGATTCTTTAGCATATCCCATAGGGTGCTGATTATCTTTAGCATATCCCATAGGGTGCTGATTATCTTTAGCATATCCCATAGGATGCTGATTATCTTTAGCACATCCCATAGGGTGCTGATTCTCTATAGTATATCCCATAGGGTGCTGATTCTCTATAGCATATCCCATAGGATGCTGATTCTTTAGCATATCCCATAGGATGCTGATTCTTTAGCATATCCCATAGGGTGCTGATTATCTTTAGCATATCCCATAGGATGCTGATTATCTTTAGCACATCCCATAGGGTGCTGATTATCTTTAGCACATCCCATAGGATGCTGATTATCTATAGCATATCCCATAGGATGCTGATTATCTTTAGCATATCCCATAGGGTGCTGATTATCTTTAGCACATCCCATAGGGTGCTGATTATCTTTAGCATATCCCATAGGGTGCTGATTATCTTTAGCATAGCCCATAGGGTGCTGATTATCTTTAGCATAGCCCATAGGGTGCTGATTATCTTTAGCATAGCCCATAGGGTGCTGATTATCTTTAGCATAGCCCATAGGGTGCTGATTCTTTAGCATATCCCATAGGATGCTGATTATCTTTAGCATAGCCCATAGGGTGCTGATTATCTTTAGCATAGCCCATAGGGTGCTGATTATCTTTAGCATAGCCCATAGGGTGCTGATTATCTTTAGCATATCCCATAGGGTGCTGATTATCTTTAGCATAGCCCATAGGGTGCTGATTATCTTTAGCATAGCCCATAGGGTGCTGATTCTTTAGCATATCCCATAGGATGCTGATTATCTTTAGCATAGCCCATAGGGTGCTGATTATCTTTAGCATAGCCCACAGGGTGCTGATTATCTTTAGCATAGCCCATAGGGTGCTGATTCTCTATAGCATAGCCCATAGGGTGCTGATTATCTTTAGCATAGCCCATAGGGTGCTGATTATCTTTAGCATAGCCCATAGGGTGCTGATTCTTTAGCATATCCCATAGGGTGCTGATTATCTTTAGCACATCCCATAGGGTGCTGATTATCTTTAGCATAGCCCATAGGATGCTGATTCTTTAGCATATCCCATAGGGTGCTGATTATCTTTAGCATAGCCCATAGGGTGCTGATTCTTTAGCATATCCCATAGGGTGCTGATTATCTTTAGCACATCCCATAGGTTGCTGATTATCTTTAGCATATCCCATAGGGTGCTGATTATTGTAGCGATAACCCTTATCGCCGGAGGGCTTCCCCGCCAGAGACGTCCTTTTCCCAATGGTGAGAGGTGCTGCTGGAATTCCAGAGTCATCCGTGAGGAAACAGGAACAGCCCTTACAAGGGCTAGTGAATTGTAATATAGCGTTTCCCCCAATAAGAGACAGAACTCAGTATTGAGGGTGAAGATGAACTTACTTTATTAGTGCCACCCTGTGCCTTATATGCAAGTCTCCATGCAAGGGGACCTCCCCCGTGGACCTGATGGAGAACTGCATGACAAACACACAGACCAATGGGAGCAGGGCACACAATCCCTCAACGTTGCCAGTAACACAATCAGTAGAACAATAGCAGTCTGTAACGCAATCAATAACACAATGGCAGTCTGTCTGGGACATGCTCAAGAAAATGAAAGTAATGGGTCTATGCAAAAACAGGGCCTTTAAAATCCAATGGCAGAGTCTGACAATGCCCCCTTTTTGTGGAACACCCGGCAGACCCGGATTGACCCTGTTCGGGTTAACGTGGGGCTGTCCGGACTCTTGTTATGGGCAGAGTTCTGTGTAAGGACAAGTCTGCACATAGTGAGTAACCGGACTAAACATTGACGTGGGCTGTACATAGGAATCGGTCATGGGTGGGGTCCAAACACTGGGATATTGTGGCGTTGGTGAGTTCAGCACCAAAGTCCTTGGTTGGATGTGTGCACAGGTGCTTTGCTTTCTTATAGCTGGTCCAAGTTTCAATCTCTTTCCATGGAAGCTGATCGTAGAATCCATAATCTTCTGCACATCTACATCATCGTAAATGGAGACAAAACCATAACCCTTAGAAACGGCAGAGGCATCCCTAATAATTTTGACATTCTTTACAGCGCCATACTTTGAAAAAACATCCTTAATTTCAGGCTGATTAATCCGACGGTCAATGCCCCCAACAAAAATAGTGTTTGGCATAAGTTTCCCTTCTGGAAGGACGTAACCTGATGGCTGATCCTCTTCTTGGCTTCTTGTAACAGACATGACGTGATGCAGACGAAACCCCTGGGTCTCCCCGACCAGTGGGCTGGAGTCGGCAGCTCGGGCTGGAGCCCGGGTTGTAACAGGGTTGACGCTGGCTGGTCCAGAGGTAGCGTAGGCAGAAGTCATTGGTCCTAGATCATTTCCCAATAGTACTTCTGCTGGTAAGTTGTCCATAAGTCCCACCTGTACCCTGCCGGATCCAGCGCCCCAGTCAAGATGTACTCGGGCGGTGGGGAGTCGAAACACAGCTCCTCCCGCCACCCTTACTGCAACGGTGTCTTTGTTCTTGACCAAATGAGGTTGGAGCAAGGTAAGTGTGGCTCCGGTGTCGCGTAGTCCTTGCGCGGTGCGCCCATTGACTCGTACCTCCTGGCAATGGTGCTGTCGGTTGTCTTGGATGGCCGCTTGTACGGGATCAGCTTCATACAGTACCCCCAGATACTCTTCCGAACTGCTCTCAGCTTCCAAACAGTGTGCCACAGGAGTACGGGAGGTGGAAGGTTGCTTTTGCCCCCACGTGTTTCGGGGAGGCTCTAGGGCGCAATCACTGCGATAATGTCCCCATTGTTTGCAACGATGGCACTGAACTGTGGAGAGGTTCGGTTGCTGCTCTGGCCTATGTGCCCCAGAGTCACGAGTTGGCGCTGAAGCCACAGGTGCTTGAAATTTGATGGGAGGTTGTGGTTTTGGAGCGGACTGTTCTGTCCGGCGAGCATCAGTGTACTCGTCAGCTAGACGAGCAGCCTCAGGTAGCGTTAGAGGCCTCCGGTCACGTACCCACTCTCTTAGCTCTGGTTGCAGGGCATTGAGAAAATGTTCTAGTAAAAACAACTGTAGTACATCCTCAGCGGTCGTGGCTTTGCATCCAGTGACCCAGTGTGATGCTGTACGATGGAGGCGACATGCCCACTCCGTGTAAGAATCCCCTCCCTTCTTTTGGGATTCCCGAAATCGTCGCCTGTAGGCCTCCGGGGTGACAGCGTACCGGGCTAACAAAGCCTCCTTTACCAGATGGTAGTGTGGTAAGTCCGCATCAGGGATGGCCCGGAAAGCATCGGAAGCTTTCCCAGATAGTTTCCCTGATAATATGGTGACCCATTCCTCCGTGGGTACCCGGTGTAAAGCGCACTGCCGTTCAAAATCGGCCAAAAATCCGTCAATCTCGTCGTCACTTTCCTGGAAGGACTTAAATGCTGCAAATGGAATCTTTCTCCCCCCAGTGTAACTGAGGCTGAGAGGCTGCTGGGTTGAAAGTCGCCGATCTTCCCTTCGCTTACTGGCCTCTGCCTCCGCTGCGGCGAAGACTCGGTCGATCAGTTCCTGTGATGGATTCGGGCCATAGACCGACAATCTGTTCCGAACCGCTTGAACGAGAGCAGCGTCTTCATCGGCCTCTATATTGGTTTCGGTCCTCACTGCTGCACGATCCATTTCGATCAGCTCGGCTATCAGTTCCTGACGTGGGCGGTTGCTAGCTGACCTTCCCCGGCTCTCGAGTAGATCCTTCAGGGTCAGCCTTTTCAACTTGTCCTACTGACTCTCCATCAGGGTAGCACTCTCTCTGGGTACAAAGGACCATCCGACCGCTTGCCACCAATTGTAGCGATAACCCTTATCGCCGGAGGGCTTCACCGCCCGAGACGTCCTTTTCCCAATCGTAAGAGGTGCTGCTGGAATTCCAGAGTCGTCCGTGAGGAAACAGGAACAGCCCTTACAAGGGCTAGTGAATTGTAATATAGCGTTTCCCCCAATAAGAGACAGAACTCAGTATTGAGGGTGAAGATTAACTTAACTTTATTAGTGCCACACTGTGCCTTATATGCAAGCCTCCATGCAAGGGGACCTCCCCCATGGACCTGATGGAGAACTGCATGACAAACACACGGACCAATGGGAGCAGGGCACACAATCCCTCAACTCTGCCGGTAACACAATCAGTAGAACAATAGCCGTCTGTAACACAATCAGTAGAACAATAGCGGTCTGTAACACAATCAGTAGAACAATAGCAGTCTGTAGCACAATCAGTAGAACAATAGCAGTCTGTAATACCATCAATAACACAATGGCAGTCTGTCTGGGACATGCTCAAGAAAATGAAAGTAATGGGTCTATGCAAAAACAGTGCCTTTAAAATCCAATGGCAGAGTCTGTCACAATTATGTTTAGCATATCCCATAGGGTGCTGATTATCTTTAGCATATCCCATAGGGTGCTGATTATCTTTAGCATATCCCATAGGATGCTGATTCTTTAGCATATCCCATAGGGTGCTGATTCTTTAGCATATCCCATAGGGTGCTGATTCTTTAGCATATCCCATAGGATGCTGATTCTTTAGCATATCCCATAGGATGCTGATTATCTTTAGCATATCCCATAGGGTGCTGATTATCTTTAGCATATCCCATAGGGAGCTGATTCTTTAGCATATCCCATAGGGTGCTGATTCTTTAGCATATCTGTTCTCTAGCCTGGAACCTACTCTCCGGTTTGTTCCTCCACTTGCGGTTTACCCTGCAAATCCTTGCTACCTGCTGACCCGGATTGGACTTTGACTCTGCATTGATCTGCTTCCCTGTTGCTGACCCGGATTGGACTTTGACTCCGCTTTGACCTGCTTCCCTGTTTGGACTTTGACCTTCTGCGCTTTGGCCTAGTCTCTGCCATTGGACTCCAGCAGTATTCACCAGTATCGTGACAGGATACTCAAGCCAAAAATGGAGTCCGCTGGGACTGGGTGTTTGGAGGTTCGCATTAACCAGCTGCAGTCTACTCTGGCTAATATGCACGCCGAGATGCAGACGTTGAAAAACAAATATGATGCCTTTGAAGGACAGACTTCTCACAATGTCCATATTTATGGACAAACAATTCAAGAGCTACGTGGGACGGTGCAGACATTATCTGACCGGATGGCTCACTTGGAGGCTCAAGCTTCTGTACTACCTACTTCCGTGCCTGCCATGAGTCCTAAGTTGCCACCGTTCAGATTTGGCGGAGACCGTGACAAATTCGGGGGATTCCTCAATCAATGTAGGCTATACTTTGATGCAAATCCAACCCAGTTTCCTACTGACCGGTCTAAAGTCCTGTGTATCATCATGTTGCTGACACATAAAGCCATTGCCTGGGCTAGTCCATTAATTGAGACCCAAGACCCCCGGCTGAACAACTTTGAAGACTTCATCAACGCCATGAGTCAAATGTTTGATGATCCCAATCGAGGTGCTACAGCTGAAGCAGCACTACTAGCTTTGCGCCAAGGCAGATGCCCCGTCACCGAGTATGCTATGGAGTTCAAGAGGTGGGCTATCGACACTGATTGGAATAACGCGGCGAAAATGTCTTTTTTTAGGAAAGGACTTTCCAGCGCATTAAAAGACGAACTTGCCCGTGCAGAGGCCCCTTTAGGCTTAGACGACTTTATTAACCATTGTATTAGAATTGACACCCGACTATCTGAACGACGACAAGAGAAATGGGCTACCTTGAATTTTGATACTAAGCAGTACCCTTCTTTTCCTGTAGCAATTTCTAAGGAACCGCAAGGAAATATTCAAAGAGAATCGGGCAGTGAGCCGATGCAAGTAGATTCCATACTAAGGCGTGAAAGCGTTGACAGAAGAGAGCACAGGCTCCGGGAAAGCTTATGCTTCTACTGCGGAAAATCTGACCACTTCCTTATCAACTGCCCTAGCCGCCCTCGGAGATTGGTAGCAGCTATTATGGATCCTGACTTTTCGGACAGAGAATCAATTGTTTCCGAAACAGAATTATCTGAGGAAGCAGTTATCCATTCCATCTCATATTAAGAAAGAAAATAAAGACTCCCATTGCTTTCTTCCCATTAAGTTTCTGACTAATTCTCAGTGGATTTCTGCCTCTGCTATGGTGGACTCTGGGGCTAGTGGCAATTTCATGGACCTTTCTTTTGCCCAAAAGCATGGGGTCAGATTTAACAAAAAACTCTCACCCTTGGTAATGGAAACCGTAGATGGATCTCCTCTGAGCTCAGGGCCTGTGGATCAAGAGACGGAGCCACTTGAGGTCATTATAACACCCCAGCACCGTCTCTCTTTCCTATTGATCTCGTCTCCACATTTTCCTGTTATTTTAGGCCTACCATGGTTGCAAGCACAGAACCCTGTCATCAACTGGGAAACTAAAGAAATAAGCTTCCCTGGGGAGGATGGTCTTTCGACAGGGTACTCTGAACAAGATTCTAAGGAACCAGTTGAAAATAATAAAATGGTAGAATTACCCTCTGTATACAAGAACTATGCGGACGTGTGCGAAAAACAAAATGCCGACAAGCTTCCCCCACATAGATCTTATGACTGTCCCATAGAATTGTTTCCTGGTGCACCTATGCCCTTTGGACACATTTACCCTTTGGCAGACCCCGAACTAAAAGCCCTCAAGGACTACATAGAAGAAAACCTGGCTAAGGGGTTCATTCGCCCATCTTCTTCACCTGCGGGGGCTCCCATATTCTTTGTCAAAAAAAAGGACGGTTCTCTAAGGCCATGCATTGACTACAGGGAACTTAACAAAATTACAATCAAGAACCGCTACCCTCTACCATTGATTCCTGAGCTCTTGGAGAGAGTACGACATGCAAAGGTGTTCACCAAGTTAGACCTGCGTGGCGCTTATAACTTGGTCCGTATAAGACCCGGAGATGAATGGAAGACAGCGTTTAGGTCACGTTATGGACATTATGAATATCTCGTGATGCCTTTTGGTTTTTGCAACGCCCCTGCTACCTTCCAACATCTTGTCAATTATATCTTCAGAGATCTTTTGGACCAGTTTGTAGTCGTCTATTTGGATGATATCCTAATTTTTTCCAACTCTATGGAAGAACATCAGAGACATGTGAAATTGATTCTGGATCGTCTAAGGAAGAATCAACTCTACATTAAAATTGAAAAATGTGATTTTCATCAAACTGAAATACAATTTCTGGGTTATATAATTTCACCCCGTGGTTTACACATGGACCCTAGCAAGATTAAAGCAATAGTAGACTGGCCTACTCAAAAAAACATAAAGGATGTTCAACGTTTCATAGGTTTTGCCAATTTTTATAGACGTTTTATTAGGAATTTCTCGGAGATCATAACTTCTATTACACAGTTGACTAAGAAAGGACATGCCTTTGCTTGGTCTCCTCAAGCACAAGAATCCTTTTGTCTCCTAAAGTTCACTACAGCCCCAGTGCTAATCCATCCCGACCCAGAATGCGCCTTCATTGTGGAAGTAGATGCTTCAGACTGTGCTATAGGGGCTATTCTGTCTCAGAGAACAGGAGACAAGGGGTTATTGCATCCCTGTGCCTTTTTCTCCCGCCGTTTATCACCCGCTGAGAAGAATTATGATGTGGGTAATAAAGAACTGTTGGCCATCATTGCAGCATTTAAAGAATGGAGGCATCTCCTTCAAGGAACCTCACAGCAAATAATTGTTCTAACTGATCACCGTAACTTGGAGTTTGTTAGATCAGCCAACTGTCTATCTCCTCGCCAAACTCGTTGGAGTCTTTTTCTCAACCAATTCAACTTGTAATTTCATATCGGCCTGGATCTCGTAATGGCAAAGCGGATGCTCTATCTAGAATTTTTTCCAAATATTCCACTTCTATTATTCCACCCAAAACTATTGTTCCTGAGTCTAATTTTATTGGAGTAATCCAAAATAAGGACTTGCTGGAAGAGATAAAAGAGGCCTATAACACCGATTCCTTGCTGTCTCAACCATCTGATGAGGTGCACTTAACGCTTAAGAACAAGACGTGGATCCATGGGCAGCAGCTATATATACCCGAAACAGTAAGATTGAAATTTCTAAAGCTAGTCCATGATTCTAAGATTGCTGGTCACAAGGGAGTGCAGAAGACACAGGAATTCCTATCTCGTTTCTTTTGGTGGCCCAATTATCAACAGGACGTAAGAAAATATGTATTGTCATGTGACGTTTGTGCTAGATGCAAGACTCCACGTTCTTCACCCTTGGGTTTGTTACAGCCTTTGCCGATCCCCTCTCGTCCCTGGGGTTCCATTTCCATGGACTTTATAGTAGATCTACCTACCTCTAAAGGACAAAATACAATTCTGGTAGTAGTTGACCGGCTCACCAAGGCTGCACACTTCATTCCATGTACCGGCCTACCTTCCGCTAAAGACACTGCTGACCTTGTAGTTCAGAATGTGTTTTGTTTTCATGGAGTTCCTGATGAAGTCATCTTGGATCGTGGGGTACAGTTTACGTCAAAATTTTGGCGGAGTTTTTGTTCAGCACTTGATATTGAGGTTAACTTATCAACCGCCTTTCACCCACAAACTAATGGACAAACTGAGCGCACAAATCAGACCCTGGAACAGTACTTACGATGCTATATCTGTCATTTACAAGATGATTGGGTCGATCTGCTTCCGGTGGCTGAGTTCTCCTACAATAACTCCCAAAATGCCTCCACTAAGCAAACTCCTTTCTTTGCAAACTTGGGGTATCATCCAAATATTCTACCCAAATTCCCTGCTGTTTTACCTATGCCTGCAGTTGCGGAAAGGATCTCTAAATTACAGCAAAATTTGAAACTAATCAAGACAACATTGGAGAAGGCTCAAGAAAATTACAAGAAGGCGGCAGATACATTTCGTAGGCCAGCACCAATGTTTAAAGTGGGAGATAAAGTATGGCTTTCCACCAGAAATTTGAGACTCAAGTTACCTTCACCAAAACTGGGACAGAAATTTATTGGGCCCTATAAGATTATCAGGATTACTAGTCCTGTAGCTATTAAGCTTCACAGTCCATGAAGATTCATCCTGTGTTTCATGTGTCTCTGTTAAAACCTGTTGTGCTCAACCCTTTTCCGGAACGTATTCCTTCTCCTCCCGATGCAGTGGAGGTAGATGGGCAAGAACAGTTTATTGTAGAGGAAATCTTGGACTCTAGAATCTTTAGGAACCAATTACAATACCTCATTAAGTGGCAAGGTTATGGGCCTGAAGAAAATTCTTGGGAACCTGTGAGTAATATTAATGCTCCCCGACTGATCAGACAGTTTCACCAAAGACATCCTGGGAGGCCGAGGCAGGTCACGCACAGAGGCCGCTGTTGAGGTGGGAGTAATGTCAGGAATAGCCTTGTTACGTCTGTCTAGTTGGACTGTTTCCCTTAAGTTTTCCCTTAGTTAAGATGGCGGATTGTGTCTCAGCTGGGTGCCATCTTACTTCCTGTCATATGTATAAACCTCTCAGGCCTGTTGCTCAGTGCTTGAGTATTGTGTTTGACTTCCTGCTTGTGCAGTTCTCTAGCCTGGAGCTTACTCTCCGGTTTGTTCCTCCACTTGCGGTTTACCCTGCAAATCCTTGCTACCTGCTGACCCGGATTGGACTTTGACTCCGCTTTGATCTGCTTCCCTGCTGCTGACCCGGATTGGACTTTGACTCCGCTTTGATCTGCTTCCCTGCTGCTGACCCGGATTGGACTTTGACTCCACTTTGATCTGCTTCCCTGTTTGGACTTTGACCTTCTGCGCTTTGGCCTAGTCTCTGCCATTGGACTCCAGCAGTATTCACCAGTATCGTGACATTAGCATATCCCATAGGGTGCTGACTCTGTAGCATATCCCATAGGATGCTGATTCTGTAGCATATCCCATAGGGTGCTGATTATCTTTAGCATATCCCATAGGGGGCTGATTCTTTAGCATATCCCATAGGATGCTGATTCTTTAGCATATCCCATAGGGTGCTGATTATCTTTAGCATATCCCATAGGATGCTGATTCTTTAGCATATCCCAGAGGGTGCTGATTATCTTTAGCATATCCCATAGGGTGCTGATTATCTTTAGCATATCCCATAGGATGCTGATTCTTTAGCATATCCCATAGGATGCTGATTATCTTTAGCATATCCCATAGGATGCTGATTATCTTTAGCATATCCCATAGGATGCTGATTATCTTTAGCATATCCCATAGGGTGCTGATTATCTTTAGCATATCCCATAGGATGCTGATTCTTTAGCATATCCCATAGGATGCTGATTCTTTAGCATATCCCATAGGATGCTGATTATCTTTAGCATATCCCATAGGATGCTGATTATCTTTAGCATATCCCATAGGATGCTGATTCTTTAGCATATCCCATAGGATGCTGATTCTTTAGCATATCCCATAGGGTGCTGATTCTTTAGCATATCCCATAGGATGCTGATTATCTTTAGCATATCCCATAGGATGCTGATTCTTTAGCATATCCCATAGGATGCTGATTCTTTAGCATATCCCATAGGATGCTGATTATCTTTAGCATATCCCATAGGATGCTGATTATCTTTAGCATATCCCATAGGATGCTGATTCTTTAGCATATCCCATAGGGTGCTGATTCTTTAGCATATCCCATAGGGTGCTGATTCTTTAGCATATCCCATAGGATGCTGATTCTTTAGCATATCCCATAGGATGCTGATTCTTTAGCATATCCCATAGGGTGCTGATTCTTTAGCATATCCCATAGGATGCTGATTATCTTTAGCATATCCCATAGGATGCTGATTCTTTAGCATATCCCATAGGATGCTGATTCTTTAGCATATCCCATAGGGTGCTGATTATCTTTAGCATATCCCATAGGGTGCTGATTCTTTAGCATATCCCATAGGGTGCTGATTATCTTTAGCATATCCCATAGGATGCTGATTCTTTAGCATATCCCATAGGATGCTGATTCTTTAGCATATCCCATAGGATGCTGATTCTTTAGCATATCCCATAGGATGCTGATTATCTTTAGCATATCCCATAGGATGCTGATTATCTTTAGCATATCCCATAGGATGCTGATTATCTTTAGCATATCCCATAGGATGCTGATTCTTTAGCATATCCCATAGGGTGCTGATTCTTTAGCATATCCCATAGGGTGCTGATTCTTTAGCATATCCCATAGGGTGCTGATTATCTTTAGCATATCCCATAGGATGCTGATTCTTTAGCATATCCCATAGGATGCTGATTATCTTTAGCATATCCCATAGGGTGCTGATTCTTTAGCATATCCCATAGGGTGCTGATTATCTTTAGCATATCCCATAGGATGCTGATTCTTTAGCATATCCCATAGGATGCTGATTATCTTTAGCATATCCCATAGGATGCTGATTATCTTTAGCATATCCCATAGGATGCTGATTATCTTTAGCATATCCCATAGGATGCTGATTATCTTTAGCATATCCCATAGGATGCTGATTATCTTTAGCATATCCCATAGGTTGCTGATTCTTTAGCATATCCCATAGGGTGCTGATTCTTTAGCATATCCCATAGGGTGCTGATTCTTTAGCATATCCCATAGGGTGCTGATTCTTTAGCATATCCCATAGGGTGCTGATTCTTTAGCATATCCCATAGGGTGCTGATTCTTTAGCATATCCCATAGGGTGCTGATTATCTTTAGCATATCCCATAGGATGCTGATTCTTTAGCATATCCCATAGGATGCTGATTATCTTTAGCATATCCCATAGGGTGCTGATTCTTTAGCATATCCCATAGGGTGCTGATTATCTTTAGCATATCCCATAGGATGCTGATTCTTTAGCATATCCCATAGGATGCTGATTATCTTTAGCATATCCCATAGGATGCTGATTATCTTTAGCATATCCCATAGGATGCTGATTATCTTTAGCATATCCCATAGGATGCTGATTATCTTTAGCATATCCCATAGGGTGCTGATTATCTTTAGCATATCCCATAGGATGCTGATTATCTTTAGCATATCCCATAGGATGCTGATTCTTTAGCATATCCCATAGGATGCTGATTCTTTAGCATATCCCATAGGGTGCTGATTATCTTTAGCATATCCCATAGGATGCTGATTCTTTAGCATATCCCATAGGATGCTGATTCTTTAGCATATCCCATAGGATGCTGATTCTTTAGCATATCCCATAGGATGCTGATTCTTTAGCATATCCCATAGGGTGCTGATTATCTTTAGCATATCCCATAGGGTGCTGATTCTTTAGCATATCCCATAGGGTGCTGATTCTTTAGCATGTCCCATAGGATGCTGATTCTTTAGCATATCCCATAGGATGCTGATTATCTTTAGCATATCCCATAGGGTGCTGATTCTTTAGCATATCCCATAGGGTGCTGATTCTTTAGCATGTCCCATAGGGTGCTGATTCTTTAGCATATCCCATAGGGTGCTGATTCTTTAGCATATCCCATAGGATGCTGATTATCTTTAGCATATCCCATAGGATGCTGATTCTTTAGCATATCCCATAGGGTGCTGATTCTTTAGCATATCCCATAGGATGCTGATTCTTTAGCATATCCCATAGGGTGCTGATTCTTTAGCATATCCCATAGGATGCTGATTCTTTAGCATATCCCATAGGGTGCTGATTATCTTTAGCATATCCCATAGGATGCTGATTATCTTTAGCATATCCCATAGGATGCTGATTCTTTAGCATATCCCATAGGGTGCTGATTCTTTAGCATATCCCATAGGGTGCTGATTCTTTAGCATATCCCATAGGATGCTGATTCTTTAGCATATCCCATAGGATGCTGATTCTTTAGCATATCCCATAGGATGCTGATTCTTTAGCATATCCCATAGGATGCTGATTATCTTTAGCATATCCCATAGGATGCTGATTATCTTTAGCATATCCCATAGGATGCTGATTATCTTTAGCATATCCCATAGGATGCTGATTATCTTTAGCATATCCCATAGGATGCTGATTATCTTTAGCATATCCCATAGGATGCTGATTCTTTAGCATATCCCATAGGATGCTGATTCTTTAGCATATCCCATAGGATGCTGATTATCTTTAGCATATCCCATAGGGTGCTGATTCTTTAGCATATCCCATAGGGTGCTGATTATCTTTAGCATATCCCATAGGATGCTGATTCTTTAGCACATCCCATAGGATGCTGATTATCTTTAGCATATCCCATAGGATGCTGATTCTTTAGCATATTCCATAGGTTGCTGATTCTTTAGCATATCCCATAGGGTGCTGATTCTTTAGCATATCCCATAGGGTGCTGATTCTTTAGCATATCCCATAGGGTGCTGATTCTTTAGCATATCCCATAGGGTGCTGATTCTTTAGCATATCCCATAGGGTGCTGATTCTTTAGCATATCCCATAGGGTGCTGATTATCTTTAGCATATCCCATAGGATGCTGATTCTTTAGCATATCCCATAGGATGCTGATTATCTTTAGCATATCCCATAGGGTGCTGATTCTTTAGCATATCCCATAGGGTGCTGATTATCTTTAGCATATCCCATAGGATGCTGATTCTTTAGCATATCCCATAGGATGCTGATTATCTTTAGCATATCCCATAGGGTGCTGATTCTTTAGCATATCCCATAGGATGCTGATTATCTTTAGCATATCCCATAGGATGCTGATTATCTTTAGCATATCCCATAGGGTGCTGATTATCTTTAGCATATCCCATAGGATGCTGATTATCTTTAGCATATCCCATAGGATGCTGATTCTTTAGCATATCCCACAGGGTGCTGATTCTCTATAGCATATCCCATAGGGTGCTGATTATCTTTAGCATATCCCATAGGGTGCTGATTCTTTAGCATATCCCATAGGGTGCTGATTATCTTTAGCATATCCCATAGGATGCTGATTATCTTTAGCATATCCCATAGGATGCTGATTATCTTTAGCATATCCCATAGGGTGCTGATTATCTTTAGCATATCCCATAGGATGCTGATTATCTTTAGCATATCCCATAGGATGCTGATTCTTTAGCATATCCCACAGGGTGCTGATTCTCTATAGCATATCCCATAGGGTGCTGATTATCTTTAGCATATCCCATAGGATGCTGATTCTTTAGCATATCCCATAGGATGCTGATTCTTTAGCATATCCCATAGGATGCTGATTCTTTAGCATATCCCATAGGGTGCTGATTATCTTTAGCATATCCCATAGGATGCTGATTCTTTAGCATATCCCATAGGATGCTGATTCTTTAGCATATCCCATAGGATGCTGATTCTTTAGCATATCCCATAGGATGCTGATTCTTTAGCATATCCCATAGGGTGCTGATTATCTTTAGCATATCCCATAGGGTGCTGATTATCTTTAGCATATCCCATAGGATGCTGATTCTTTAGCATATCCCATAGGGTGCTGATTATCTTTAGCATATCCCATAGGGTGCTGATTATCTTTAGCATATCCCATAGGATGCTGATTCTTTAGCATATCCCATAGGATGCTGATTATCTTTAGCATATCCCATAGGGTGCTGATTCTTTAGCATATCCCATAGGGTGCTGATTCTTTAGCATGTCCCATAGGGTGCTGATTCTTTAGCATATCCCATAGGGTGCTGATTCTTTAGCATATCCCATAGGGTGCTGATTCTTTAGCATATCCCATAGGGTGCTGATTCTTTAGCATATCCCATAGGGTGCTGATTCTTTAGCATATCCCATAGGATGCTGATTCTTTAGCATATCCCATAGGATGCTGATTCTTTAGCATATCCCATAGGGTGCTGATTATCTTTAGCATATCCCATAGGGTGCTGATTCTTTAGCATATCCCATAGGATGCTGATTATCTTTAGCATATCCCATAGGGTGCTGATTCTTTAGCATATCCCATAGGGTGCTGATTATCTTTAGCATATCCCATAGGATGCTGATTCTTTAGCATATCCCATAGGATGCTGATTCTTTAGCATATCCCATAGGGTGCTGATTATCTTTAGCATATCCCATAGGGTGCTGATTCTTTAGCATATCCCATAGGGTGCTGATTATCTTTAGCATATCCCATAGGGTGCTGATTATCTTTAGCATATCCCATAGGATGCTGATTCTTTAGCATATCCCATAGGGTGCTGATTATCTTTAGCATATCCCATAGGGTGCTGATTCTTTAGCATATCCCATAGGGTGCTGATTCTTTAGCATATCCCATAGGGTGCTGATTCTTTAGCATATCCCATAGGATGCTGATTATCTTTAGCATATCCCATAGGATGCTGATTCTTTAGCATATCCCATAGGGTGCTGATTATCTTTAGCATATCCCATAGGGTGCTGATTCTTTAGCATATCCCATAGGGTGCTGATTCTTTAGCATATCCCATAGGATGCTGATTATCTTTAGCATATCCCATAGGATGCTGATTCTTTAGCATATCCCATAGGATGCTGATTCTTTAGCATATCCCATAGGGTGCTGATTATCTTTAGCATATCCCATAGGTGCTGATTATCCTAAGCATATCCCATAGGGTGCTGATTCTTTAGCATATCCCATAGGGTGCTGATTCTTTAGCATATCCCATAGGATGCTGATTATCTTTAGCATATCCCATAGGGTGCTGATTATCTTTAGCATATCCCATAGGGTGCTGATTATCTTTAGCATATCCCATAGGATGCTGATTCTTTAGCATATCCCATAGGGTGCTGATTATCTTTAGCATATCCCATAGGGTGCTGATTATCTTTAGCATATCCCATAGGATGCTGATTATCTTTAGCATATCCCATAGGGTGCTGATTCTTTAGCATATCCCATAGGGTGCTGATTCTTTAGCATATCCCATAGGGTGCTGATTATCTTTAGCATATCCCATAGGTGCTGATTATCCTAAGCATATCCCATAGGGTGCTGATTCTTTAGCATATCCCATAGGGTGCTGATTCTTTAGCATATCCCATAGGATGCTGATTATCTTTAGCATATCCCATAGGATGCTGATTCTTTAGCATATCCCATAGGGTGCTGATTATCTTTAGCATATCCCATAGGGTGCTGATTATCTTTAGCATATCCCATAGGGTGCTGATTATCTTTAGCATATCCCATAGGGTGCTGATTATCTTTAGCATATCCCATAGGATGCTGATTATCTTTAGCATATCCCATAGGATGCTGATTCTTTAGCATATCCCATAGGGTGCTGATTCTTTAGCATATCCCATAGGATGCTGATTCTTTAGCATATCCCATAGGATGCTGATTCTGTTTAGCATATCCCATAGGGTGCTGATTATCTTTAGCATATCCCATAGGGTGCTGATTATCTTTAGCATATCCCATAGGGTGCTGATTCTTTAGCATATCCCATAGGATGCTGATTATCTTTAGCATATCCCATAGGATGCTGATTCTTTAGCATATCCCATAGGGTGCTGATTATCTTTAGCATATCCCATAGGGTGCTGATTATCTTTAGCATATCCCATAGGGTGCTGATTCTTTAGCATATCCCATAGGATGCTGATTATCTTTAGCATATCCCATAGGATGCTGATTCTTTAGCATATCCCATAGGGTGCTGATTATCTTTAGCATATCCCATAGGGTGCTGATTATCTTTAGCATATCCCATAGGGTGCTGATTATCTTTAGCATATCCCATAGGATGCTGATTATCTTTAGCATATCCCATAGGATGCTGATTCTTTAGCATATCCCATAGGGTGCTGATTCTTTAGCATATCCCATAGGATGCTGATTCTTTAGCATATCCCATAGGGTGCTGATTCTTTAGCATATCCCATAGGATGCTGATTCTTTAGCATATCCCATAGGGTGCTGATTATCTTTAGCATATCCCATAGGGTGCTGATTATCTTTAGCATATCCCATAGGGTGCTGATTATCTTTAGCATATCCCATAGGATGCTGATTCTTTAGCATATCCCATAGGATGCTGATTCTTTAGCATATCCCATAGGATGCTGATTATCTTTAGCATATCCCATAGGATGCTGATTCTTTAGCATATCCCATAGGATGCTGATTCTTTAGCATATCCCATAGGATGCTGATTATCATTAGCATATCCCATAGGGTGCTGATTATCTTTAGCATATCCCATAGGATGCTGATTCTTTAGCATATCCCATAGGATGCTGATTATCTTTAGCATATCCCATAGGGTGCTGATTCTTTAGCATATCAGGTAGAGGCCAATTGGACTCACTGTTACATTGGGAGAAGCTACAATCCAGCAGATCTGGCCACTGACCTGCAAATGCAACAGCAAAAAGAAAGAAAGGATGTGCTCATCCAGTCGATATATAACAGTAAAGAGGTGCTAGAGGGGTGTGACCACACGTTATAAGCAAAAAAGAAAGTTAACCCTCTGCACACTCATACTATTGAAAAACCCAGCTAACACTTGTTAAGAACATGGACTGTTAGTTAACATAGATTGCAATGAATGTAAAAGGGGTCGGGGTACAAATTGGACGGCCTTGACGTGGTCGCCTCGCTTTTACATTCATTGCAATCTATGTTAACTAACAGTCCATGTTCTTAACAAGTGTTAGCTGGGTTTTTCAATAGTATGAGTGTGCAGAGGGTTAACTTTCTTTGTTGCTTAGTGTGTGGTCACACCCCTCTAGCACCTCTTTACTGCTATATATTGACTGGATGAGCACATCCTTTCTTTCTTCTTGCTGTATCATTTAGATATGCCTGTATGAGCATCATTTACTGCACAATAATGGTCAGAACGGTTGGTTTTTAACATGTCTTGTAATATATGTTTTTAGCCCTTTTGTCTGTACCAATAACGTTTTGTATATATTTTTAAAATTTTGGTTGTGGTGCTCCTTTGTGAGAGAAAGGTGTGCGCAGATGCACGTCCACTCGATTCTTTGGCTAGGTTTATATTTTTGAGTGAGCACACTCTATATATTCTTTTCGTATTTGGCGGTGCACCCTGTACCATTGTTGTTATATAGTGTTGGTTGTGCAGTATAACATCCAAAAGGTAAGTAGTGGCCGATAGGGGGGGGGGGGGGGGGGAATCGACCCTTTTTTATTTTTGGTCCGATGTTTCCCTTTAAGCTACAAAGAGAAAAACACTAGCGATAAACTTTAAAACCAAGGTCAAGGTTCTACTATAGAAAAATACAATCATGGCACCCCTCAGTGGCGACGCATTTTGGAGGTTACCCCCTAGTCCTGCCATGACCTCATCATGTGGTTTGGGAAATGGGATTGATTATTTTATATATTTTGCGTAAAATTTAGGTTTTAAATCTTCTCTTTGATTGTTCCTTGCTGGGCCTTGCAGTAGGCCAACCAGCCGCATCCCCTGCCCACCTTGCAGCCGTGTCATGCCCGTGCTGCCCATTCTAAAAAGCCGGACTCGGGCACGCGCACAGCTAGAGGTGAGCAGCGATGCGTCAGGAGCACGCAAACGCAGCGCGGGCTCTAGGCCAAGGTGCGTGAAACTGGCGATCGGGTGTGGGTTTCGCACAGCGGGGCAACCCAAATTGGAGTGGAACTTGGATGGCCTGTGTCTCTGAAGTTCCTTTTTAATGGGGAGAGGGGCACACCTGTCTAATACATTTAGTTGCCAGGAATTTATCTGAAACACAATACTTTATGAAGGCATTGGACTAAATTAAGTCCCAAACCCCAGGAATATAAAATAGATAATCCCAGGCAACAATATCAAAGGCCATTCTGATATCCAAGGCCAACATCATTGCTTTCTTCTCTTCTTATTTCTTTGCAATCAGGGTACTAATGATGGCATTAAGGTGGCCAGTTTTGTTAATATTATAATATCAATGTTAAATAATAAAGGGGGCCTAAGGTTGGACCATAGGGAATCATCAGTGTTTGGCTTGGGAATCACACTAACTGCATAAGTTAGGGCTTCCGAACACAATTCTTTGCCAACAAAGATTGCTTTTAAGGCCTTTTATTATAATATTTTGCAGTTTCACCGGGGCCAGGTTGTTTGTTACCTTTAGGGAACTTTATAGCTTCTCGGATCTCAGAAAGGATAATGGGTTTGTCCAGTAGAGCCAGACTTTCTTCTGGAAGTTTAGTGACCCGGAGATAGGAAAACAGTGAGTTAGTATATTCTACATTCAGGGGCCCCAACTACTAAATAACTGGTCCAGATATCTACCTAACATCGAAACTGTCTTGGCAGGGTTACCAGACAGGAGGCCATCAGCTGTTTTAATCCTAATTGGTTTGATCTTTAGGTTTGAAAAAGTCTCTTTGGCAAAGGCATGCTGGGTTTGGTGTTCAGTCTATACCAATATACCAATAGTTTATGAAGGCATTGGACTAACAACAATGGATGAAATAGTCCCAACCCCCAGAATATAAAATAGATACTCCCAGGCAACAGTATTAAGGTGGTCAGTTTCGTTAATATTTTAATATCAATGTTATAATGAATGTTATCTATGTTATAATGAAATGGGCCTATAGTTGGACCATTGGGAAATCATCAGTGTTTGACTTGGGAATCATACTAACTGCTGCAGTTAGGGCTTCTGAACACAATTTTTTGCCAACAAAGATTGCTTTTAAGGCCTTTTATTGTAATATTTTGCAGTAAATCCATCGGGGCCAGGTTGTTTGTTGATGAGAAAAGAGGCAGTTGGTATATTCAATATTCAGGGACCCCCACAACTAAATAACTGCTCCAGATCATTTTGTTTCCATACATTTCCACCCTTTGACTATCCACACCTCCAGTTTTTTATTGTTTTATTGGCACTCATGTGTGGCACTCGTGTCTTGCAGGAACAGAGAGCCGACATCATGGGATTCCGTCGTCTACTCCAGGCAGTGACCTTC
This sequence comes from Gastrophryne carolinensis, assembly GCA_027917425.1. Lineage (NCBI taxonomy): Eukaryota > Metazoa > Chordata > Amphibia > Anura > Microhylidae > Gastrophryne > Gastrophryne carolinensis. Next base: position 765,458 of record JAQIHN010000045.1, on the reverse strand, counting down.
CTGTGTTTTGTGTGCACCAGCTGGAATATGAATCTGATAGCTGAGGATCAGGACAAGGCCGCTGTCTTTTCTGACCTCACCCCCAGTGAGATGAGATCCGTCCGAAGTTTCCTCATGCAGCAGCCTGACTTAAAGCTGGTCTCCAGACACGAAAAACTCGACGATAATATCATTTTTATGATGGAATTGAACTTGCCAAAAAAGAAGGACGTTTTGTCATTTCTGGACAGAGACGGCCCTAGGCCCCAGCGAGAGGCCAGAGTGATAATATTTTTTGGTAACCAGCCAAACCCCAATATCACAGAATACATTGTGGGGCCAGTTTCGGAACCGCAATACTACAAACCCACTACTCTTGAAGGAAAGCGTATGCTGAGGTTTGAAACAAGACCTTTAACTGACATGGAATATAAACAGATCGATGAGAAGGTACTAGAGGTAACCAAGGAGTTCGACCACATATTATTGGAGCTTTCAGGTTTTTCCTTCCATGACTGCTCTGATCGTTGTCTGACACACAATATAGTTGCACCTCCTGGTTTGAAGGCTGGAGATCGCCGGTCCTGGATAATTTTAGCGAAAAATGTTGAAGGCTTCTACCTCCATCCAATAGGTTTTGAAATCTTGCTCAATCATCATTCTCTCAACCCCAATGAGTGGACGCTAGAGAAGCTCTGGTATAATGGACAATACTTCGACAGTGCCGAAGAGTTTATTCAAAAATATGAGAGAAATGAGGTGACTAAGAATCCTCTTCCGGAGTTCAATGAAAATGATTTTTACTCAACCTTCAAGCCAAGGGGAGAGTTTAAAGCAAAGACAGATATTCACGGGCCCAAGATATGTGAGCCGCAGGGCAAACGTTATAAAGTTTTGGGCAACTACGTTGAGTACACCGGATGGAGCTTTGCTTACCGCGTGCGTTCAACGGCCGGACTGCAGTTATTTGACATTCAGTATAACAATGAGCGCATAGCTTATGAGGTGAGTTTAGAGGAAGCCATATCATTTTATAGTGGTGCCACTCCGGCAGCCATGCAGACAAAATACATAGACTCTAGTTGGGGAATGGGAACGGTGCACTACGAGCTGGCCAAAGGTATTGACTGCCCGGAAGTGGCCACCTACCTGGACCTGTACAGCTTTTATGACACCGATAAACCAGTGCGCTACAAGAATGCGTTGTGTATCTTCGAGCTGCCCATGGGGATGCCGCTACGTCGCCACTTTGATAGCACCGATGATGGCGGCTACAGTTTCTACGCTGGAGTGGAGAATCATGTCCTGGTGGTCAGGACAACATCTACAGTGGCAAACTATGATTACATCTGGGACTTTCTCTTCTACCAGAATGGCGTGATAGAGGTTAGGGTCAGTGCTACGGGCTACATCCAAAGCTCATTCTTCACTCCCGATGGCCTTTCTTATGGAAGCAGGGTGTACAGCTATGCTCTGGGCAACATTCACACACATCTGGCGAACTATAAAGTGGACCTGGATGTGGCAGGTAAGTGATATTAAAGGCCACTATAATGAGATGTGATTTTATGTTAGTAATGCAGCCAGACGTACAGAAAGGCACAAAATCTGACTCCTGGAGCATGGCAGGCTAAGCCGGGGGGACAGCAGCGGCACCATATGCAGCCCTCTCCGCTCCCCCGCCCCTCAGCTAGGTGTTGCTGGACTCATCCTGTGATGAGGGTGGGCATTTTGCCATAGCCCTTGCTGCCCTGTGTCACATGGGGCATGCCTATGCTCAGCTGTGAGCACAACCCCCACCATCAATACCCCCCCCAGTGTCTGACAGCGCCTCCTTCTTCTCATGACCCTTGAGCATCAAGTGCATATGACAGTTTGCACACATTTATATTTCAAGTGTTTGTACACAATCTAACAGGGCCAAATCTCTTTCAGATCTCACCTAGACCCACATACTGTAATCATTTTCAAATGTTCAAGTAACATCATTTAGCCCTTGGATGCCTGATATAATTCAAGACATTTTATTCCCCCAAAAATATTTAGTTTCAGATGGTGAAACATGAAGCTCTGGACAATATGATGATGTGAGCGCTCACCCTCCCATCTGCCCCTTTCTTCTCCACACCTCTTCACCCCGCCTCTCTTTCTTTTCTCCATCATCTTCCAGGTACTGAAAACTGTTTTAAAACCGTGGATCTGAAATACGAGGAACTCCCTAACCCCTGGAGTCCTGGAAAAGTCATCGTCCAGTCACGTATGGTCCACATACCAAGGACCACTGAGAAGCAGGCTGCCTTTAAAATCCAGTCCTCTGCCCCTCGATACTTGATCTTCCAGAACCCCAACGAAAAGAACAAATGGGGCCACTCCAAAAGCTACCGGATCCAATACAATTCCCACGCCGGCAGTGTTCTTCCGCAGGGATGGGGGCCGGAGAAAGCAGTGCCATGGGCCAGGTAATGGAAAATAGCAGTGGTAGGTTCTGTGAGACATTAAGCCTGATTTCCAGCCTCACAGTAATCTCTCGGTTTTGCGCAAAAGCAAACTCGAAGATCGCAGGAAGTTGCGAACGCTTGTTTTATTCTCAGGCGTGTCCGAGATTTTCTTGAATTCTAAGGCGAGTTTGCATCTGGTTCTAGCCGAATCTTTTGTTCTTGCTGCTCTGTGGCCATCTCGCTCGCATGCCGCCATGCGCACATGAGTGTAGTTGTCTTTTTCCTTTGGTGAACACGAGCTTTGGGGCATTCCATGTGAGCATCCCACAGTGTGACTCACCTCCTTCCTCCTCATTGTTACCTGCTTCCCCGAGTGTTTGCTGCCACCCAATTTTCTTTTCTGCCACCTGGATTAATCTTGTTTGTTTGCTGTACCACACAGCTTTGTGTTCGTTTCAGTTTTTTTTATTAATTAGTAAATGTCCTATTGTTTTATTTTGGGGGGAAGGTGCAGCAGAAGCCAATAATGTATATATGTGTGTGTGTTTTTATGTTGGAGAGGGCTGCTCAGGCGTGGGAGCTGGGAAATGGTTTTTTTTTTTATTTTTTATACAATTGCATGATAAGGTGCAGTTTTGGGGAAAATAAGTGCTTCTTATAGTGTGGAAAATACGGTAACTTTTTGTCTGCTCTTGTTTTTTTTAAATAAGGCAGCAATGTTGATTACTTTAAAACCACTAAAAACACTATAATAAAACTATAACACTATAATTTGGGGGGATGGTATAGCCTACAGCAATTGTCTGTTTGTTATGTATATGTAAGATAACAATTAGATCTAACAAAAACAAATTAAAAATATGAGTGAAAAAAACTATTCTAATTGTTAAAAATGATGCCAGCATGGGCGACATGATTTTTATCTTTCAAATATTTTTATTATTGTGATAGAAGTTGGAAAATGTCTCCTGTGGGTTAGGGAAACATCTCCTATCAATTGGGAAATATCTCCTCAGTGTCACGTGAGAGGTTGTAACGGCTGTGTGTTGGTGTGGTTGGCAGGTACAGTCTGGCGGTGACGCGGCACAAGGACTCGGAGATGACCAGCAGCAATATCTACACACAGATGGACCCTTGGGACCCCTCCATCCACTTTGAGAAATTTATTAGCGACAACGAGGACATTGTGAATCAGGTATGTTCTGTGTGTGTTCTGATTGGTGAGTTTGAGAAGTCTGATCTTCCAGACTTGTTATAAAGTCTTGATAAGTTGTTATAAAGTGTACAGATTACCGAGATTGTGCCAATGTCGGTCTCTAGTCCCAGCAAAACTGGTCACCACTTCCAAGATGGATGGAAGCCCACTCCATTCATTGCAAGAGGGGGGTGTGTAGAGGCTGGATAGGGGTCAGGGGCATGATCGTGGCAGTTGGTAAGTTTTAAAACCCTGGAGCAGGGAAGAGCTGCAGGGGACAAAAGGTGTTCACTCCCACCCACAAGTCACGTGGGAGAGAAGCTATGAGCAAGGAGAAAGAGTTGTGGGTTAAAATCAGATTTTGTTATGGAATTAGATCAATACTGTTGCATACCTTCCAAATGTTCAGTGTGGGAAAGAGGGACAATTGTTATATTAAGCACATGCAATATGAACAGTGTGAGCATGATGGAAAGTTACAATGTCCAGATTGTAAGCAGAGTTGTCTAGATTCAAAAAGACGTCAATCTCTGTTCAAGCTAATTCACACTGGGCCTCTGTCTTCTGCTCTGCCCCCGCAGGGGTTCGGCTATACTGCCTATGTGGCAGCCCTTCATGTCTTGCCATCCCCCAAATTCCATGCTTCCCTCATTCTTTCTATTACAAGGAGATTCTCGTAAAATACAATCCTACAAAGCCTACGCACAACAGATGCTTCAAGTTAATGGCCTGAAAGTCCATACATCAAGTCATTCCTGAGATGGAACGGAGACATAACACAGACATTATTATGCCTTTAATTCTGCATGTGACTATAATGAACTGCTTCCATGAGGTCGGAAGACTGATGCAATTCACAGAAGTAAACCATAATATTCTATGGACCAGTATATATTATATGTGTATTATTTACTTTGAATCAGCCACATCCAGATCAAAACCATAATAAAAGGCAGATGCACATCCGCAGCTTCCACATTCATCCAAGATACCTATATATCAGTAATATTAGTAATTTAATAATAATTAATATTTGAGATCATAAACATTTTATTCTTCCGGAATCTCCGGCAGGAGGGATCCTATAAACATCTTCTGACCCCAGGATTAAACCTATCCTCTCTGCCGCCTGAGGCAAAATATAGAAAGACACCCCCCTCAACTTGTGTCTATTGCCACCCCCTCTGCAGTGCCACCTGAAGCATCCTCCTCACATGGCCTCATTACAAGTGAGCCTCCGCCTGGCCCCATCTTGGCCCCTCTTTCTCCTGTATTTATAGGCCTTCAAATATGTGTGCTCACACAGTAGCCAACTGGGTTCATAAATAAGCCCTGTATTTTACCAGCCCCTGGCCGGCCCGTGATGACCCTGCTGAGGCCCACCATGATGCTGGAGCTATAGCATTGGGGGCTGGGGTTTCTTGGCTTGTGGATACAGTGGGTCTGAGTACAGGGGGCTGAGAATGAATGCCGGCAATGCCCAGGGAGCCCCACACAACAGTATCACACACTGGACCCCGGCCACTCACTGCACACCAAGGGGGCCACTCACCGGACATCATGCGGGCCACTCACTGGACAGCATGGGGGCCTCCACCAGACAAGAAGCATTCACCAGGTCCAGTGCCAGCTCTGTAGGGCTGCCCGACACAAAAGATTTGTTCATACACGTCATGATTTTATACGGGTTGTAAAGCTAATTCTTTATCCTTCTCGTTCAGGATCTTGTGGCCTGGGTGACGGTCGGCTTCCTCCACATCCCACACGCTGAGGACATCCCCAACACCGCGACCCCAGGGAACTCAGCGGGATTCTTCCTCCGACCCTTCAACTTCTTCGATGAGGATCCATCGGTGGCCACCAAGTCCACGGTCATTGTGAGGCCCACAGACCAGACCTTCAGCAAAGTGGATATCGAGCGTTGGATTCCTGAGGTTGTCAGCCCCTGTGTGACAGAGGAACGCTTCCACTATAACGGCACCTACTTCTCTGACTGAGGACCTGGTTAGCGGGTGGCTGAATAACCCAAATTTAGGTGCTGGTGCTTGAACGTTACAATTATATATATATAAGATAGCTAAAGCTTTAAGTTGGGTTGCAGTGCAAAAGCGCTATACATCAATTATGAGTTTGATTTGAAGCCGGTGCATATGAATGGGGCTGCGGGTCAGGTTGTGTTGTTACAGGGGTGACGGACTAGCCACCACCCGTTAAGGATTACAGTTATTATTATTATAGGTCAGGTTAAGGGGTTATTTGCTGATGTGGGTGTAGAGTGACACAACATGAAAGGGTAGGTAGTTACAACCTTTGGCCACTAGATGGTGGTGTAGGATTAGAAATGAACATTTTGTCTCTATTTCCAAACCTCACCATATATGGGCATTTTTCTAATGCTGGGGACTGATTGGCTACTGGGCCTTTAAAAAGGGTGGCCCAGCACACACCCGGTGTTCAGACTCTGTAGGAGAAGCTGGAATGAGGACGGGCGAGAGAGAGGAAGAGAGGCTGTGGTCCAGAGGTGTCCGCTGTCATTGGCCCTCGAGGGGGGATAGGTGAGGGGTCCAGGAAGTGTGAGTTGCTTGTGGAGGAAGGAGGCAGTGCCAATGGCAAGGCAGGGGTGTAACTGTGGGAAACAGTGGCACCACTTGTCCTGGGTGCAGCAGGTCAGGGGGGTGCCAAAGGGGGGCCTGAGTATAGGTGGGGGGCCATTTCAAATCTTTGCCCTGGGTGCCAGAAAGCCTAGCTACTCCTCTGTGACAAGGCACTGTGCTTGTCCCGCGAGGGGTACTGTGCGAAGTATCCCGGGGGTGTGCCCCACCTGCTGAAACCTTGGGAAGAAGGACCCCTGGAAGGCGGAACAGGTGTAAGCATTGTGCCAGAGTCCTGGATCAGTTAAAGTGGTTCACCTACATATATCCTCGGGGAAGTAAAACTGGGAGAGTCACTTGTTGAGAAGGATCTGGGGGTACTGGTAGATCACAGACTAAATAACAGCATGCAATGCCAAGCAGCTGCTTCCAAGGCCACCAAGATATTATCATGTATTAATAGAGGCCTGGAATCACGGGATAGGTGAGTAATTTTGCCTCTTTACAAGGCACTGGCGCGCCCTCACCTGGAATATGCCTTCCAGTTCTGGGCACCCGTTGATAGAAAGGACGCTCTGACTATGGAAAGGGAGCAGAGGAGCCACCAAACTAATTAGAGGAATGAAGGTTTAATAAGTTACGAGGAAAGATTCCGAGAATTAAATCCGTTTGTTCTTGAGACGAGACGATTGAGGGGGGACATGATTAACTTGTATAAATATATAAATGGCACATACAAAAAATATGGGGGAACACTATTTCAGATAAAATCCTCTCTAAAGACAAGGAGGCGCTCCCCCTCCCTTCGATTGGAAAAAAAAAAATTTAGTCTCCGGAGGCGACAATAATTTTTTACCATAAGAACTATAAATCTATGGAATAGCCTCCCACAGAAGCTTGTTACAGCATCAACTGCTGACAGCTTCAAAAAAGGATTAGATGCTTTTTTAGAAGAAAATAACATTAACAGTTACTATTAGCAGTTATCAGTAAAAAGATAAAAAACAAAAAATAAAATAAATATCTTCCCCTATAAAATAAAATAAAAAATTACTTCCCCGACCCCAACACCCTTGGTTGAACTTGATGGACATATGTCTTATTTCAACTATGTAACCTAAATAAAAGGGGCACTTATCCCCGTTAAGGCAACTTTTGGACTGTGTGTTTTCCTTTTGTGGACTCCCAGAGAAATGGACTGTCAGGGATTCTGAGTAGTATCATCCTCCCCCAGGGAATTTAGTAACGTCCTCATGGAACTGGACTCCAGCTCCGAAAGCTCCCAGACCCCCTCTTACAAGGCCACCTTATCCCCAGCAGAGGCATCCCATAGAGTGCGGATGCTCCCACTACAGTGTTGCATCAAATAGAAGTTGCAGTCGGATAAACTGGGCTGCAAGGTTGGCCATCACCACCCACTGCTAAAGTTATAACCATCCTTCCAGAAGCAACCGGTTGGTTTTTCCAGATCGTGGTCATTCCACAATGCAGACGAGGGACGTGAGTCGGGCTTCCTGAACTGTGTGAAAATGATTGAGTAAAATCCCCAGGCCCGGACGGCTTGCTATTATTATGGGTCTTTGGATCTGTAAAGGCTGAAGCTGAGCTTGGGATACTCTTATTGTATAAGGTGACCCAATGGCGTCCTTATCAAGTGTACATAATTCGCCAGATGACGTCATTTAGGGTTACTGTTAAACTCAGCCGTCCACAGCATTGCTAGGAACCCGAGCTCCAGGGGACATCCCCAACTCACAGCTAATTACACACCCCTCACTAGCAAGGCGCTTCACCATAATGCCTACCAACTCTATATCGGGGATGCCCCGCTATGTGAAGCTGAAGCTCCCAGACCCCCTCTTACATGCAACCTTACCCCCAGCAGAGGCATCCCATAGAGTGCAGATGCTCCCACTACAGTGTCACATGAAATAGAAGTTGCAGTCGGATAAACTGTGCTGCAAGGTCGGCCATCACCACCCACTGCTAAAGTTACAACCATCCTTCCAGAAGCAACCGGTTGGTTTTTCTAGATCGTGGTCATTCCACAATGCAGACGAGGGACGTGAGCCGGGCTTCCTGAGCTGTGTGAAAATGATTGAGTAAAATCCCCAGGCCCGGACGGCTTGGTATTATTATGGGTCTTTGGATCTGTAAAGGCTGAAGCTGAGCTTGGGATACTCTGATTGTATAAGGTGACCCAATGGCGTCCTTATCACGTGTACATAATTCGCCAGATGACATCATTTAGGGTTACTGTTAAACTCAGCCGTCCACAGCATTGCTAGGAACCCGAGCTCCAGGGGACATGCCCAACTCACAGCTAACTATACACCCCTCACTAGCAAGGCGCTTCACCATAATGCCTACCAACTCTATATCGGGGATGCCCCGCTATGGGAAACCCCTCAGATCACTCACATCAACTCAACCTGACCACGGTCCTATGGCGCATGCGCGGCCACTCGTCCAATCAGCGCGTGCTTAGCTCAGTGCCTCCGAGCGTGCTGGTGACTGCATCTCGCGCTCCCCGCTTACATTTGTGAATGGCGTGGGCATGAGCCCTGCTAGAGGGATAGAGGGGGATGCTGCCGCGGCATGCACATGCGCCGTTGGACCGGGATTAAGGTAAGTGTAGCAGGCAACCTGGGGGGGGTTTCACAAAGCGGGGCATCCCTATTTTGGATGCCCCGCGGGGAGGGAATGGATTGGCCCCAGGATCCAGCTGGGTTTTGGTCCACTTTAAACTCATGGCATGTGAAGCAGTTGGCCAAGGCCATGTGAGACACGTGACTTGGTGGGGCTTTGAGTGGTCTGAAAGTAGAAGTGGATACATGGAATTGTATTTAAAGGAAGCTCCCAACTTTAGTGTGGTCCTACAATTGTGATCAGAGGTGGCTTCACATCCAAGTTGCCCTTTGTAGAAATTCCAACCCTGGAGACCAGTTTACAGGTTGATGGGCGTGGTGGAGGTGTGGTTTAGGGGTGTAGCTTATTCACTGGCTTTTGAGGAACAAATGGCAATTTGCAGGTATGTAAGGTGTGAGGATCAGCTCTGGTAGACAGCAGCATGTTAGCAGTATAGAGGCTCAGAGGCGAAAAGTTCAAAGTAAAGTCCGTGTTTATTCACACATAAAGTCCATAACATAAAATATTCTTTTTGGGTTACATCACCTTTTCAGGAAAAATGCCATAGAATTGCATCAGACAGGCAACGGCCTTTCTTCGTTTTTGTCCAAGCTCGCACACTTGCAGCCGAATCCACCTCGGGTCCACATGAAATAGCCTGTATAAGAGCTTCCAGCCAGGCACACAGAGTCTCACTCCACAAGTGAGCTCTAGACACAGCCAGTGCACAGCTGACTCCCCAGGCTATTTATGCGACCCGCAAAACCCGGACCTGGGTAGGGGGATGGAGTCCCACCCTGCTCTACTCCATCCCAGTAAAGCCGTCCCGGGTTAGCCTTTTGGCTATACTAACATTCTAGCAGCAGACTGCCATTAGCAGCTGGTGCTGGAGAAACTATACAGCTTTACTGCACCAAGGCCAGGTACCTTGGTGCCACATACCTACCGTCAATGACGGCACCTTGCACCTTACCACATACCCCCCCCCCCCTCTGGTCAACCCTGAGGGGGTGGACAGATGCCAAACAACGTGCCCGGGACAGGGCATCCGCATTACCCAACATCCGTCCCGCTCTGTGCTCTACTGTGAACTCGAACCACCGGGTGCCCCTGGCATTCCTGTCCTTAGCCTGGCACATCCACTTGAGGGGAGAATGGTCCATAATCAAACGGAACCTTCTCTCCAGCAAGTAGTAGCGAAGAGACTCAAGGGCCCGCTGTGCTGCCTCCATATGTTCCCTCACCAGCGGCAACACGGTCTCTATCCGTTCCTGTAATTGAGTAACATACTCTACCACACTTTTGTGGGGGGTGGGTTGCTGTTCCCAAGCCTCCTTGGCTATATCCAACAGGCCCCATGGATGCCGACCGTATAAGAGCTCGAAGGGCGAGAACCCTGTTGAGGCCTGGGGCACCTCTCGCACTGCAAACATCAGATAGGTCAGAAGCAAGTCCCAATTCTTCCCATCCTTGGCAACTACCCGTTTTAACGGTTTTTAAAGTTTGGTTAAACCTTTCTATCAGGCCGTCTGTTTGCGGGTGGTAAACGGACGTCCGCAATTTTTTCATCTGCAACAACTTACAGAGCTCTTTCATCACCTTAGACATAAACGGGGTACCTTGATCGGTCAGGACCTCTTTAGGCAGGCCTACCCGGGAAAACATTTCCATAAGCTCCTTAGCAATGAGCTTGGCTGAGGTGTGTCGCAGGGGTATGGCCTCGGGGTACAGCGTGGCATAGTCCAAGATTACCAGAATATGTTGATGCCCTCTAGCGGATTTTGGCACTGGACCCACCAGATCCATGGCAATCCGCTCAAAGGGCACCTCAATAACTGGGAGAGGAACTAGGGGACCAAGGTAATGAGGCTGGGGGCTGGTCATCTGATATGTTGGGCAGGACTCACAGTATCTCTCCACCTCCTTGTACACACTTGGCCAGTAGAATCGTTGTAAAATTCGGTCCAGAGTTTTCTGCTGGCCTAGGTGTCCCCCCAGAACATGTTGGTGGGCTAAATCCAACACAAGCTTGCGATAAAGATTGGGTACCACCAATTGTTCCACAACCTCTTCACGTACTTTGTTTACTCGGTACAGCATATCCTGGTGAACCACAAAGCGAGGAAACTGTAACTCCGCCCCTGGCTGTTGTGGCTCACCTTCCTTCCACCTCAAGTACATTCTCCCAGGCCCGAGATAGAGTCGGGTCCTGGTGTTGTGCTGTACCAAAACTACCCGTGGAGACATGGAGATCGGCCAACTCTGGACCTGTTGTGTACTAAAGTATGGATTGGATGCGCACAGCCCAAAGTTATCACTATGTGGGGGTGCTGGGCCAATATGTGCCCATCTATACCACTAACACAACCAATTGGAGGGAAATTTCTGGGAATCCCCACGGGTCCCCAAATGGTCCGCACTCTACCCACACTACACTTTGTAATGATGTAACACTGCAGTCAATAGTACTACACAAAATATACATTTTTATTAATAATTAAAAAGGACTCACGAGCACTAATATACATAAAATACAAAAATGACAATCTTAAAAAACATATACACAAAAGATATACACAGAAGGGGGGGTTTGAGAGGAAAGAGGGGCTAAATCTGTATGCAATACAGTCAGTATACTTGCTGCGGGCCGCTATACACAGGGGGTTTTGAGGCGGGCCAGAGACATCATGTTGTAATGTAGACCTTGTGTTTGCTACACTTGTGCTTCGACTATCTTTTCACTGCCATGTATTGAATAGTGCCTTATAGACTGCTCACTGGACATTGCTCCGGGATTTCTATAGATTAGAGTGCATATATATGTTTTATATTGTATATTGATGCGTACCTGGGATAATTACCTGTATAATCAATACACTCTATGGCTTGCATATATACTGGTGGGCAGTGATAGAGTTTTATTTGGCAGCAAGTAGGGATGAGCGAATCGATCCGGACGAACCCGGATTCGATCCGAATTTCATGAAAAATTCGATTCGGATCGAATCCGAATTTCCCCGCTATTCGATCGCTCGAAGTTTTCCTTTAACATCCATTCATTTACATTACAGGCATTCTAAGATGGCGGACGGGACATGTCCAGACATCAACCCCGCGCCAGTGCAAGCTGGGACAGTCACATGCAGCCTATCAGCAGCCAGCAAGCCCGGTGACGTCACAGCGGTATTTAAGGCCGGCCATCTTGCTTTTCCTGCCTCATTTCTCTATTGCATTCGTGAGAGACAGAACGCTGTGTAGCTGAGGGAGAGACAGACAGTTAGACAGGCAGGGACAGACAGGGACAGGCTGGAGACAGGCAGGAGACAGACAGGAGACAGACAGAAAGTACGCGAAAAACAGGGAAAGGAAGGGAAAATCGGAGGCTGTCAGTTTTTTTTTTTTTTTTCATCCAGCCTGACTGGCTTTGTTAGCGTTTTCAGGCTGCTTATACTAACTAACTGTGCATATATACTGAACTGATCTTAAGTCTGCTGTGAGGCATCCCATTCTGTGACTACACCAGCCTCTATTTAATAGCATAATAACCATTTGCACTTATTCTCATAGAAATCAGGCCTGATAAAGACACTTTTGCTGTGCATGCTCTCTGGTTTTTGTGGCATCCCATTCTGTGACAACACCAGCCTCTATTTAATAGCATAATAACCATTTGCACTTATTCTCATAGAAATTAGGCCTGATAAAGACACTTTTGCTGTGCATGCTCTCTGGTTTTTGTGGCATCCCATTCTGTGACAACACCAGCCTCTATTTAATAGCATAATAACCATTTGCACTTATTCTCATAGAAAGTAGGCCTGATAAAGACACTTTTGCTGTGCATGCTCTCTGGTTTTTGTGGCATCCCATTCTGTGACAACACCAGCCTCTATTTAATAGCATAATAACCATTTGCACTTATTCTCATAGAAATCAGGCCTGATAAAGACACTTTTGCTGTGCATGCTCTCTGGTTTTTGTGGCATCCCATTCTGTGACAACACCAGCCTCTATTTAATAGCATAATAACCATTTGCACTTATTCTCATAGAAATCAGGCCTGATAAAGACACTTTTGCTGGGCATAGCACTACTGGTCCCAGCCAGGTCCACTTCTTTTTTTGGGGCATCCCATTCTGTGACTATAGCAGCCTCTGTTAAAGACCATATAACCATTTGCTCTTATTATATTTGAAATTAGCCTGATAAAGACACTTTTGCTGGGCATAGCACTACTTGTCCCTGCCAGGGCATCCCATTCTGTGACTAAAGCAGCCTCTGTTTAAGACCATATAAGCATTTGCTCTTATCATATTTGAAATTAGCCTGATAAAGACACTTTTGCTGGGCATAGTACTACTGGATCTTTTTTGGGGGCATCCCATTCTGTGACTAAAGCAGCCTCTGTTTAAGACCATATAAGCATTTGCTCTTATTATATTTGAAATTAGCCTGATAAGGACACTTTTGCTGGGCATAGCACTACTTGTCCCTGCCAGGGCATCCCATTCTGTGACTAAAGCAGCCTCTGTTTAAGACCATATAAGCATTTGCTTTTATTATATTTGAAATTAGCCTGATAAAGACACTTTTGCTGGGCATAGCACTACTTGTCCCTGCCAGGGCATCCCATTCTGTGACTAAAGCAGCCTCTGTTTAAGACCATATAAGCATTTGCTCTTATCATATTTGAAATTAGCCTGATAAAGACACTTTTGCTGGGCATAGTACTACTGGATCTTTTTTGGGGGCATCCCATTCTGTGACTAAAGCAGCCTCTGTTTAAGACCATATAAGCATTTGCTCTTATTATATTTGAAATTAGCCTGATAAAGACACTTTTGCTGGGCATAGCACTACTTGTCCCTGCCAGGGCATCCCATTCTGTGACTAAAGCAGCCTCTGTTTAAGACCATATAAGCATTTGCTCTTATTATATTTGAAATTAGCCTGATAAAGACACTTTTGCTGGGCATAGCACTACTTGTCCCTGCCAGGGCATCCCATTCTGTGACTAAAGCAGCCTCTGTTTAAGACCATATAAGCATTTGCTCTTATCATATTTGAAATTAGCCTGATAAAGACACTTTTGCTGGGCATAGTACTACTGGATCTTTTTTGGGGGCATCCCATTCTGTGACTAAAGCAGCCTCTGTTTAAGACCATATAAGCATTTGCTCTTATTATATTTGAAATTAGCCTGATAAAGACACTTTTGCTGGGCATAGCACTACTTGTCCCTGCCAGGGCATCCCATTCTGTGACTAAAGCAGCCTCTGTTTAAGACCATATAAGCATTTGCTCTTATCATATTTGAAATTAGCCTGATAAAGACACTTTTGCTGGGCATAGTACTACTGGATCTTTTTTGGGGGCATCCCATTCTGTGACTAAAGCAGCCTCTGTTTAAGACCATATAAGCATTTGCTCTTATTATATTTGAAATTAGCCTGATAAAGACACTTTTGCTGGGCATAGCACTACTTGTCCCTGCCAGGGCATCCCATTCTGTGACTAAAGCAGCCTCTGTTTAAGACCATATAAGCATTTGCTCTTATTATATTTGAAATTAGCCTGATAAAGACACTTTTGCTGGGCATAGCACTACTTGTCCCTGCCAGGGCATCCCATTCTGTGACTAAAGCAGCCTCTGTTTAAGACCATATAACCATTTGCTCTTATTATATTTGAAATTAGCCTGATAAAGACACTTTTGCTGGGCATAGTACTACTGGATCTTTTTTGGGGGCATCCCATTCTGTGACTAAAGCAGCCTCTGTTTAAGACCACATAACCATTTGCTCTTATTATATTTGAAATTAGCCTGATAAAGACACTTTTGCTGGACATAGTACTACTGGATCTTTTTTGGGGGCATCCCATTCTGTGACTAAAGCAGCCTCTGTTTAAGACCATATAACCATTTGCTCTTATTATATTTATATTATAAGACACTTTTGCTGGGCATAGGCTTACTGCTGCCTGCCAGGTGCACTTCTGTTGGGGCATCCCATTCTGTAACATAGCATACCCCTCTTTATTTACACTAAGCAGCTCTCTTATTTACACTAAGCAGGCCTGTTGGAGGCTGAGTGTTACTGCTCACTTTTGGTGTGCATTATATTCTGTTTCATATAGACCCACCGCTGCCCGGGGGATCTTAAAATATCACCTACTACCACGCCAGTTAGACTATGTCGGGCAGACAAGTGCCTGGAAGTGAAAAGAGGAGTGGCAGAGGCCAAGATTCCGCAGGCAGAGCTCGCATCAGACTGGGGGCCAGTAGCAGCAGGAGTCACGCTGAGAGACCTAATCTGCCAGTATCTGCTAGCGGTCGGGTCTCCACCAGTAACGCATCTGCCGTGGTAGATTGGTTGACGCGCTCATCAACAACATCATCACAACTTACGTCTGAGACCCCCAGTCTAGGGTCGGTAGGTTCCTCTGACACAACCCTGAGTTGGCATGCCCCGAGAGCAGTCCCTGTCCTCCCATTGCCTCTGTCCTACGCCGTTCCCTCCCCCTGCGACGTATCCTATGCTTTGGGTTCAGCTCCACTCTTTAGTGAGGAGGACCATCAGATAGAGGACAGTCAGCAGCTACTGCCCAGCCAAGAAATGGAGGTGGCTTCTTTAGCTAGGCAGACAAATAGTGATGTGGACAGTGTCGTGGGTGCTGCGAGCGTTCCAGCTCCTGCGCCAGACACTGACGAATCCACGAACATCAGTGACGTACAGCCACAACTCGGTGATGATGATGATGATGACGATGAAGCCGATCGCACTTGGGAGCCGGGTGATGAAGGGGCTTCATCGTCATCATCAGGAGAAGAGGGGCGCAGGTTGCCCCGGAGTCAGCAGCTGAGGCAGCAAGGTGGTAGCAGTCAGCATGGGGGCACAATTCCAAAGGCTGGAGCCGGCCGGGGCCGGGGTAGAGCACCTGCTGTGCGGCAGTCTACCTTATCGGGAGGTAGTGGAGCAGGGGTTCCTGGAGTTGGCAACAGCAGCAGTGAATCAGTGAGGCCAGGGGGTGGGAAAAGTAGCTACTCGGCAGTGTGGCAGTTTTTCCTGAGGCATCCGCAGGAGGGTAACATGGCCACATGCAAGATATGTAGGCAAAAGGTGAAGCGTGGCCAGGGTCCAAATGTTGGCACCACGGCCCTGCGTCAACATATGATGCGTCACCATAAAACGACCTGGGAGAACCGAGGCTCCCAAGGGGTGGTCCAGTCTGCTTCCTCACCAAGTGAGCTCCCAATTTCTGCCAGCCAAGGCTCCAGCACCTCAGCCGAAGGCAGCTGTGCGTCATACCCATCCTCTGTCGCTCCTGCTCCTCCTCCTCCAAGTCATGCATCCCGCCAGCAATCCATCAGCGAAGCCATGTCCAAGAGACAGCAGTATGCGCCCACTCATCCTACGGCGCAGAAGCTGAATGTGCTCCTGTCCAAGTTGCTGGTGCTGCAGTCGCTCCCTTTTCAGGTGGTGGAATCTGCACCTTTCAGAGAACTGATGGCTTGTGCCGAGCCGAGGTGGAGAGTCCCAAGCCGTCATTTCTTTGCCAAGAAGGCAGTACCAGCGCTGCACACTTTTGTTGAACAGAAGGTGGGCCAGTCCTTGAGCCTGTCGGTGTGTAGCAAAATACATGGCAGCGCCGACATCAGGAGCTGTAACTACGGTCAGGGGCAGTACATGTCGTTTACGGCCCACTGGGTGAATGTGGTCCCTTTGCAGCAGCAACTTGGACAGGTCACGCCGCTTCGGCCTCCGCGCTCTCTGCCCATTGGGCCTGTGACTCGGCCTCCTCATCCTTCGCCATCTCCTCACCCTCCACTGTAGGCTCAAGTCTCAGTGCCCCTCCAGTCTACCATGTGTGCAGGGCACGGAGGTGTCACGCAGTGCTTCACATGGTTTGTCTTGGCGAACGGAGTCACACAGGGGAGGAACTGCTTAAATGTATTCATCAGGAAATCCAAACATGGCTTACTCCGAGAAAACTTAAAATGGGAATCATGGTTACCGACAATGGGAAGAACATTTTGTCTGCGCTGCGCCAAGGAAGCCTGACCCATGCCCCCTGCATGGCTCACGTCTTCAATCTGGTTGTCAAGCGGTTTCTGAAGTGTTCCCCCCATCTGCAGGACATCCTAACAACTTCAAGGAAACTTTGCATGCACTTCAGCCACTCCTACACCGCCAAACACACCCTTCTTGAGCTACAGCGTCAGAATGGTATCCCCCAACATAGTCTGATTTGCGATGTTTCCACCCGTTGGAATTCCACCCTTCACATGTTGGACCGATTATATGAACAGAGAAAAGCCATCACGGATTTCCTGATGATCCAAGCAGATAGGGGGACTCCCCTGTGTAACTTCAATGTCAACCAGTGGCAGCTCATACGTGACACCTGCCGTTTGCTCAGGCCCTTTGAGGAAGCCACTTTATTTGTCAGTCGGCAGGATTACGGGATGAACAACGTGATTCCACTGCTTCATGTACTACAGCACATGTTGGAAACCATGGCTGGTCAGGGCACTGGAGACACGGCCACATGAACCCCGTTGGAGCTGAACTGGAGGAGGAGGAGGAAGAGGAGGAGGAGGAGTTGCCCAGCGAAACACAGTTTAGGCTTGGCGAAATGGCTGGTTTATCTAGTCAGCGGACAGGAGAGGAGGAGCAGGAGCAGCCAGAGGAGCTAGAGGTTTTTGAGGAAGGCGAGACAGAGGACCCGGGCACACCGTGGCAGTATGCAGTGGAGATGGAGACAGGTAGTCCATCCGAGTCACTTGCGCAAATGGCACGAAGCATGCTCACGTGCTTGCGTAGTGACCCCAGAATTGTTTCCATCTGTCGGCGGGATGACTTCTGGCTGTCCACCTTATTGGACCCTCGCTTCCGGCACAAAATGGGGGCATTTTTTAAACCCACCGAGAGGGAGGACAAACTCAACTACTACAAAGACATTCTACGTAGGCAGTTGGCCGATGCCTATCTGCGCCATGGTCCATACTCTCGCAGGTCTGACTCGAGGGGACCTCTGCGCTCACCTTCCACTGCCATGGCCGCTGGGGGGGTTGGCAGGAGCAGCAGCAGCAGCTCCATCAGCAGCAGCAGCCTCAGTCTTCAGTCGCTAATGAGTAGCTTTCTACACCCGCATAGTGAGGCTACTCATGAGCAGCAGGAAGACCTGGAGCAGGACCTCAACCAGCAGGTCATGTCATACTTTGACATGACCATGCCAACACACCTTGAGGATCCGCTGGACTTCTGGGCAGCCAAACTTGATTTGTGGCCGCAACTAGCAGAGTTTGCCCTGGAAAAGCTGTCCTGTCCGGCAAGTAGCGTGCCATCTGAGCGGGTGTTTAGTGCGGCGGGGGCCATAGTTACGGCGAGGACAACTCGTCTGTCAACTAAAAATGTGGAGAGACTCACCTTTGTCAAAATGAATCAGGGATGGATCAGCCAGGATTTCCACCCACCAATGCCTGATGCATGCGACTAGATTCAGCATGGTGCCACGTTTTACACTTTCCAAATGGTGCAAAACATATTTATGTCTTTAGGCCATTTTTTGGGCTCCTGCTGCTGCCAACTTCTGCCAACTCCAGGGTGTGATTCATCCAATTGTTGGGCTCCTGAAGCCAACCCCAGTGTCACTTTAAAGTAATATTTGGGCTCCTGCTGCTGCTGCTGCTGTCAACTCCTGCCAACTCCAGGGTGTGATTCATCCAATTTTTGGGCTCCTGAAGCCAACTCCAGTGTATATTTGGGCTCCTGCTGCTGCTGTCAACTCCTGCCAACTCCAGGGTGTGATTCATCCAATTTTTGGGCTCCTGAAGCAAACTCCAGTGTATATTTGGGCTCCTGCTGCTGCTACTGTCAACTCCTGCCAACTCCAGGGTGTGATTCATCCAATTTTTGGGCTCCTGAAGCCAACTCCAGTGTATATTTGGGCTCCTGCTGCTGCTGCTGCCAACTTCTGCCAACTCCGGGGTGTGATTCATCCAATTTTTGGGCTCCTGAAGCCAACTCCAGTGTATATTTGGGCTCCTGCTGCTGCTGTCAACTCCTGCCAACTCCAGGGTGTGATTCATCCAATTTTTGGGCTCCTGAAGCCAACTCCAGTGTATATTTGGGCTCCTGCTGCTGCTACTGTCAACTCCTGCCAACTCCAGGGTGTGATTCATCCAATTTTTGGGCTCCTGAAGCCAACTCCAGTGTATATTTGGGCTCCTGCTGCTGCTGCTGCCAACTTCTGCCAACTCCAGGGTGTGATTCATCCAATTTTTGGGCTCCTGAAGCCAACTCCAGTGTATATTTGGGCTCCTGCTGCTGCTGTCAACTCCTGCCAACTCCAGGGTGTGATTCATCCAATTTTTGGGCTCCTGAAGCCAACTCCAGTGTATATTTGGGCTCCTGCTGCTGCTGCTGCCAACTTCTGCCAACTCCAGGGTGTGATTCATCCAATTTTTGGGCTCCTGAAGCCAACTCCAGTGTATATTTGGGCTCCTGCTGCTGCTGTCAACTCCTGCCAACTCCATGGTGTGATTCATCCAATTTTTGGGCTCCTGAAGCCAACTCCAGTGTATATTTGGGCTCCTGCTGCTGCTACTGTCAACTCCTGCCAACTCCAGGGTGTGATTCATCCAATTTTTGGGCTCCTGAAGCCAACTCCAGTGTATATTTGGGCTCCTGCTGCTGCTGCTGCCAACTTCTGCCAACTCCAGGGTGTGATTCATCCAATTTTTGGGCTCCTGAAGCCAACTCCAGTGTATATTTGGGCTCCTGCTGCTGCTGCTGCCAACTCCAGGGTGTGATTCATCCAATTTTTGGGCTCCTGAGGCCAACCCCAGGGTCTCTTTAATGTAATATTTGGGCTCCTGCTGCTGCTGCTGCTGTCAACTCCTGCCAACTCCAGGGTGTGATTCATCCAATTTTTGGGCTCCTGAAGCCAACTCCAGTGTATATTTGGGCTCCTGCTGCTGCTGCTGCTGCCAACTTCTGCCAACTCCAGGGTGTGATTCATCCAATCTTTGGGCTCCTGAAGCCAACTCCAGTGTATATTTGGGCTCCTGCTGCTGCTGCTGCCAACTTCTGCCAACTCCAGGGTGTGATTCATCCAATTTTTGGGCTCCTGAAGCCAACTCCAGTGTATATTTGGGCTCCTGCTGCTGCTGCTGCCAACTCCAGGGTGTGATTCATCCAATTTTTGGGCTCCTGAAGCCAACTCCAGTGTATATTTGGGCTCCTGCTGCTGCTGCTGCCAACTTCTGCCAACTCCAGGGTGTGATTCATCCAATTTTTGGGCTCCTGAAGCCAACTCCAGTGTATATTTGGGCTCCTGCTGCTGCTGCTGCCAACTCCAGGGTGTGATTCATCCAATTTTTGGGCTCCTGAAGCCAACTCCAGTGTATATTTGGGCTCCTGCTGCTGCTACTGTCAACTCCCGCCAACTCCAGGGTGTGATTCATCCAATTTTTGGGCTCCTGAAGCCAACTCCAGTGTATATTTGGGCTCCTGCTGCTGCTGCTGCCAACTTCTGCCAACTCCAGGGTGTGATTCATCCAATTTTTGGGCTCCTGAAGCCAACTCCAGTGTATATTTGGGCTCCTGCTGCTGCTGCTGCCAACTCCAGGGTGTGATTCATCCAATTTTTGGGCTCCTGAAGCCAACTCCAGTGTATATTTGGGCTCCTGCTGCTGCTACTGTCAACTCCTGCCAACTCCAGGGTGTGATTCATCCAATTTTTGGGCTCCTGAAGCCAACTCCAGTGTATATTTGGGCTCCTGCTGCTGCTGCTGCCAACTTCTGCCAACTCCAGGGTGTGATTCATCCAATTTTTGGGCTCCTGAAGCCAACTCCAGTGTATATTTGGGCTCCTGCTGCTGCTGCTGCCAACTCCAGGGTGTGATTCATCCAATTTTTGGGCTCCTGAGGCCAACCCCAGGGTCTCTTTAAAGTAATATTTGGGCTCCTGCTGCTGCTGCTGCTGTCAACTCCTGCCAACTCCAGGGTGTGATTCATCCAATTTTTGGGCTCCTGCTGCTGCCAACTCCAGTGTCTCTTTAAAGCAATGTTTGGGCTCCTTCTGCCCCTCATAGTGATGCCACTTCAACTCTCTGCAATTGTGCCGCTCTGCGATTCTATTAGCGATGCCTCTGATCTGCATGTGATATTTCTTCAAAGTATTATTTAACTAACCCAGCACGCATCCTGTGCGTGTTACAGCAAGGCAGAATGGTTTACAACCCTATTGAGGCTCTAGGAGGCTCAGAAATAGCCGTTTTTAATAGCGATTCGTCGCGAATTTATTCGGGTCGAAGCGATTTTTGTCGGAAAATTCGGCGAATCAGTCGAATCGAATTTTTCAAAAGTTCGCTCATCTCTAGCAGCAAGTATACTGACTGTATTGCATACAGATTTAGCCCCTCTTTCCTCTCAAACCCCCCCTTCTGTGTATATCTTTTGTGTATATGTTTTTTAAGATTGTCATTTTTGTATTTTATGTATATTAGTGCTCATGTGAGTCCTTTTTAATTATTAATAAAAATTTATATTTTGTGTAGTACTATTGACTGCAGTGTTACATCATTACAAAGTAGTGTGGGTAGAGTGCGGACCATTTGGGGACCCGTGGGGATTCCCAGAAATTTCCCTCCAATTGGAACTCTGGACCTGTTGACAGATCTTCCACATCTCCAACCATAACACTCAGTGGGGTTGACTCCCCCTGTTCCTCCGTAGTGGCGGTCACCCCTACCGTTGTGCCTTCTGACTCCGGCTCCCAAGGTTCTGGGGTCACCCCTGAGTACGGCCAGTCTATTGGGGACACGCCCGCCTCGTGGGTTTCCGGAACTCCCAGCTTGGTCCATAGTGACATGAACCTCGGAAAGTCTCTCCCAATAATAAGTTCGTACGGGAGTTTAGCGGCGACGGCGACTTCGTGGTTCCAGCTGCCGGAGACGGTGATTAGAGCCACTTGTGCTGTGGCATAGTCTCTCAAGTCCCCGTGTATGCACAAGACCCCGGTTTTCCGCCCCGTGTACTTATCGGGCAGTACCATGGCGGGTCTTACCAGGGTAACCATACTCCCCGAGTCCAAGAGGGCCACAGCCAGGGTACCCCCCACCTTCACCTGACAGAGGTGACTTTGCCCCACAAGCTCAGGGACACCGGCAGCACACAGCCTCCTGGCATACATGGAAGGGCGGTAACCAAAGTTCACGTCCATGGGCTCCCCCTGGTGGGGACAATTGGCTCTGATATGTCCCGGCTCCTTACACCCCCAACACAACACCGGGGCAGGGACTTTGGGGGGTAGGTCCTGAGGGGGTTTAGGGGACACCACTTGCCTGGGCTGGGGCGGGGACCTCCGGGGTTTCCCCGAATCCTTCCCTGTAGAGCCCCCTTGCACGTTCCTGGTGGACTCATATCGCTCCATCTCTAGAGCGTTGCCGGGGGATACCTGGCCAACCCAGTGCTGGAGAGGGTGCGGTAAAGCCCTCCAGAACATGTCCGCCAGCAAGCGGTCCAACATGGCAGAGGGGCCGAATAAATCTTGCTGCAACCATTTTTGCAGTAGGTGCAGCAGTTTATAGTACTGGGGTCTGGCAGCTCTGCCGACTGGTAGCTCCACTGATGCACCCGCTGAGCCCGAACCCACACATTCACCCCTAGTCTGGCCAGTATCTCACCCTTCAGAGTCGGGTAGTCAGCGGCTTGGTCGTCTGGGAGATCAAACAACACCTGCTGGGGTCCAGATGCCAGAAACAGAGCCATGACGTCAGCCCACTGGTCATGCGGCAACTTCTCCCTTGCAGCCACCTTTTCAAACACCGCCATGTAAGTCTCGACGTCATCCGAAGGGGTCATCTTTGTAAGCGCCAAGCGGACAGCTTTCCGGGCATCAGGGACACTTTTGGGCGCTACTGCAGCTTGCAGCGCCATCACATGTTGCAATAGCAGCTGGTTGGTCTCCTGCTGCTGCTTGTTGGCCTCGCACTGCTGCAGATTCCCCTCCATGAGCGATTTCACGACAGCCTCCATTTTGTCTGCAGTCTCAGGTAGCAGCCTGGCAGGCTTAATGTAGGACATGCACAAAAAAAACTTTTCCGTCGGTTGCTCCTAGCAACGGCCTCACTGCTTTGCCCGCATCCTCCACCAAATGTGAGGATCAGCTCTGGTAGACAGCCGGATGTTAGCAGCAGGGGCGGGCTGGCCATAGGGCAAACCGGGACTTTTCCCGGTGGACCGCACCTGCCCCAAACTGTTTCATTTGCCAGGATACGCTGCGAGGAAGAGAGTTGGGCCGTCCAGCCCACATTATGGCAAGAAGCGCCCCCCTGTGTACAAAGTGTGGTGGTGCACTGTTCATGCTGCCAGACTCTGTGTCCCCTCTGAGGCTCAGGCAGATGACATCAGCCGAGCTGTCACGTGACACCGGGGTTTTCCAGAGCGCTGGGGACAGGACAGAAGTCGGCAGCATGTGAGTGTAATGACTCTTTTTACTGCTCACAGGAACGTGTCCCCTCCTCTGGCCTGCACACATGGAGGGGTGGCTGGATGCTTTTCATTTTACAGCCCCCTTACCCCCTTAGAAAGATGTTGTCAAGTTAAAGCAGCCAGAGCTCTATTTCCCTCCCTGTCCCCTCTCCACAGCACACATGGAGGGGTGGCTGGATTGTAGAGGACCAAAACTCAGGTTTCTCACTATCTTGGATTTTGCTCCTCACTCCTATATCAGACAGACCCCAATCATTTAGCATCCTGTCCTCTTCCCAAGCACAACTTTAAAAAGAAATGTCAGCCAGCCACACTGCTTAGAAAACATGAATGAAGGTACAGCCATGCTGATTGGTGGAGAGCCAGCACATGTGCCATGTGACCGTTGGTCGGGTAAGAAACTGGGGGTGTCACACAACAGGGCATTTCAAATCGGGATGCCCCCCGCTGAAGCGGAACGGACGCCAGGTCCGGTTGAAGTTAATGTACTGTGCCTCAAGTCATTTATGGCTGAAGGTCCTCTTTAATAACTCGGGGGTCTGCTGACACTGAATAATAATGTTTGGGTCTGCAGGGGGAAATCTATATTTGCTCTGCATATTCATGTCTGGGGTGGGATGTGCTGGTTTTTGGGGGGACTTTTTCTCTGCATATTATTTTGGGATCCACAGAGAACTCTCATACAAGGCTCATACAATAGCAGACAACAACAGCAGAGACACATGATGCTTCTTTTCTGTAAATGATACCAAATGAGCACAAATATGAGCAATAAGGTGGATGAGCAACAATGACGGGCCCCCCTGACTTTCTGGGCCCCGGTGTGGTTGCATCCCCTGCACCCTGGGTGCTATATTCCTGTGATAAGTTCATGTGCTGCAATTCAGCAGAAGAGCACAGCTTAGCAACACATGGTAGGATGCAGCTTATTTTGATTCTTAGTAGTTCCTGGCATAGTAGTGTGTGTGTGTGTGTGTGCATACCTCCCAACTGCCCCGTTTTTCCTGGGATTGTCCCGATTTTTCCCCAAAATCCTGCGGTCCCGGACCGTTAGCAAATGTCCCGGGACGCCCTGCGCTGTGGCGGTGTGCCCAGGGCCGCAACGACGCCGACGTCTTCTGTATAAACACTGGCCGGCGCGAAGATACTGACTTCCTGGCTTGCGGGTGAGCGCGCAGGGGGCGGTGCGCGGAGGGCCGGGTTGGGGATAACAAAAAAACTTACGCAGGCTGGCATGCAGGGGTGAAGGCAGCCGACACTGCCGGAGGATCGGAGCTGGGGGGCGTGGCATGGGTGTGGCCGTGGGAGTGGTCGGGGGCGTGGCTTGTCCCGCTTTCACATTTTCTGAAGTTGGGAGGTATGTGTGTGTCTCAGACAACATGTCTGCCAAAATGCATGGTGCTGGGCGTTTTCACTTCATCAGGCTGCACTGGGCCCAGTACATCAGAGCCAGGTAAAGTTCCGGGATGATTTTTGGCCCCAGTCCACCTCTGCTCACAGCCTATTATGGGGGGATTCTGCCACTTAGCCTCTGGTGTGGGGGGGTTCTGCACACTGCCTGTTATTGGGAGGGGCGTAAATACCACGCCGGACACATTGAAGAAGGGCCGGTGTGACCAGAAAAGTCCCGGGCCGTTTTTTAACCCCAGTCCGACCCTGGTTAGCACTATAGAGGCTCAGAGGCGAAAAGTTCAAAGTAAAGTCCGTGTTTATTCACACATAAAAGTCCATAACATAAAATATCCTTTTTAGGTTACATCCCCTTTTCAGGCAAAATGCCATAGTATTGCATCAGACAGGCAACGGCCTTTCTTAGTTTTTGTCCAAGCTTGCACACTTGTAGCCGAATCCACCTCGGGTCCACATGAAACAGCCTGTATAAGAGCTTCCAGCCAGGCACACAGAGTCTCACTCCACAAGTGAGCTCTAGACACAGCCAGGGCACAGCTGACTCCCCAGGCTATTTATGCGACCCGCAAAACCCGGACCTAGGTAGGGGATGGAGTCCCACCCTGCTCTACTCCATCCCAGTAAAGCCGTGCCGGGTTAGCCTTTCGGCTATGCTAACGTATTAGCAGCTGATGCTGGAGAAAACTACACAGCTTTACTGCACCAAGGCCAGGTACCTTGGTGCCACATACCTACCATCAATGATGGCACCTTGCACCTTACCACATAGGGTATAAAATCCATAATGCGCCCCGACGCTGAGGCCCTGGACCCAATAGTACGGGATGCCAATCTGCTTGCTAAATTCAAATTTTTACCCCAGAAGGAGCTGGCGGCTGCCGTGACCCAGCTCTCAACCAGTTTCTTTAGCGAAATCAAAGATTTGGGCAACAGAACCAGCACGCTGGAAGATAGGATGGATGACGTAGAGCACAGGGGGTCTGAGTCGGCGGCCCTCAAGGAAGATATGACCTCGTTACAGCAGAAACTGGAAGTCCTAGAGAACAGGTCCAGAAGGGTGAACATCCGCATCCGGGGCCTCCCAGAATCAATAGAGGACGTTCCAGCTACCGTTACGGCCCTCCTACAAGAATTGATCCCCTCCATGCCTATCGAACGCCTGGAAATAGATCGCGCCCACAGGGCGTTGGGCCCTAAAAGATCTGATGGTCTCCCCAGGGACATTGTTGCCAAACCAACCTTCTACCGCACTAAGGAAATGATCCTGATGGCCGCCAGAGAAAAAGGGGACCTGTGCTTCCAGAACCACCGCTACCAGATTTTTCCAGACGTCGCCCCACAAACCCTGCAGAGGAGAAGAGCAATGAGGCCCGGCCTGGAAATCCTTAGGAGCCACAATATAAAATACCACAAGCCAAGGAACCTCAGCCCCCTGTACCCAGCCCCACTGTACCCACAAGCCAAGGAAACCCCAGCCCCCTACCCATCCCCACTTTACCCACAAGCCAAGGAACCCCAGCCCACTGTACCCAGCCCCACTGTACCCACAAGCCAAGGAACCCCAGCCCCCTGTACCCATCTCCACTCTACCCACAAGCCAAGGAACCTCAGCCCCCTACCCATCCCCACTGTACCCACAAGCCAAGGAACCACAGCCCCACTGTACCCTCAAGCCAAGGAACCCCAGCCCCCTGTACCAAGCCCCACTGTACCCACAAGCCAAGGAACCTCATCCCCCTGTACCCAGCCCCACTGTACCCACAAGCAAGGGAACCCCAGCCCCCTGTACCCATCCCCACTGTACCCACGAGCCAAGGAACCACAGCCCCACTGTACCCACAAGCCAAGGAACCCCAGCTCCCTACCCAGCCCCACTGTACCCACAAGCCAAGGAACCTCAGCCCCCTGTACCCATCCCCACTGTACCCACAAGCCAAGGAACCCCAGCCCCCTGTACCCAGCCCCACTGTACCCACAAGCCAAGGAACCCCAGCCCCCTGTACCCATCCCCACTGTACCCACAAGCCAAGGAACCCCAGTCCCCTACCCATCCCCACTGTACCCACAAGCCAAGGAACCCCAGCCCCCTGTACCCAGCCCCACTGTACCCACAAGCCAAGGAACCCCAGCCCTCTACCCTGTCCCATTGTACCCACAATCCAAGGAACCCCAGCCCCCTACCCATCCCCACTGTACCCACAAGCCAAGGAACCCCAGCCCCCTGTACCCATCCCCACTGTACCCACAAGCCAAGGAACCCCAGCCCCCTGTACCCAGCCCCACTGTACCCACAAGCCAAGGAACCCCAGCCCCACTGTACCCACAAGCCAAGGAACCCCAGCCCCCTGTACCCAGCCCCACTGTACCCACAAGCCAAGGAACCCCAGCCCCACTGTACCCACAAGCCAAGGAACCCCAGCCCCCTGTACCCAGCCACACTGTACCTACAAGCCAAGGAACCCCCGCGTCCAATGCTATAGCCCCGGCATTGCAGTTTGGGTCTCAGCAGAGATGTCTTGGGCTGGTAATATCCAGGGCTGGTTTTTGGTCTCAGTCCACCACTGCACAGAGGTTCTGAACCGATACTGAAGAAGGAAGTTTAATGAGGTGTTTGGTTCTCTTCTGATAATGCATTTAATTGTTAGCTCCATGATAATCTGGAAAGTTATTTGCCCCTGGGGCATCTGCCCACTACTCAGCAGCATTCTATTCAATAGAGAGATGACACAGATCAAGATATTCTGGAAATTCCTCATCTCACCCCAAACCATTAGAGAGACACATTATAGCCAAAGGCTGACAGGTCAGACCTGCCCCAATACCCCCAACCCCCCCCCCCCATCCCCTCCCTCTTACCTCATATTTATTATACTAAGCTGCGACAAAGCTCTCATACAGAGAACACCAGAGACCTGCAACAGGTGAGCAACCCACACGGGGTATATCTGTTTCTATTTCTTCTGGGGTATATACACCTCCCTCACCCTGCTCTGCCCCTGCCTGGGGTATATACACCTCCCTCACCCTGCTCTGCCCCTGCCTGGGGTATATACACCTCCCTCACTCTGCTCTGCTTCTGCCTGGGGTATATACACCTCCCTCACCCTGCTCTGCCCCTGCCTGGGGTATATACACCTCCCTCACCCTGCTCTGCCCCTGCCTGGGGTATATACACCTCCCTCACCCTGCTCTGCCCCTGCCTGGGGTATATACACCTCCCTCACCCTGCTCTGCACCTGCCTGGGGTATATACACCTCCATCACCCTGCTCTGCCCCTGCCTGGGGTATATACACCTCCCTCACCCTGCTCTACACCTGTCTGGGGTATATACACCTCCCTCACCCTGCTCTGCCCCTGCCTGGGGTATATACACCTCCCTCACCCTGCTCTGCCCCTGCCTGGGGTATATACACCTCCCTCACTCTGCTCTGCTCCTGCCTGGGGTATATACACCTCCCTCACCCTGCTCTACACCTGCCTGGGGTATATACACCTCCCTCACACTGCTCTGCCCCTGCCTGGGGTATATACACCTCCCTCACCCTGCTCTGCCTCCTGTGATGTGATTGGTTTAGAGGAGTTAAGGTATCTTTAGCAGTAAGGCAGCAGTGCTGGGCAGACATCCTCTGGGGCATATTTGGTGATGAGATTCAGATGAATAAATCAGAGGGGCAATATGATCCTGGGGGGGGGGGGGGGGTATATATGTTTTCCCATCACTAAATGAGTTCAGTAAAGAAGAGACCAGCAGCTCCTGCACTTTGGTCCCTCGTCAAGAGAATGAGACTCTGAGCTTAGTCACACTATAAGGAGGCAGTGCCGTCACTTGCCCACATGGGGGTAGAAATGGCCAAAGAACCTGCTGGACCTGCTTCACCACCTCACCTTTAATAGTGGAGGGCAGGGGCGTACATACCATAGAGGCAGTGCAGGCACTTGCCCCCGGGCCTTGGAACAGGGAGATACTTACCTGGTCACCTGCACTCATTCATTCCTCCTCGCCTCGGATTTATTGCTGCAGAGCACGTGTCTAGATGGGAGATAGAAATGGCCAAAGAACCTGCTGGACCTGCTTAACCACCTTGCCTATAATGGTGATATCCAGGGACGTACATACAATAGAGGCAGTGCAGGCACTTGCCCCCGGGCCTGAGGAACAGGGGACCAGGTGCAAGATACCCTCTGCAGTACGTATGCCCACACCTAGTGCCCATGCTGCCCACACCTAGTGCCCATGCTTCCCACACCTAGTGCCCATGCTGCCCACACCTAGTGCCCATGCTGCCCACACCTA
Organism: Gastrophryne carolinensis; assembly: GCA_027917425.1. NCBI lineage: Eukaryota > Metazoa > Chordata > Amphibia > Anura > Microhylidae > Gastrophryne > Gastrophryne carolinensis. The sequence goes on along the minus strand of JAQIHN010000045.1, from coordinate 736,420 downwards.
GTGCCCATGCTGCCCACACCTTGCCGCCCATGCTGCCCACACCTAGTGCCCATGCTTCCCACACCTAGTGCCCATGCTGCCCACACCTAGTGCCCATGCTGCCCACACCTAGTGCCCATGCTGCCCACACCTAGTGCCCATGCTGCCCACACCTAGTGCCCATGCTGCCCACACCTAGCTGCCCATGCTGCCCACACCTAGCTGCCCATGCTGCCCACACCTTGCCGCCCATGCTGCCCACACCTTGCCGCCCATGCTGCCCACACCTTGCCGCCCATGCTGCCCACACCTTGCCGCCCATGCTGCCCACACCTAGCCACCCATGCTGCCCACACCTAGTGCCCATGCTGCCCACACCTTGCCGCCCATGCTGCCCACACCTAGTGCCCATGCTGCCCACACCTAGCCACCCATGCTGCCCACACCTAGCCACCCATGCTGCCCACACCTAGCCACCCATGCTACCCACACCTAGTGCCCATGCTGCCCACACCTAGCCGCCCATGCTGCCCACACCTAGCCGCCCATGCTGCCCACACCTAGCCGCCCATGATGCCCACACCTAGCCGCCCATGATGCCCACACCTAGCCGCCCATGATGCCCACACCTAGCCACCCATGATGCCCACACCTAGCCGCCCATGATTCCCACACCTAGCCGCCCATGCTGCCCACACCTAGCCACCCATGATGCCCACACCTAGCCGCCCATGCTGCCCACACCTAGCCGCCCATGATGCCCACACCTAGCTGCCCATGCTGCCCACACCTTGCCGCCTATGCTGCCCTCACCTAGCTGCCCATGATGCCCACACCTAGCCGCCCATGATGCCCACACCTAGCCGCCCATGCTGCCCACACCTTGCCGCCCATGCTGCCCTCACCTTGCTGCCCATGTTGCCCACACCTAGCCGCCCATGCTGCCCACACCTAGCCGCCCATGATGCCCACACCTTGCTACCCATGATGCCCACACCTAGCCGCCCATGATGCCCACACCTAGCCGCCCATGATGCCCACACCTTGCTGCCCATGCTGCCCACACCTAGCCGCCCATGCTGCCCACACCTTGCCGCCCATGCTGCCCACACCTAGCCGCCCATGCTGCCCACACCTAGCCGCCCATGATGCCCACACCTAGCCGCCCATGCTGCCCACACCTAGCCGCCCATGATGCCCACACCTAGCCGCCCATGATGCCCACACCTTGCTGCCCATGATGCCCACACCTAGCCACCCATGCTGCCCACACCTAGCCGCCCATGATGCCCACACCTAGCCGCCCATGATGCCCACACCTAGCCGCCCATGCTGCCCACACCTAGCCGCCCATGCTGCCCACACCTAGCTGCCCATGATGCCCACACCTTGCTACCCATGATGCCCACACCTAGCAGCCCATGATGCCCACACCTTGCTGCCCATGCTGCCCACACCTAGCCGCCCATGCTGCCCACACCTAGCCGCCCATGATGCCCACACCTAGCAGCCCATGCTGCCCACACCTAGCCACCCATGATGCCCACACCTAGCCGCCCATGATGCCCACACCTAGCCGCCCATGATGCCCACACCTAGCCGCCCATGATGCCCACACCTAGCCGCCCATGATGCCCACACCTAGCCGCCCATGATGCCCACACCTAGCCACCCATGCTGCCCACACCTAGCCGCCCATGCTGCCCACACCTAGCCGCCCATGACGCCCACACCTAGCCACCCATGCTGCCCACACCTAGCCACCCATGCTGCCCACACCTAGCCGCCCATGACTCCCACACCTAGCCACCCATGCTGCCCACACCTAGCCACCCATGCTGCCCACACTTAGCCGCCCATGCTGCCTTGCTGCAGAGCACGTGCTGCCCTCACCTAGCTGCCCATGATGCCAACACCTAGTGCTCATGCTGCCATTACCTAGCCGTCCATGCTGCCCACACCTAGCCACCCATGATGCCCACACCTAGTGCTCATGCTGCCCACACCTAGTGCCCATGCTGCCCACACCGAGCCGCCCATGATGCCCACACCTAGCCGCCCATGATGCCCACACCTAGCCGCCCATGATGCCCACACCTAGCCGCCCATGATGCCCACACCTAGCCGCCCATGATGCCCACACCTAGCCGCCCATGATGCCCACACCTAGTGCTCCTGCTGCCCACACCTAGCCGCCCATGCTGCCCACACCTAGCCACCCATGCTGCCCACACCTTGCCGCCCATGCTGCCCACACCTTGCCGCCCATGCTGCCCACACCTTGCCGCCCATGCTGCCCACACCTAGGCGCCCATACTGCCCACACCTAGCCGCCCATGCTGCCCACACCTAGCCGCCCATGATGCCCACACCTTGCTACCCATGATGCCCACACCTTGCTACCCATGATGCCCACACCTAGCAGCCCATGATGCCCACACCTTGCTGCCCATGATGCCCACACTTAGCCGCCCATGATGCCCACACCTTGCCGCCCATGCTGCCCACACCTTGCCGCCCATGCTGCCCACACCTTGCTGCCCATGCTGCCCACACTTTGTAGCCCATGCTGGCCACACCTAGCCGCCCATACCTAGCCACCCATGATCCCCACACCTAGCCGCCCATGCTGCCCACACCTAGCCGCCCATGATGCCCACTCCTAGCCACCCATGATGCCATCTCCTAGCCGCCCATGATGCCCACACCTAGCCACCCATGCTGCCCACACCTAGCCACCAATGACGCCCACACCTAGCCGCCCATGCTGCCTTGCCGCAAAGCACGTGCTGCCCTCACCTAGCTGCCCATGATGCCAACACCTAGTGCTCATGCTGCCATTACCTAGCCGCCCATGCTGCCCACACCTAGCCACCCATGATGCCCACACCTAGTGCTCATGCTGCCCACACCTAGTGCCCATGCTGCCCACACCGAGCCGCCCATGATGCCCACACCTAGCCGCCCATGCTGCCCACACCTTGCCACCCATGCGGCCCACACCTAGCCACCCATGCTGCCCACACCTAGCCGCTCATGCTGCCATTACCTAGCCGCCCATGCTGCCCACACCTAGCCACCCATGATGCCCACACCTAGTGCTCATGCTGCCCACACCTAGTGCCCATGCTGCCCACACCGAGCCGCCCATGATGCCCACACCTAGCCGCCCATGCTGCCCACACCTTGCCACCCATGCGGCCCACACCTAGCCGCCCATGCTGCCCACACCTAGCCGCCCATGCTGCCCACACCTAGCCGCCCATGCTGCCCACACCTAGCCACCCATGCTGCCCACACCTAGCCGCCCATTAAGCCCACACCTAGTGCCCATGCTGCCCACACCTAACCGCCCATACTGCCCACACCTAGCCGCCCATGCTGCCCACACCTTGCTACCCATGATGCCCACACCTAGCAGCCCATGATGCCCACACCTTGCTACCCATGATGCCCACACCTAGCCACCCATGATGCCCACACCTTGCTGCCCATGCTGCCCACACCTAGCCGCCCATGCTGCCCACACCTTGCCGCCCATGCTTCCCACACCTTGCCGCCCATGCTGCCCACACCTTGCTGCCCATGCTGCCCACACCTAGCCGCCCATACCTAGCCACCCATGATCCCCACACCTAGCCGTCAATGCTGCCTTGCCGCAGAGCACGTGCTGCCCACATCTAGCCGCCCATGATGCCCACACCTAGCCGCCCATGATCCCCCACACATAGCCGCCCATGATGCCCACACCTTGCTGCCCATGATGCCCACACCTAGCCGCCCATGCTGCCCACACCTAGCCGCCCATGATGCCCTCACCTAGCCACCCATGCTGCCCACACCTAGCCACCCATGCTGCCCACACCTAGCCGCCCATGCTGCCCACACCTAGCCGCCCATGATGCCCACACCTAGCTACCCATGCTGCCCACACCTAGCCACCCATGCTGCCCACACCTAGCCGCCCATGCTGCCCACACCTAGCCGCCCATGATGCCCACACCTAGCCGCCCATGCTGCCTTGCCACAGAGCACGTGCTGCCCACACCTAGCTGCCCATGATGCCCACACCTAGCCGCCCATGCGGCCCACACCTAGCCGCCCATGCTGCCCACATCTAGCCGCCCATGATGCCCACACCTAGCCGCCCATGATGCCCACACCTAGCCGCCCATGCTGCCTTGCCACAGAGCACGTGCTGCCCACACCTAGCTGCCCATGATGCCCACACCTAGCCGCCCATGCGGCCCACACCTAGCCGCCCATGCTGCCCACATCTAGCCGCCCATGCTGCCCACACCTAGCCGCCCATGATGCCCACACCTAGCCGCCCATGCTGCCTTGCCACAGAGCACGTGCTGCCCACACCTAGCTGCCCATGATGCCCACACCTAGCCGCCCATGCGGCCCACACCTAGCCGCCCATGCTGCCCACATCTAGCCGCCCATGCTGCCCACACCTAGCCGCCCATGATGCCCACACCTAGCCGCCCATGCTGCCTTGCCACAGAGCACGTGCTGCCCACACCTAGCTGCCCATGATGCCCACACCTAGCCGCCCATGCTGCCCACACCTAGCCGCCCATGCTGTCCACACCTAGCCACCCATGCTGCCCACACCTAGCCGCCCATGCTGCCCACACCTAGCTGCCCATGATGCCCACACCTAGCCACCCATGCGGCCCACACCTAGCCGCCCATGCTGCCTTGGTGCAGAGCACGTGCTGCCCACACCTAACCGCCTATGCTGCCCACACCTTGCCACCCATGCTGCCCACACCTAGCCGCCCATGCTGCCCACACCTAGCCACCCATGCTGCCCACACCTAGCCACCCATGCTGCCCACACCTAGCCACCCATGCTGCCCACACCTAGCCGCCCATTAAGCCCACACCTAGTGCCCATGCTGCCCACACCTAGCCGCCCATGCTGCCCACACCTAGTGCTCATGCTGCACATACTTAGCCGCCCATGCTGCCCACACCTAGCAGCCCATGATGCCCACACCTAGCCACCCATGCTGCCCACACCTAGCCACCCATGCTGCCCACACCTAGCCGCCCATTAAGCCCACACCTAGTGCCCATGCTGCCCACACCTAGCCGCCCATGCTGCCCACACCTAGTGCTCATGCTGCACATACTTAGCCGCCCATGCTGCCCACACCTAGCTGCCCATGATGCCCACACCTAGCCGCCCATGATGCCCACACCTAGCAGCCCATGCTGCCCACACCTAGCTGCCCATGATGCCCACACCTAGCCGCCCATGATGCCCACACCTTGCTGCCCATGATGCCCACACCTAGCCGCCCATGATGCCCACACCTAGCAGCCCATGCTGCCCACACCTTGCTGTCCATGATGCCCAACCCTAACCGCCCATGCTGCCCACACCTTGCTGCCCATGCTGCCCACACCTAGCCGCCCATGCTGCCCACACATAGCCGCCCATGATGCCCACACCTAGCCGCCCATGCTGCCCACACCTTGCCGCCCAAGCTGCCCACACCCTGCCACCCTAGCTGCCCACACCTTGCTACCCATGATGCCCACACCTTGCTGCCCATGCTGCCCACCCCTAGCCGCCCATGATCCCCACACCTAGCCGCCAATGCTGCCTTGCCGCAGAGCACGTGCTGCCCACACCTATCCGCCCATGATGCCCACACATATCCGCCCATGATGCCCACACCTAGCCGCCCATGATGCCCATACCTTGCTGCCCATGTTGCCCACACCTAGCCGCCCATGATGCCCACACCTAGCCGCCCATGATCCCCACACCTAGCAGCCCATGATGCCCACACCTAGCAGCCCATGATGCCCACACCTTGCTGCCCATGATGCCCACACCTAGCCGCCCATGATGCCCACACCTTGCTGCCCATGCTGCCCACACCTTGCCGCCCATGCTGCCCACACCTTGCTACCCATGATGCCCACACCTTGCTGCCCATGCTGCCCACACCTAGCCGCCCATGCTGCTCATACCTAGCCACCCATGATCCCCACACGTAGCCACCAATGGTGCCTTGCCGCAGAGCACGTGTTGCCCACACCTAGCCGCCCATGATGCCCACACCTAGCCGCCCATGATGCCCACACCTAGCCTCCCATGATGCCCACACCTAGCCGCCCATGCTGCCCACACCTAGCCGCCCATGCTGCCCACACCTAGCCGCCCATGATGCCCACACCTAGCCGCCCATGCTGCCCACACCTAGCCGCCAATGCTGTCCACACCTAGCCACCCATGCTGCCCACACCTAGCCGCCCATGCTGCCCACACCTAGCCTCCCATGATGCCCACACCTAGCCGCCCATGCTGCCCACACCTAGCCGCCCATGCTGCCCACACCTAGCCGCCCATGATGCCCACACCTAGCCGCCCATGCTGCCCACACCTAGCCGCCCATGCTGTCCACACCTAGCCACCCATGCTGCCCACACCTAGCCGCCCATGCTGCCCACACCTAGCCGCCGCCCATGCTGCCCACACCTAGCCGCCCATGCTGCCCACACCTAGCCGCCCATGATGCCCACACCTAGCCGCCCATGATGCCCACACCTAGCCGCCCATGCTGCCCACACCTAGCCGCCCATGCTGCCCACACCTAGCCGCCCATGACGCCCACACCTAGCCGCCCATGACGCCCACACCTAGCCGCCCATGACGTCCACACCTAGCCACCCATGCTGCCCACACCTAGCCGCCCATGCTGCCCACACCTAGCCGCCCACACCTAGCCGCCCATGCTGCCCACACCTAGCCGCCCATGCTGCCCACACCTAGCCGCCCATGATGCCCACACCTAGCCGCCCATGCTGCCCACACCTGGCCACCCATGCTGCCATGCCGCAAAGCACGTGCTGCCCACACCTAGCTGCCCATGATGCTCACACCTAGCCGCCCATGATGCCCACAGCTAGCCGCCCATGCTGCCCACAGCTAGCCGCCCATGATGCCCACACCTAGCCGCCCATGATGCCCACACCTAGCCGCCCATGATGCCTTGCCACAGAGCACGTGCTGCCCACACGTAGCTGCCCATGCTGCCCACAGCTAGCCACCTATGCTGCCACACCTAGCCGCCCATGCTTCCCACACCTAGCCACCCATGCTGCCCACACCTAGCCGCCCATGATGCCCACACCTAGCCGCCCATGATGCCCACACCTAGCCGCCCATGCTGCCCACACCTAGCCGCCCATGCTGCCCACACCTAGCCGCCCATGACGCCCACACCTAGCCGCCCATGACGCCCACACCTAGCTGCCCATGACGCCCACACCTAGCCGCCCATGACGTCCACACCTAGCCGCCCATGCTGCCCACACCTAGCCACCCATGCTGCCCACACCTAGCCGCCCACACCTAGCCGCCCATGCTGCCCACACCTAGCCGCCCATGCTGCCCACACCTAGCCGCCCATGATGCCCACACCTAGCCGCCCATACTGCCTTGCCGCAGAGCACGTGCTGCCCTCACCTAGCTGCCCATGATGCTCACACCTAGCCGCCCATGATGCCCACAGCTAGCCGCCCATGATGCCCACACCTAGCCGCCCATGATGCCCACACCTAGCCGCCCATGATGCCTTGCCACAGAGCACGTGCTGCCCACACGTAGCTGCCCATGCTGCCCACACCTAGCCACCCATGCTGCCCACACCTAGCCGCCCATGCTGCCCACACCTAGCCGCCCATGCTGCCCATGCTGCCCACACCTAGCCGCCCATGCTTCCCACACCTAGCCACCCATGCTGCCCACACCTAGCCGCCCATGCTGCCCACACCTAGCCGCCCATGCTTCCCACACCTAGCCGCCCATGCTGCCCATGCTGCCCACACCTAGCCGCCCATGCTTCCCACACCTAGCCACCCATGCTGCCCACACCTAGCCACCCATGCTGCCCACACCTAGCCACACATGCTGCCCACACCTAGCCACCCATGCTGCCACACCTAGCCGCCCATGCTTCCCACACCTAGCCACCCATGCTGCCCACACCTAGCCGCCCATGCTGCCCACACCTAGCCGCCCATGCTGCCCACACCTAGCCGCCCATCCTGCCCACACCTAGCCACCCATGATGCCCACACCTAGCCGCCCATGATGCCCACACCTAGCCGCCCATGATGCCCACACCTAGCTGCCCATGCTGCCCACACCTAGCCACCCATGCTGCCCACACCTAGCCGCCCATGCTGCCCACACCTAGCCGCCCATGCTGCCCACACCTGGCCACCCATGCTGCCATGCCGCAGAGCACGTGCTTCCCACATCTAGCCGCCAATGATGCCCACACCTAGCCGCCGATGATGCCCACACCTAGCCGCCCATGCTGCCCACACCTAGCCGGCCATGATGCCCACACCTAGCCGGCCATGATGCCCACCAGTGTGGAGACCCAACCCTACAAACAAAAATACTCACATTCACACATAGGCTGCTATGGAGTCAAGGTCTCAATAATGAACCATACTGAACAAGGTTTCGGTAGGAGCTAGGTATGCCCCCACCAAAGTAAAACCTTTGAGTCCAACCACGCCTTTACCAAATTACATAACACGTTATTTCATTTAAACAAGTTATTGGAAAAAGTATTCTTTATTCTAGCATCCCCCATGATCTAGGCCTTCAGGCAACTCAGTATTTTCTTAAAGTGGACCAACACCCAGGATTTTCACTATCCTGGGTTTTGGTCCACTTCGGTGGATCACCCCGATCGTTGTGTAAAACCCCCCAGATCGCACGGAAACACTCACCTCACCCTGCTCCTATGCGAGCGCTCGTCCAATCAGAGCGCTCAAAGCCTCTGGAGACCGCGCCCGCGCCGGCCATTCACAAACGGCCGCCCTGCTAGAGGGAAGCGCGAGACGCGGCCGCGGCCCGCGCGTGCGCCGTTGGAACGGGGTTAAGGTAAGGTTTCTGGGCTTCCTGGGGGGTTTCCCGATTTCGGATGCCCCGCGGGGAGGGATCTGATCGGCCCGGGAATCTTATAGATTCCCCCTGGGTGTTGGTCCACTTTAATGAGTTGGATTTAGACCAACACAATCTTAAACTTTTAGGGGCTTGTGAATTGATAATTATCCTCCTCTATGATCTAAGAGAGATGAAATGTACTAAAGACGCTTATGTCTTCTAACTTTGTCCCAGGAGCATGAATTAATTATGAGATTCGGCAACCCTGGCTTGTTAGGAGATGAACATAGTGGGTATCTGGCGTTGAAAAAGCCCCGAGTGGGGCGAAACTATTCCGACCTTAGCCCATCAACTCGGCCACTCACCACTAATCTTTTATGGATTGACAAAGTAGTTCATATGTCATGTGTTATAGGAATTTTTTGTAACAATGTCCATGTTGTCTTACGGGCTGATTCATCACTAACGCCAGCTAGTAGTCGCTGTGCTCGGCCGTGGGTCGCTAGTTTATAGCGACGGCCAGGCTGATTCATCACTAGCGTCAGGTAGCGACAGATGAGTGTCTGTAGCGGCATTTTCAGAGCGCCCGCTAGTAGTCGCTGTGCTCGGCCGTGGGTCGCTAGTTTATAGCGACTCAGTCGCTGTGCAGTAATGTTAAATACATTGTGAGGAGTCGCTATTTGACCAGTACAGCGCTGTATGGGAGCGCATGATAGCGACTCACAACATATTCATCCTCTGGTACGTGGCAGCACCAGAGGTACCATAGCAATTGGGGGTAATAGGGAAAAATATTTTTCCCAATGAAAGTAACAGATTTTTTTTATGAAATAACGTGTTATGTAACTTTGTACAGGCTGTGGCTGAGGCTGTGGCTGTGGCTGAGGCTGTGGCTGTGGCTGAGGCTGTGGCTGAGGCTGAGGCTGTGGCTGAGGCTGTGGCTGTGGCTGAGGCTGTGGCTGAGGCTGTGGCTGTGGCTGAGGCTGTGGCTGTGGCTGAGGCTGAGGCTGTGGCTGAGGCTGTGGCTGTGGCTGAGGCTGTGGCTGTGGCTGAGGCTGTGGCTGAGGCTGTGGCTGTGGCTGTGGCTGAGGCTGTGGCTGTGGCTGAGGCTGTGGCTGTGGCTGAGGCTGTGGCTGAGACTGTGGCTGAGGCTGTGGCTGAGGCTGTGGCTGAGGCTGTGGCTGAGGCTGTGGCTGTGGCTGAGGCTGTGGCTGTGGCTGAGGCTGTGGCTGTGGCTGAGGCTGTGGCTGTGGCTGAGGCTGTGGCTGAGGCTGTGGCTGTGGCTGTGGCTGAGACTGTGGCTGAGGCTGTGGCTGAGGCTGTGGCTGTGGCTGAGGCTGTGGCTGAGGCTGTGGCTGAGGTTGAGGCTGTGGCTGTGGCTGAGGCTGAGGCTGTGGCTGTGGCTGAGGTTGAGGCTGTGGCTGTGGCTGAGGCTGTGGCTGTGGCTGTGGCTGAGGCTGTGGCTGTGGTTGAGGCTGAGGCTGTGGCTGAGGCTGTGGCTGTGGCTGTGGCTGAGGCTGTGGATGAGGCTGAGGCTGTGGCTGTGGATGAGGCTGTGGCTGTGGCTGTGGCTGAGGCTGTGGCTGTGGCTGAGGCTGTGGCTGTGGCTGAGGCTGTGGCTGTGGCTGAGGCTGTGGCTGTGGCTGTGGCTGAGGCTGTGGCTGTGGCTGAGGCTGTGGCTGTGGCTGTGGCTGAGGCTGTGGCTGTGGCTGAGGCTGTGGCTGAGGCTGTGGCTGTGGCTGAGGCTGTGGCTGAGGCTGTGGCTGAGGCTGTGGCTGTGGCTGAGGCTGTGGCTGTGGCTGAGGCTGAGGCTGTGGCTGTGGCTGAGGCTGTGGCTGAGGCTGAGGCTGTGGCTGAGGCTGTGGCTGAGGCTGTGGCTGTGGCTGAGGCTGTGGCTGTGGCTGAGGCTGAGGCTGTGGCTGTGGCTGAGGCTGAGGCTGTGGCTGCTACCGAAACCTTGTTCACTATATTTCCATCTTTACTGAATGTCCACTGTGACCAGGGCCGGCTCCAGCTGTATGTGGGCCCTCGCGCGGCATGGTCTCAGGGGCAAAGAGTCATGGCTCAGGGGTCTATAAATTCCATGGCCAAAAGAGGGATGGATGGGGCAGAGCTGAGAGGACAGGGATGGATGGGGCAGAGCTGAGGGGACAGGGATGGATGGATGGGGCAGAGATGAGGGGACAGGGATGGATGGGGCAGAGATGGGGGGACAGGGATGGATGGGGCAGAGCTGAGGGGACAGGGATGGATGGGGCAGAGATGGGGGGACAGGGATGGATGGGGCAGAGTTGGGGGGACAGGGATGGATGGGGCAGAGATGGGGGGACAGGGATGGATGGGGCAGAGCTGAGAGGACAGGGATGGATGGGGCAGAGATGAGGGGACAGGGATGGATGGGGCAGAGCTGAGGAGACAGGGATGGATGGGGCAGAGCTGAGAGGACAGGGATGGATGGGGCAGAGATGAGGGGACAGGGGTGGATGGGGCAGAGCTGAGAGGACAGGGATGGATGTGGCAGAGCTGAGAGGACAGGGATGGATGGGGCAGAGCTGAGGGGACAGGGATGGATGGGGTAGAGCTGAGAGGACAGGGATGGATGGGGCAGAGCTGAGAGGACAGGGATGGATGGGGCAGAGCTGAGAGGACAGGGGTGGATGGAGCAGAGCTGAGGGGACAGGGATGGATGGGGCAGAACTGGTGGGACAGGGATGGATGGAGCAGAGCTGAGAGGACAGGGATGGATGTGGCAGAGCTGAGAGGACAGGGATGGATGGGGCAGAGCTGAGGGGACAGGGATGGATGGGGCAGAGCTGAGAGGACAGGGATGGATGGGGCAGAGCTGAGAGGACAGGGATGGATGGGGCAGAGCTGAGAGGACAGGGGTGGATGGGGCAGAGCTGAGGGGACAGGGATGGATGGGGCAGAGCTGAGGGGACAGGGATGGATGAGGCAGAGCTGAGGGGACAGGGATGGATGGGGCAGAACTGGTGGGACAGGGATGGATGGGGCTGAGAGACAGAGGAAGGAAAGGTGTGCAGTTCTTTAACCACATTGTGCCAGCTGTCAATGGGGCCCTCGGTGGCTGACCGGGCTTGCCGGGCGCTGACGCCGTCCCTGACTGTAACATACAACTGGTTCAGCGACACTTCCTTCTACAGACGTCCTGGCTTTTCCCTGTCATGGCTGTCGCTGTTCAGGATGGTTTTTCTCAATCCCAGAACCCAGGGAAGCTGACTGGCTTCAGACGCCTGGCGCTTCTAGCAGTATCTCCTCATATATATATCTATATATATCTATCTATATATATATATATATATATATATATATATATATATATATCTCTTCATATACAGTAGCTCAGGTGTCTTCCTGCAATATCTATGTGGAGGCACTTATGTCGTTCGTCATTGTGGATTAGGAAACATTGCGGTCACTGCTGTGCTATTATATATAAAGAAGAATATATATCCAATATACACTTGTATATCTACCTAAGCCTGAGAGAACTTTGTTTATTTAGTTTATTTACTTATTTCATTATTTTATTATGAGTCGTATATGAGCCTCCTATAAAAAACCAATATCCTTGTGGAGCTTTATCTCCAAGCTTGCCCCCCCCCCCGCTCCCTTCCCACCCCTCTACGTACTAATAGGAAAGTTATTATAGGTCGCTATTGGGGATTTTGAATTCTTGTTAGGAATTGGTTTAGCAGATCACCATACTTGGGGCAGGATGTTAAATCTCATTTTTCAGTTCTGATATAATTGTTCGGCACCATAGTTTCTTATGTGGGGGTGCAGGGTTGGCCCGTCTTTTTCGTTGCCCATATCAATACTGATCCTAGTGGGATCCAAGTCATGGGAAATCGATTTAGCCGGCCCCGTGTAGGAGAAAGAATTATTTTATCTCCTATTATATTCTCTAACGTCTCTACCAAGATCTTTTATAGTAATTTAGTAATAATTGCAATTCACGTTGCGGGCGCCATTACAAATATTGTTATAATATTGCAGCCTGCCAAAGGGCCTCGATATTACTGTTAATGTTGCGACGAAATTCTGTTTCCCTTGTTTTTCTAACAATAATCGTACAACTGCTTCACCATTTACTTGTATCTATTTGTAACACAGCATCTAGTGCCATCTAGTGGTTTAGATAGATTACTGCAATACACTACACTAATCCCTATTCTCTTCTACTGCTTGAACCGGACCAACACCCGCAACACGACACACGGCTGTTCCTTCCTTTCCATCTCCCCTCTTTATTTATTTATTTATTTATTTATATTTATTTACATTTATTTATTTATATATTTATTTATTTCTTTCCTCCCACTTTTATTCTTTTAATCCTTCCTGCCTTCCTTTATATTTTGAGCTTTCTTGCCTCTCTTCCATTGCTTCCTGCTTCTTTTTTTTCCTTTCATTTCTTCTTTCTTTCATTCACTTTTTTTCCTCTTTCTCTCCTGATTCTCCCCCTTCCTCTTCTCTTTTCTGCTTTATTTCATTCCTTTCTTCTCTCTTTCTTCCTTTTATCTTTCTTTCATTATTTTCTTCTCTGCTTTGTTTCTCGCTCTCTTTGCCCCCTCCCATCCTTTCGTCCTGCCCCATCCATCCCTGTCCCCTCAGCTCTGCCCCATCCATCCCTGTCCCCCCAGCTCTGCCCCATCCATCCCTGTCCCCCCAGCTCTGCCCATCCATCCCTGTCCCCCCAGCTCTGCCCATCCATCCCTGTCCCCTCAGCTCTGCCCCATCCATCCCTGTCCCCTCAGCTCTGCCCCATCCATTCCTGTCTCACCTCAGCTCTGCCCCATCCATCCCTGTTCTCTCAGCTCTGCCCCATCCATCCCTGTCCCCTCAGCTCTGCCCCATCCATCCATGTCCCCTCAGCTCTGCCCCATCCATTCCTGTCTCACCTCAGCTCTGCCCCATCCATCCCTGTCCCCTCAGCTCTGCCCCATCCATCCCTGTCCCCTCAGCTCTGCCCCATCCATCCCTGTCCCCTCAGCTCTGCCCCATCCATCCCTGTCCCCTCAGCTCTGCCCCATCCATCCCTGTCCCCTCAGCTCTGCCCCATCCATCCCTGTCCCCTCAGCTCTGCCCCATCCATCCCTGTCTCCTCAGCTCTGCCCCATCCCTGTCCCCTCAGCTCTGCCCCATCCATCCCTGTCCCCTCATCTCTGCCCCATCCATCCCTGTCCTCTCATCTCTGCCCCATCCATCCCTGTCCCCTCAGCTCTGCCCCATCCATCCCTGTCCCCTCGGCTCTGCCCCATCCATCCCTGTCCCGCCAGCTCTGCCCCATCCATCCCTGTCCCCTCAGCTCTGCTCCATCCATCCCTGTCCCCTCAGCTCTGCCCCATCCATCCCTGTCCCCTCAGCTCTGCCCCATCCATCCCTGTCCCCTCAGCTCTGCCCCATCCATCCCTGTCCTCTCATCTCTGCCCCATCCATCCCTGTCCCGCCAGCTCTGCCCCATCCATCCCTGTCCCCTCAGCTCTGCTCCATCCATCCCTGTCCCCTCAGCTCTGCCCCATCCATCCCTGTCCCCTCAGCTCTGCCCCATCCATCCCTGTCCCCTCAGCTCTGCCCCATCCATCCCTGTCCCCTCAGCTCTGCCCCATTCATCCCCGTCCCCTCAGCTCTGCCCCATCCATCCCTGTCCCCCCAGCTCTGCCCCATCCATCCCTGTCCCCTCAGCTCTGCCCCATCCATCCCTGTCCCCTCAGCTCTGCCCCATCCATCCCTTTCCCCCTACTCTGCCCCATCCATCCCTGTCCCCTCATCTCTGTCCTCTCTGCTCATTGTAATGGAGAGGATGACATTGTTTCTTGATAATTAATGCTGACGTATTTTTTCTTTGGCGGGACGTAAAGAATTCACCAGGGGGAGTTTGTAAATCTATAGCAAGTGCAGGTTATTATAACAAACACCTGTTACATTTAAGGGCGTTCTCTGCCGTGTGGAAGGAACGATCCAGTGTAAGTGTGGAAAACCCACAGGTACAAGTCCGGAGCTCCCCCTTTATTTCCCCCTGTCAAGCCTTCCTAGGCATCAATATGCACAGGTCTCCTCAGGAAGGAGAATTAGCATTTCTGGGTTGAGCCGAGCGCAGATCACAGACTCCCTGCCGATTCTCTCACACCTCCAGCCTGGGGAGGTTCCATGGGGTCTGCAGATAGTTGGACCCCTGGCTGTGAGCCCCGTCACATGAAAGATGAGAGCCGTGGACAAGCGGCACCAACACAAATCGGACCATAGCTGCACCACCATGTGTCCCAGCACCAAGCCAGGTACAGAACCAGAACCGGCTCACAAAACCGCACGTGGAGGTAGGTTACTCTGGGCCCTGCGACATAGGAAACCTAGAGAAATGGAGATCTAAGGTCCTGACCCATTTAGGGACCCCATTTTTGGACTCATCAGATGCCCGGCATCCAGCCCAATCTTCTGGTGCCATATCCAGAGCCACTGCTCAACGTTATAACCCCTAAAGGGCTTTAGGGGCTAAAGCAAGCTCAACAGTGGGAGGTAACAGTCCGTCTCACAGAAGGGAGGGGAGTGAAAGGAACCCCAGGCATAAAAGAGATGACCCTGGGCCAGGCTTGTGTCACTTATCTGGAGAGGTCACGGCTCCCGCGTGCCGGAGGTGTCCATCCACAAGCTTGCCACTTACCTCTTGTGGGAGCCCCATCACCACTACTCTACAAACTGCATATTTAGGTAACTGACCATTGTCTCTCTGTGTAACTCACTGTAACCTGTAACCGTCTCAGAACAGCATTTGTATTATTTCATATTTCATCACAGCCAAGTGTTTCTTATCACTACCTAGTGTGCGCTCATTGCATTAAAACTTATATTTAACATGAGCGATCTTTTTGCTTTAGCCAAGAATCTGTGTGTCCACAGGCTTTGGGCCTAGTGTTCCTGATAGCAGGGCTCGGACAAGGGTTTTTGGGAACGCTGTCTGTGTGTCCGGAGGTTCCTGGTTAATAGTTGGATCACGTGACCCGCTGTTCCCTGACAAAAAATTTTTCTTATCATCCTCTCAATAGAAGACAATGGTGCAGCATTATGCGGAAATTCCATCATGGCTGCTCCCATGAACAATAGGAGTTAGTTACACTGGACTGACCCTTCAAGGCAAAAATTTACTGGAAAAGGTGGAACGCCCATCTGGTCCTCATGGTCCCGCCAGAAAATTGTGTTGAAGCTGCTTTAGAATATCAAACACTCAACACAGTCCATTAATCCTATGCGAAACACTTCTGGTGCCATCACAAAGTAAAGGAATGAGCAAAGTATGGAACCGTTGATGCAATATGTTCTTTGTTTAAGGTTATTTGTAGATATTCAGAGATCATCGTGTTATTTATTTGCCCTCTAATGTTGCGCGTTGTTTTTTCTTTCGTAGGAAAGACTGAGCTGAGATCATGAGGTTCAGTCGCCTCCTCCTGGAGGTGATGCTGCTATGCATTGTGGCCTCCAGCACCTGTGGGGCTTCCCGCAGTCCTTATAAGGCCTCCGTCTTCTCAGACCTAACTTCTCATGAGATGATGTCTGTTAAAAATTTCCTCATGGACCAACCGCAGCTGAAGCTAGGATCCGGCCACACGACATTCGGCAAAAACCTAATCGGCATGATTGAACTGAACATTCCAAAAAAGCAGAAGGTTCTCAATTTCCTGGACAGAAACGGCCAAAAACCCCAACGAGAGGCTCGAGTTTTAATACTTTTTGGTAACCAGCCAAAGCCCAATATCACAGAATTCATTGTGGGTCCACTTCCGGAACCAGAATACTTCACATCCATAACTACCAGTTTTATCCCTTTTGAGTCCCGGCCTGTGTTTTTTATGGAAGATGATGTGATCCACGAAATGATGCAGAAGCTCACCAAAGAGTTTGATCATATTTTATTAGAACTTACAGGCCTTTCCTTTTATAACTGCTCTGATCGCTGCCTTGACTTCATCGATGTTGCCCCTCGTGGTTTGAGGTCCGGAGAACGCCGGTCCTGGTTAGTAATAGTGAGGAAGTCTGAAGTCTTCTTCCTCCACCCTACAGGCTTTGAGATCTTGGTTAATCATCATTCTCTCAACCCTGAGGAGTGGACGCTAGAGAAGATTTGGTATAATGGACAATACTTTGACAGTGCCGAAGAGTTTGTTCAGAAATATGAGAGAAATGAGGTGACCAAGAATCCTCTTCCAGATTTTAGTGATGAGGATCTTTCCACAAGCTTCAAGCCAAGGGGAGAGTTTAAAGCAAAGACAGATATTCACGGACCCAAGATATGTGAGCCGCAGGGCAAACGTTATAAAGTTCTGGGCAACTACGTTGAGTACACCGGATGGAGCTTTGCTTACCGTGTGCGTTCATCGGCCGGACTGCAGTTATTTGACATTCAGTATAACAATGAGCGCATAGCTTATGAGGTGAGTGTACAGGAAGCCACAGCGACCTACAGCGGAGACTCGCCAGCGGGCATGCAGACAAACTTCATCGATTCTGGTTGGGGAATGGGAACGGTGCACTACGAGCTGGCCAAAGGTATTGACTGCCCAGAAGTGGCCACCTACCTGGACCTGTACACCTTTTTTGGCACCAATAAACCAGTGCGCTACAAGAATGCGTTGTGTATCTTTGAGCTTCCCACAGGGACGCCGCTACGCCGTCACTTTGAAGCCCCTCCTAATGGCGATTATGAATTTTATGCAGGAGTTGAGAACCACGTCCTGGTGGTCAGAACAACATCTACAGTTGATAACTACGACTACATCTGGGACTTTATCTTCTACCAGAATGGTGTGATGGAGGCGAAAGTCAGTGCTACGGGTTACATACATGCCACGTTCTTCACACCCGAAGGCCTCTCGTATGGATCGCGTGTGCGCAACCATGTTCTGGGCAACCTTCACACCCACTTGGTGAACTACAAGGTTGACTTGGATGTTGCAGGTAAGAGAAAGTATGTGTTGCTAAAATACACTAAGTTGGGTGGTGGTGTGGCAGAGTGTCCTGCGGATGCAAGGGGTGACAGGGGTCGTCTTCGCACTTGGTCAGGGATACGCATACACATGACTCAGTTCTTGAAGAACCACTTCCACATCACTGCAACTTCCAGAAGACTGGGGGTTTTCCAGTAACACATGTGGGGCAGACTCTTCCCACTGCATCCCCAGGTCTGTTTCCCTTTTTGGCTTGAGGACAGCACCATCCTTTTAACTTGAGTAGCTGGGTCTCGTCCCTCTCCACAGGTCCCTGAGCAGCTGTCTGGCTTAAACTTCTGCATTTTATGGGTTCCCAGCAACATCCCGGCTTTTGGTCCTCCCCCGGGGCATCTTGATTAAGGATGCCTCGCTGTGTGAACCACTTACCAGTTCACAAAAGGTTAAATGTAAAAATCGTTAAAAACCCTTAAAAATCCAGAAAACAAATGTCCCCCCTACCCAGCATAACCAGCCCGGGGAACCGCTATGCAGGGCTTGTAGGAAAACTGGCGCAAAGTCAGCTTTGGTGGCCCCATTGCCTTGCAGGCTACAAACCCGCAAAGCCTAATGGCCCCGAGCTCTTCTTCCCGCCCTGGGCTTTGGGGAGGCATGTAATGTGCGGGGCTGGGGGTAAATGGCAAGTCACCCACTAGCCGAAGGCAACTTGCCAGCCCCCGAACTGGTATAGGGGTCTTATGGATCCCTTTCCGGTTCACAAAGGGTTCAACAGGAACAACAGAAGGTGGCTAGGGAGTGAATGTGAGGTGTGAGGAAGGGGCGTGGTTAGGGAGTGAATGTGAGGTGTGAGGAAGGGGCATGGCTAGGGAGTGAATGTGAGGTGTGAGGGAAGGGGCGTGGCTAGGGAGTGAATGTGAGGAGGGGGCGTGGCTAGGGAGTGAATGTGAGGTGTGAGGGAGGGGCATGGCTAGGGAGTGAATGTGAGGTGTGAGGGAGGGGCGTGGCTAGGGAGTGAATGTGAGGTGTGAGGGAGGGGCGTGGCTAGGGAGTGAATGTGAGGTGTGAGGGAAGGGCGTGGCTAGGGAGTGAATGTGAGGTGTGAGGGAAGGGCGTGGCTAGGGAGTGAATGTGAGGTGTGAGGGAAGGGCGTGGCTAGGGAGTGAATGTGAGGTGTGAGGGAAGGGCGTGGCTAGGGAGTGAATGTGAGGTGTGAGGGAAGGGCGTGGCTAGGGAGTGAATGTGAGGTGTGAGGGAGGGGCGTGGCCAGGGAGTGAATGTGAGGTGTGAGGGAGGGGCATGGCTAGGTAGTGAATGTGAGGTGTGAGGGAGGGGCGTGGCTAGGGAGTGAATGTGAGGTGTGAGGAAGGGGTGTGGCCAGGGAGTGAATGTGAGGTGTGAGGGAGGGGCATGGCTAGGGAGTGAATGTGAGGTGTGAGGAAGGGGCGTGGCTAGGGAGTGAATGTGAGGTGTGAGGGAGGGGCATGGCTAGGGAGTGAATGTGAGGTGTGAGGGAGGGGCGTGGCTAGGGAGTGAATGTGAGGTGTGAGGGAGGGGCGTGGCTAGGGAATGAATGTGAGGTGTGAGGGAGGGGCATGGCTAGGGAGTGAATGTGAGGTGTGAGGGAGGGGCGTGGCTAGGGAGTGAATGTGAGGTGTGAGGGAGGGGCATGGCTAGGGAGTGAATGTGAGGTGTGAGGGAGGGGCGTGGCTAGGGAGTGAATGTGAGGTGTGAGGGAAGGGCGTGGCTAGGGAGTGAATGTGAGGTGTGAGGGAGGGGCGTGGCTAGGGAGTGAATGTGAGGTGTGAGGGAGGGGCGTGGCTAGGGAGTGAATGTGAGGTGTGAGGAAGGGGCGTGGCAAGGGAGTGAATGTGAGGAGGGGGCGTGGCTAGGGAGTGAATGTGAGGTGTGAGGAAGGGGTGTGGCTAGGGAGTGAATGTAAGGTGTGAGGAAGGGGTGTGGCTAGGGAGTGAATGTGAGGAGGGGGCGTGGCTAGGGAGTGAATGTGAGGAGGGGGCGTGGCTAGGGAGTGAATGTGAGGTGTGAGGGAAGGGCGTGGCTAGGGAGTGAATGTAAGGTGTGAGGAAGGGGTGTGGCTAGGGAGTGAATGTGAGGAGGGGGCGTGGCTAGGGAGTGAATGTGAGGAGGGGGCGTGGCTAGGGAGTGAATGTGAGGTGTGAGGGAAGGGCGTGGCTAGGGAGTGAATGTGAGGTGTGAGGGAGGGGCGTGGCTAGGGGGTGAATGTGAGGTGTGAGGAAGGGGCGTGGCTAGGGGGTGAATGTGAGGTGTGAGGAAGGGGCGTGGCTAGGGGGTGAATGTGAGGTGTGAGGAAGGGGCGTGGCTAGGGAGTGAATGTGAGGTGTGAATGAGAGAGAGGAGTCCAATATGGCATCCAGGCATCGATCTCCCTCCTCTATGCTGTGCTCCATCATGTCAGCCGTGCCCGTGACCCCCCTCCCTCCTCTATGCTGTGCTCATCATGTCAGCCGTGCCCGTGACCCCCCTCCCTCCTCTATGCTGTGCTCATCATGTCAGCCGTGCCCGTGACCCCCCTCCCTCCTCTATGCTGTGCACCATCATGTCAGCCGTGCCCGTGACCCCACTCCCTCCTCTATGCTGTGCTCCATCATGTCAGCCGTGCCCGTGACCCCCCTCCCTCCTCTGTGCTGTGCACCATCATGTCAGCCGTGCCCGTGACCCCCTCCTTTCTCTGTGCTGTGCACCATCATGTCAGCCGTGCCCGTGACCCCCCTCCCTCCTCTGTGCTGTGCTCCATCATGTCAGCCGTGCCCGTGACCCCCCTCCCTCCTCTGTGCTGTGCTCCATCATGTCAGCCGTGCCTGTGACCCCCCTCCCTCCTCTGTGCTGTGCACCATCATGTCAGCCGTGCCTGTGACCCCCCTCCCTCCTCTGTGCTGTGCTCCATCATGTCAGCCGTGCCCGTGACCCCCCTCCCTCCTCTATGCTGTGCACCATCATGTCAGCCGTGCCTGTGACCCCACTCCCTCCTCTATGCTGTGCACCATCATGTCAGCCGTGCCTGTGACCCCCCTCCCTCCTCTGTGCTGTGCTCCATCATGTCAGCCGTGCCTGTGACCCCCCTCCCTCCTCTGTGCTGTGCACCATCATGTCAGCCGTGCCTGTGACCCCCCTCCCTCCTCTATGCTGTGCACCATCATGTCAGCCATGCCTGTGACCCCCTCCTTTCTCTATGCTGTGCTCCATCATGTCAGTCGTGACCCCCCTCCCTCCTCTGTGCTGTGCACCACCATGTCAGCCGTGCCCGTGACCCCCTCCTTTCTCTGTGCTGTGCACCATCATGTCAGCCGTGCCCGTGACCCCCTCCTTTCTCTGTGCTGTGCACCATCATGTCAGCCATGCCTGTGACCCCCCTCCCTCCTCTATGCTGTGCACCATCATGTCAGCCATGCCTGTGACCCCCTCCTTTCTCTATGCTGTGCTCCATCATGTCAGTCGTGACCCCCCTCCCTCCTCTGTGCTGTGCACCATCATGTCAGCCGTGCCTGTGACCTCCCTCCCTCCTCTATGCTGTGCAGAGTACAGAGTAGAGTAGAGAGGGGGGTCACAGGCATGGCTGACATGATGGAGCACAGCATAGAGGAGGGAGGGGGGTCACGGGCACGGCTGACATGATGGTGCACAGCACAGAGGAGGGAGGGGGGTCACGGGCACGGCTGACACGCACAACAGACGTCCGACATCAACTGCCGCCATATAGCGTTGTCAGGACTGTACCGAACACCTGTCTATCTTGAGCTGGTAACCCCCAATCTCCACCGCCTCTTCTGCCTATAGACAAGCCCCCGCTTGTAGGAGACGCGGGTAATGCCTCTCCCAGTCGGTTGCCCCCAGGACTTATAGGGCGCAAAGGATACCAGCTTAAGGTGGAGACTGATGAACGGCAGGGAGTCCCGAACGAGGATGCCGGATGGCAGAAGTCCAAATACAGGCCGAGGTCAAACCAGGAGGTCACAGGGCGAGGTATCCGAAGGAGGTAACAAAGAGTAGTCAAACGAGCCGAGGTCAAATCCAGGAGGTCACGGTGCGAGGTATCAGAGGGGTCAGGCAGAATCGTGGTCAGGCAAGCGAAAGGTCAGGGCAGGCAGCGAGCAAGAGAAGTCGAGGTCCAAAAGCCAAATAATAACAGGAGACACTGTAACACACATCCAGAACCCAGAGGCTGTAACGGGCACTGGGAACCCGGAGCAGAAGGGCTTTATAATAAATACTGGCCATTGGGGAAAAGGGAAAATGGAGGGAACCAAGGTGATTGGTGCATACAATAATAATGGGATCGGTCCCAGGAGCTGGACGGCCCAGGCCAGACAGGCCGACCAGTCCCTGGGTCCGATTCCAGGACCCAGCCGCAGATTGGCCACTTTAAACTCGCCCCCGGCGGGCGCGCTGGGGAAAGCGCCGCCGGGAGGCATAATGGAGACGTGCTCGCGCGCGCGCGCGAGCACGATGTGAGTCAGGCGAGCCCCCGCCTGGAGGAGGCAGTGCCACGCCACCAGGAAGAGCAGCAGGCCGGCGCAGCCGCGCGGAGCGGGCTGCGACGCGGCCACCAACAGCGTCCTGCGCCGCCAGCCCCTGGACCCCACGGCGGTGCCGAGGGGACGGGGGACCCGGGGACCACCGGGCAGCAGCCCGCTGAAGCCCACCCGACAGCGCGCCGCGGGACCCGGAACGGCGACAGGGTAAGTGTCTAACATTACCCCCCCCCTGAGGAGGGGCCACTTGACCCTCCAAGCTGGGTTTCAAAGGATTCTCCCTGTGAATTCTGCGCATGAACCTCTCTGGCCGGAACCCAAGATCTTTCTTCCGGGCCGTACCCCTTCCAGTCAATTAAATACTGAAGAGAGTTCCTAAAAAGGCGGGAGTCAAGAATCCGGGAAATTTCAAATTCCTGATGCCCATCGACTAACACAGGACTAGGGGGACTATTGGGTTCATGGTTTCTAGCAGGCTTAAGAAGAGAAACGTGAAAAGATCTACAAATTTTCATGGACGAAGGGAGGGCTAACTGATACGTAACCTGATTGATTTTCCGTGCTATGGGGAAGGGGCCAATAAATTTAGGCCCTAACTTAGCGGAGGGTTGGCGTAAGGCCAAGTTCTTAGTTGAAAGCCAAACCCAGTTTCCCACCTTATAACCAGGGTTAGAGGAACGTTTGCGATCTGAAATTTTTTTCTGTTGAAGAGCGGCCTTAGTCAGATGCTGTTGGATCTTATTCCATTCCTCTGGCCATTTGGAAACCCATTCATCCACGGAGGGAACTCTAGAGGGTTGGTCCGGAAGGGCAGAAAACTTCAGGTCTTTGCCATAGACACAATGGAAGGGAGAAACCCCCGTGGAAGAATGTGAAGCGTTGTTAAATGCAAATTCAGCAAATGGTAAGAAGAAGGCCCAGTCAGTCTGAGTATCAGCCGTAAAACAACGCAAATACTGTTCTAAAGATTGGTTTGTTCTCTCGGTTTGTCCATTCGACTGAGGATGGAAAGCCGAGGAAAGAGAGACGGTGAAACCCAGCTTCGTACAGAAAGCCCTCCAAAACCGGGAGACAAATTGGACCCCCCCTATCCGAAACAATGTCCACTGGAATACCGTGGATTCTAAAAATGTGAGTGATGAAGAGTTGAGCTAATATTTGAGCTGAGGGAAGTTTTTTTAAAGGAATGAAATGAGCCATCTTGCTAAAGCGGTCCACTACTACCCAAATAACAGTATGTCCCTGAGAAGGGGGAAGATCTGTAACAAAGTCCATGGCCAGATGGGTCCATGGAGAGGCAGGAATGGGTAATGGTAGGAGTGGGCCTTCAGGAGAATGTCTTAAAGATTTACTTCGAGCACAGACTTTACAGGCTAAGACAAATTTGTGAGCGTCCCTCCTAATAGATGGCCACCAAACTTGGCGCGTCAATAAGGCAATGGTTTTCTTGACCCCCGGATGACCCGCTGTTTTAGTATCGTGAAAATGGGACAAAAAGGCAGTACGGTAAGTAGAAGGCACAAACTGGGCCGACTCAGGTTTTTCAGGTGGAGCTTCGGCCTGGAACTGAGCTAGATCAGGAAGTTGGGGTTGGATAGCGGCTACCACTAGGGAGTGGGGTAAGATGGGAGTATCCAACCTTTCAGGTAAGTCAGGGAAAGAAAAACTCAGAGACAGGGCATCCGCTTTAACGTTTTTGGATCCAGGCTTATAGGTTATAGAAAAGTTAAACCGGGAAAAGAACAAGGACCAGCGGGCCTGTCTTGGAGTTAGTCTTTTAGCAGATTGAATGTATTCTAGATTTTTATGATCCGTAAAGACTGTGACTGGGTACTGAGCCCCCTCCATGGCAATCCCAAAATTAGAGGGGTACTAGGCATATTCAAGACCAAAAAACTGATTACTTCAGAGTGATTGGCTCCCACTTTAAACTGTACAGGAGGGGTTCTGAACCGAACTAAACCCCCGGCCACCGGTGTGCCATCAATGGCAGAGACCCGGATGGGAGTCGGCAAGGGCTGGATCATAATTCCTAAACTCTGCGCTAACTCAGAGTCAAGGAAGTTCCCGGCTGCTCCGGAGTCTAGGAGAGCCTTCAAATTCAGAAACTTAAAATTAATTTTTATCTGAACTGGAATAAGAACTGGAGACGATACTTGAGGTGATACCTTACAGCCTAGGAGGGCCCCCTCGAAACCCCCTAGGCTCTGGAGTTTCCCGACGGCTTCTTTGGGCATAGTCTGACCATATGGCCGGTTCCACCACAGTACAGACATAGCCCCTCGGATAAGCGTCGACATCTCTCGACTTCGGTGAGCCTTGTGGCACCCAGTTGCATGGGCTCTTCCGAAGGTTGTGCTACAGGGGCCTCAGACCTTGAAGCTGTCTCAGCATGCGACCCTTTTTCTTGGCGTCTTTCCCGAAGCCGACGGTCAATGCGAATGGCGAGGTGCATTAACTCGTCTAGGGTCTGAGGTTCCGGATAATTCACCAAGGTGTCCTTGACGGAATCAGCCAATCCAAGCCGGAATTGACCGCAGAGGGCAGGATTGTTCCAGCGGGAGTCTACCGCCCAGCGACGGAATTCCGAGCAATAATCTTCGGCTGGACGGCGTCCCTGGCGAAGAGTACGCAACTTAGCATCAGCTGTGGCCCCTTTGTCGGGATCATCATAAAGAACCTCAATCGCGGAGAAGAAACTGTCCACAGAGAGACGAACTGGATCCTGGGATGACAAACTAAAGGCCCAGGATTGAGGATCTCCTTGAAGGAGGGAGATAATCAACCCGACCCGCTGCTCTTGTGACCCTGAAGAGACAGGACGGAGCTGGAAGTACAATTTGCAAGAGTCCCGGAAGTTGGCAAATTTTGCCCTGTCGCCGTGAAATTTTTCTGGGAGTGGAATTTTTGGTTCCACAAACATTGCAGCCGGAGTCCCCTGAGGACTGGGAACGTTAGGAGCAGGACGGTTCTCCTGGGCCGCAACCCGATGAGCCAGGTGCTCTACCGCCGCTGTTAAGGCTTGCACCTGTTCCAGGATTTGGTCCATTCTTCAGGCCCGTTATACTGTCAGGACTGTACCGAACACCTGTCTGTCTTGAGCTGGTAACCCCCAATCTCCACCGCCTCTTCTGCCTATAGACAAGCCCCCGTTTGTAGGAGACACGGGTAATGTCTCTACCAGTCGGTTGCCCCCAGGACTTATAGGGCGCAAAGGATACCAGCTTAAGGTGGAGACTGATGAACGGCAGGGAGTCCCGAACGAGGATGCCGGATGGCAGGAGTCCAAATACAGGCCGAGGTCAAACCAGGAGGTCACAGGGCGAGGTATCCGAAGGAGGTAACAAAGAGTAGTCAAACGAGCCGAGGTCAAATCCAGGAGGTCACGGTGCGAGGTATCAGAGGGGTCAGGCAGAATCGTGGTCAGGCAAGCGAAAGGTCAGGGCAGGCAGCGAGCAAGAGAAGTCGAGGTCCAAAAGCCGAATAATAACAGGAGACACTGTAACACACATCCAGAACCCAGAGGCTGTAACGGGCACTGGGAACCCGGAGCAGAAGGGCTTTATAATAAATACTGGCCATTGGGGAAAAGGGAAAATGGAGGGAACCAAGGTGATTGGTGCATACAATAATAATGGGATCGGTCCCAGGAGCTGGACGGCCCAGGCCAGACAGGCCGACCAGTCCCTGGGTCCGATTCCAGGACCCAGCCGCAGATTGGCCACTTTAAACTCGCCCCCGGCGGGCGCGCTGGGGAAAGCGCCACCGGGAGGCATAAAGGAGACGTGCTCGCGCGCGCGCGCGAGCACGATGTGAGTCAGGCGCGCCCCCGCCTGGAGGAGGCAGCGCCACGCCACCAGGAAGAGCAGCAGGCCGGCGCAGCCGCGCGGAGCGGGCTGCGACGCGGCCACCAACAGCGTCCTGTGCCGCCAGCCCCTGGACCCCACGGCGGTGCCGAGGGGACGGGAGACCCGGGGACCGCCGGGCAGCAGCCCGCTGAAGCCCACCCGACAGCGCGCCGCGGGACCCGGAACGGCGACAGGGTAAGTGTCTAACAAGCGTATAGCGAGGCAGCAGGTTAATTTTTTAACCATATCAGGAAAAAATTTGGCCTGAATCCCAGAGAAGTGCGTTCGACAAAATTTGTGCTGAAATTTGGAGCAAATTCCGAATGGTTAGCGGCGGTTCCCTCATCGATGATGATGATGATGATGATGATGATGATGATGATGATGATGTTGATGATGTTGATGATGATGATGTTAATGATGATGATGATGTTGATAACTGTTCTTTCTCCGACTCATTCCGTCTCACTATTTTTCAGGTTCTAAAAACAGTTTTGAATCTGTAGACCTGAAGTTTGAGAAAATCCCCAACCCCTGGAGTCCCGGTGACTTTATTGTCCAGTCCCGAATAAACCGTATACCAAGGACCAGCGAGAGACAGGCCGCCTTCAGATTCCATTCGTCGCTCCCTCGGTACTTGGTGTTCGAGAATCCCAACAAGAAGAACAAATGGGGCCACGCCAGGAGCTACCGCATCCAATACAATTCCCACGCTAACAGCGTTCTACCTGAGGGCTGGGGCGTGGAGAAAGGAATGTCCTGGTGCAGGTAATGCTCACAATAGAGAGATGTTTGCATACTAATTGGAAGATGCTTGGAAATGTGTTTGGGTGGAATAAGGTTCATGTGGTTGGGTGGTGTTGAAAATGTTTCTGGGTGGAATAGCTTCATGTGGTTGGGTGGTGTTGAAAATGTTTCTGGGTGGAATAGCTTCATGTGGTTGGGTGGTGTTGAAAATGTTTTGGGGTGGAATAGCTTCACGCGGTTGGGTGGCGTTGAAAATGTTTTTGGGTGGAATAGCTTCATGTGGTTGGGTGGTGTTGAAAATGTTTTTGGGTGGAATAGCTTCATGTGGTTGGGTGGTGTTGAAAATGTTTTTGGGTGGAATAAGGTTCATGTGGTTGGGTGGTGTTGAAAATGTTTCTGGGTGGAATAGCTTCATGTGGTTGGGTGGTGTTGAAAATGTTTTGGGGTGGAATAGCTTCATGTGGTTGGGTGGTGTTGAAAATGTTTTGGGGTGGAATAGCTTCATGTGGTTGGGTGGTGTTGAAAATGTTTTTGGGTGGAATAGCTTCATGTGGTTGGGTGGTGTTGAAAATGTTTTTGGGTGGAATAGCTTCACGTGGTTGGGTGGTGTTGAAAATGTTTTGGGGTGGAATAGCTTCATGTGGTTGGGTGGTGTTGAAAATGTTTTTGGGTGGAATAGCTTCACGTGGTTGGGTGGTGTTGAAAATGTTTTTGGGTGAAATAGCTTCATGTGGTTGGGTGGTGTTGAACATGTTTTTGGGTGGAATAAGGTTCATGTGGTTGGGTTGTGTTGAAGATGTTTTTGGGTGGAATAGCTTCATGTGGTTGAGTGGTGTTGAAAATGTTTCTGGGTGGAATAGCTTCAGGTGGTTGGGTGGTGTCTCCAGGGTCGGCCTTAGACTATGAGTCACCGCATGCGAGATTTCAGGATGCCGCCCCCTGCAGAGGGCGAGTAACAGAGGAAACGCAAGAAAGGGTGGGAGATAGAGAGAGAAAGGAATAAAGAAAGGAAAAGAGAGAAACTGGGAGAAGGGGAGAAAAACAAGAGAAAGAAAAAAAATGAGAGATAATAGGATTGCAAAGAAAGAAAGACGGAAGGAAAGAGAGAGAGTGAAAGACGGAAAGAACGAGACAATGAGATGAAGAAAGATAGAAGAAAAAAAAACAAGAGAAAGAAGGGAAGAGTGAAGGAAAAAGAGACACAGAGAGAGAGAGATGTGTTTCACTGTTGGTTGGTTCTGCAGGTACAGCCTGGCGGTGACGCGGCACAAGGACTACGAGACGACCAGTAACAGTGTCTTCATTCAGAACAACCCATGGGAGCCCACTGTCTACTTTGAGAATTTTATCCGCAACAACGAGAGTATTGTGAATCAAGTAGGTCTTGTGTGTTTTATGTATGTGTATGTCTGTGTGCGTTATATGTGTGACGCCATGTTTGGAGCATCTGCCAAACCAAGGCAAGATAAGGAGCTGAACAGGGTTGTGCAAACTTTGAACAACTTTGAACAAAGGTTTGGTTCGGGTACCTGAACTTGATCCGAACCTCATTGAAATCAATAGCTACCAGAACTTGTTGACACAAAAATAGCTATAAAATGGGGGTAGTAAGTTAGTAGAGGGTGCAAAATGGAGGTAATAGGGCGATTGCCCTGCACAAGACGGGGTAGGGAAAGCACCTAAAATAATAACATAAATTAAAAAAACATAATAATAATAATGTAAAATAATAACATAAAATGAAAAAGTATACTCTTTGGGAAGCACATAACACAGTAACTAGAGGTACTGTAAGTGCATTCAGCTTACAGCCAAAAAGAAGACATTGAGGAAAAAATTAGATGAAGGCCTCATTAAAAAATGTAATAAAGTAGAGTTAGTAGAGGGCTGCAAAATGGAGGTAATAGAGTGATTGCCCTGCAAAAGACGGGGTAGGGAAAGTACCTAAAATAATAACATAAAATAAAAACAACATAATAATAACGTAAAATAACGTAAAATAATAACATAAAAATATAAAAAAAAATATTCTTTGGAAAGCACATAACGCAGTTATAAGAGGTAAGTGTATTCAGCTTACAACCCAAAAGAAGACATTGAGGAATAATTTAGAAGAAGACCTCACTAAAAAATTTAATAAAGCATCTAAATCTCAACAACCAAAACAGAAATAAATTGGATCAGGCCAGACAAGAATTGGACTTATGCTTCACAAATAGTGCAGAATATCAGCTACGCTACCTGAGACATAAATGGTACATATCAAACAATAAAGATGGCTCTCCTTTAGCTAAAAAAAAACTTTAAATTCCTCTAATTAATAAAAAAAACATGAAACATTAGATGGTCTCTGTCTTAGCCAAGAAAATGACATATAATATTTGCCCTATTCGTCACAGTCTCATTTCAGGAAATCCTTCGAAAATTGTCCACACCTTCAACAAACAAAATTTTACTTATTGGCAGATTATATTAGTCATGAAAAAGCATCTAAGCTCCTTCAGTCACTGAAATTACCGACTTTATCTCCCCATATCAAAGAGCCTCTGGAACAAAAGAACTCTCTAGATGAAGTTAAATTAGCTATTAAATCGCTAAAGCCTAAATAAACAACCAGGCCCGGATGGCCTATCAACAATTTACTACAAAGAACTAGCTAATTATATTGGTCTGTTATTAACGATTGCTTTTAATGTCATATTAACTGCAGCAAGATTGGGTTAATTACTACTTCCATAAGCATGATCCCTAAACCAAACACAAATCACACAGTATGGTCAAATTATAGATCTCTATTCAATTCGGATATTAAATTGATATTTTTTTAAATATATAATGAAACGTTGGAAATTAGGTAATAATTTAATATCTTGGACAAACTCTATATTCATCCCCAGAATTACATGTAAAATATTCTGGTCGCAATTCATTCAGATTCAAAATAACCAGAGCCCATTGTCATCCCTTTTCACTCTCATTATTGAGCCATTATCTCAGCTTATACAGCAGAATCCTTCCATTTCTGTCTTAAAAATAGGAAAAGTACATCATAAAGTTGGTCTCTTTGCAGATGACACGCTCTTGTTTTTGCCTGATCATCTCCATACTCAATCTCCTTCACCTGCTAGGAAAATTTGAACGAATATCTGGACTCCATTTCTAGAGAAAGAGAAATTGTACTTATCGTCAGACTATGTTAATCATGAAAAAGCATCTAAGCTCCTTCTGTCTCTGAAATTACCGACTTTATCTCCCCATATCAAAGAGCCTCTGGAACGAAAGAACTCTCTAGATGAAGTTAAATTAGCTATTAAATCTCTAAAGCCTAACAAAGAACCAGGCCCGGATGGCCTATCAACAATTTACTATGGCGGATATATGCACACCCCACTGAAGGGTAGTTTGCAATTAAAATATATTTATATAGTTAACACAGGTAAATACATGATAATCGGTAATGCCAAAATATATTAAGCAGCACAAATATAGCTATTTACAAAAGGATACTGTTGTGTGGAATAAGATACAATCCCCAGGATCCTCAGAAAAAAGAAAAGAAAGCATGTAACTCTAACATGTAATTATAGAAATATATTATGACTCTAGTGAAATAAAAAATATTCACCAATAGGGTCTATGAGGAGTTTCAGCACTGGTCCTGAGGAGTGAAAGAGGAGGAGTGGAGAGGTGGCTGGCCAGGATGCGTTAAGGACAACAATGATGTATACTAGTACAAGTAAATTGCAATCATGGAAATGTCCTGGTCAGTCCAACCATCATCCTTCCAGAGAAATATAGAACATATGATCACAAGTGCATACGATAGATCAAATCATGACGCGCATCATAATTAAGCATTGCTGCGAGCCTTGAGAAAGGAACCAGGGGGTTCCGAAACGTAGGCTATAGGTTCTTGCGATCACTTTCTCCATACTTTGTGCTAACTGTTATGTCATTTCACTGCAATGCCGACCAACTGATATTTCAATTAGTAAAAAAAATATTTAATTGAATACAAAAGCTAACAACGTGATCCAAGCAGAAAAACAAAAAATAAGACAAAGTTAAAAAACCTAAAGACAGGAGGCTGTGGGGGGAGGGTAATAATGGGCTACTTCATTAGAATATATGGACTTAATAATACATATTATTATTACAATTATAATATTACTATAATATTAATATAAATAATTTAATTTTATAATAAATATTATTATATATTATTATAATATTAATTTAATTTTATAATTTATATTATTATAATATTAATATCATTATTATAATAATACATATTATTTCATTAGAATATATGGACTTAATAATACATATTATTATTACAATTATAATATTACTATAATATTAATATGATTAATTTAATTTTATAATTAATATTATTATATATTATTATAATATTAATATCATTATTACAATTATAATAATACATGTTATTTCATTAGAATATATGGACTTAATAATACATATCATTATTACAATTATAATATTACTATACTATCAATATGATTAATTTAATTTTATAATTAATATTATTATATGTTATTACAATATTAATATCATTATTACAATTATAATAATACATATCATTTCATTAGAATATATGGACTTAATAATACATATTAGAATGTAAACATGTGGACAGCGAGACGCTAAAGTACATGTGACAATTATGAAGTAATGCAAAAAGTGCGATAAAGTACAACATGGGCTTAAAATCAAATATCAAATATACATTTTTCCATATATAAAGTGCAAAGTGCTATGATAATGTGCTAATAAGAGCAGAAAATAAGATGCTAAATAGTGCAAGGTGCTGAGCGTCTGCTGAAAAAATCACCAGTACAGAAAGCCTGATCCTCCCCGCAGCGGTTACCGACACGTTGCGTGACCGAAATGTCACTGACAATCAAAAAGCCGAGTACATTACCAGTACAGAAAGCCTGGCGCTCCCCGCAGCAGTTACCGACACGTTGCGTGACCGAAATGTCACTGACAATCAAAAAGCCGAGTACATCACCAGTACAGAAAGCCTGATCCTCCCCGCAGTGGTTACCGGCGCGTTGGGTGGCCGAAATGCCCCTTCGCCAGGGTGTGTAATTGAAATGTCAGTTGGTTGGTGTGCGGCCACTTATATAGGATGCTTATCAGGGAAACTCTAGAGCCCCATCTAACCCACAATTCTAAAAATTCTAAAAAGAGCTTTAAGGTCAGCAGCACTCCATAAAATATAACTTTTAATGAAATATTCAAATACAAAAACAGCAGTAAAACATAAAAATCAAATCCCAACAGCACTCTTACGCGTTTCGGACGCCGTTCGGTCCTTAGTCATAGATAGGAAAAAATCTATGACTAATGATCGACCGTATTTGAATATTTTTAAGAGGACTTCATTAAAAGTGATATTTTATGGAGTGCTGACCTTAAAGCTCTATTTCCACTGCAGCCTTAGTGCCCTAGGCCGTGCGTATCCAAAAGGCTTGCATTGGTCTCTTGCAATATTCATTCTTGGCTATTGGCCAAATGGTGAACCACCCCAAAAAATGTGCGCGCTCACCGCTGAATCTTCGTTCTTCTCGTTTAGGATCTCGTGGCCTGGGTGACAGTCGGGTTCCTCCACATCCCGCACGCTGAGGACATCCCCAACACCTCCACCCCAGCGAACTCCAATGGATTCCTCCTCCGACCCTTCAACTTCTTCGATGAGGATCCGTCGGTGGCCACCAAGTCCACGGTCATTGTGAAGCCCACAGACGAGACCTTCAGCAAAGTGAAAATCGAGCGCTGGATTCCCGAGGTTGTCAGTCAGTGTGTGACAGGGGAACGCTTCCACTATAACGGCAGCTACTTCTCTGTCTGAGCTCCTTGGGGACCTTTTGGGTTTTCGCCACGGCACCAAAAGTGTTACGAACGTTGGGCGTCGAATAGGTGTCTAAATGAAACTGGATTGGGTTGAAGAGTTGGTTAATGGGACAATGGCGGGCTCGCGCGGGACACTACTCTAACGTTTACCGCCCTATGCCAAGTGGCATCGCCATAAATAAAGATTGTGCAAGTTCGACCTGGTGGTCATTGCTGTTGCGACTTGCTGGGAAAGAGGAGGCGGCGGCTGTTGCCTGATGTGTTCCCCATCTGGTCCTCGTCTGGTCCCCGTCTGGTCCTCGTCTGGTCCACGCCTGGTCCACACCTGGTCCATGTCTGGTCCACACCTGGTCCAAGTCTGGTCTACGTCTGGTCTACGTCTGGTCCATGTCTGGTCCACGTCTGGTTTACGTCTGGTCCACCTCTGGTCTACGTCTGGTCCATGTCTGATCCACGTCTAGTCCACGTCTGGTCCACCCCTGGTCTACATCTGGTCCTCGTCTGGTCCACGCCTGGTCCATGTCTGGTCTACGTCTGGTCCAAGTCTGGTCTACGTCTGGTCTACGTCTGGTCCATGTCTGGTCCACGTCTAGTCCACGTCTGGTCCACGTCTGGTCTACGTCTGGTCCACCTCTGGTCCACGCCTGGTCCACGTCTGGTCCATGTCTGGTCTACGTCTGGTCTATGTCCTGGTCCACATCTGGTCCACGTCTGGTCTACGTCTGGTCCACGTCTGGTCCATGTCTGGTCTACGTGTGGTCCACGTCTGGTCCATGTCTGGTCCACGTCTAGTCCACATCTGGTCCACGTCTGGTCTACGTCTGGTCCACCTCTGGTCCACGCCTGGTCCATGTCTGGTCCATGTCTGGTCTACGTCTGGTCTATGTCCTGGTCCACATCTAGTCCATGTCTGGTCTACGTCTGGTCCACGTCTGGTCCATGTCTGGTCCACGTCTGGTCTACGTCTGGTCCACGTCTGGTCCATGTCTGGTCTACGTCTGGTCCACGCCCCTTACAGCATCCAATAGGAAATAACACAAAGGGAAACTCCCTTTGTGTCAGGTGTGTGGTTGCCTCTTCTGGCTGAGTGTTAAAGTGGACCAACACCCAGGGGGGATCTATAAGATTCCCGGGCCGATCAGATCCCTCCCCGCGGGGCATCCGAAATCGGGATGCCCGGCTGTGTGAAACCCCGCAGGGCGCCCAGAAACCTTATCCCCGTTCCAACGGCGCATGTGCAGGCCGCGGCCGCATCTCACACTTCTCTCTAGCAGGCGCGCTTCCCTCTAACAGGAGATGCGACCTCCAGCCGCTCAGAGCCGCTGTGGTTGTCCGTCGCTTGTCCGTACAGCGGCTCTGAGCGCTCTGATTGGACGAGCGCTCGCGTAGGAGCGGGGTGAGGTGAGTTTTTTTAGGGCAATCTGGGGGGTTTCATGCACCGATCGGGGTGCCCCGAGGAAGTGGACCAAAACCCAGGATAGTGAAAATCCTGGGTGTTGGTCCACTTTGGTGAGCCCCCCCCCCCAACCTGGGATTTGCTCATTAAAGTGGACCAAAACCCAGGATTTTGGTTGTTTCTCCAGGGCATACTGATCGGGGATGGCCCACTGTGTGAACCCCCCCCCCCCCAGATCAACCAGTGCAACTCACCTCTTGCCGGTTCTACGGTGCATATGCGGCCTGTCGTCCAATCAGCGTGAACGGAGGCGCCGACGTCACGTCGTCTAAGGCGAGCGGCTCTGAGCGCTGGTGGCCGCATCCCCCGCTTCCCTCTAACAGCGCTCGCGCCGGCCATTCGCAAATGGGATAGCGGGAATGCGGTCACGGCTCGTGCATGCGCAGTTGGACCGGGAAGCAAGGTAAGTGTATGGGGCGATCTGGGGGTTTCACACAGCGGGGCATTTCTGATGCCCCCGGGGGAGGGAATGGATTCCCGGGCTTATCGCGTGGGTTTTGGTCCACTTTAACACGCCGCTTCCAAGTTTCTTACATTCCTGTGGCTCTTCATTGGTGAAGTAGGAGCGGATTCCCTGACCTTGAGTAAAGCCCTTAGTATAGCTTCTGCGTACGAGTCCCAGAATCCTTCCGCTGTAACAGGTGAGCTCATCAGCAGCTTCGGCTAAATCAAGCAGCAGCAATGACTTCCCCAGGTGAGAACGCTGCCAGTAACCATTTACCTACTGGATCCCAGAATCCTTCCACTGTAACAGGTGCGCTCATCAGCAGCTTCGGCTACATCAAGCAGCAGCAATGACTTCCCCAGGTGAGAACGCTGCAGGTAACCATTTACTTACTGGATCCCAGAATCCTTCCACTGTAACAGGTGAACTCGTAGCAGCTTCGGCTATATCAAGCAGCAGCAATGACTTCCCCAGGTGAGAACGCTGCCGGTAACCATTTATCTACTGGATCCCAGAATCCTTCCGCTGTAACAGGGGAGCTTGTTAGCAGCTTTGGCTAAATCAAGCAGCAGCAATGACCTCCCCAGGTGAGAATGCTGCTGGTAACCATTTACCTACTGGAACATGAATTTGTGATCCCCCCTCATCCGAAGAGTCTGAATTAAAGCTGGGAGGGGTTAGACCTTGTGAGCTCGGGAGTGCGGAGCATCATCTCCGCCTCAGCCGATCAGAAGCCAGAGTCAGGAAGTCTTTGCCCCTTAAACCACACACACACACCAGTTGGTGTACGGTTGCTAAGGTAAACACGTTGTTCCGAGAGGTTTTGTTAATGATGCAGAGTTGCAAACAAACAGAAAAGGAAAGAAAATAACAGATAAGCTCCACACATCATTTTGGCACGCCATAATGGCAACTTTAAAAAATCGTTGAATTAGCCGTTAAAGCGGACCAAAACCCTCTTTGGCCCCTCCCCCGGGGGCATCCCAATTTGGGCTTGGTGAACCCCCCCCCCCCCGGGTCACCCAAGGAAACTGCATTCTGCTGCATATCTGGGCTGAGCCATTCAGATAGGCTGGGGGCGGGAGCGTGCCTCAGACTACAGGGAGCCTGGGGATGCGGCCAGTGGCCGCGCTGTGTCTCAAGTTTCCCCCTGTGGATTTGGGATTTTTGGGGAGTGGTGGGATGCCCTAACCATGACCTTGTTCCTGGAGCGGTGGGATGCCCTAACCATGACCTTGTTCCTGGAGCGGTGGGATGCCCTAACCATGACCTTGTTCCCGAAGCAGTGGGATGCCCTAACCATGACCTTTTTCCTGGAGTGGTGGGATGCCCTAAACCTGACCTTGTTCCTGGAGTGGTGGGATGACCTAACCATGACCTTGTTTCTGGAGTGGTGGGATGCCCTAAACCTGACCTTGTTCCTGGAGCGGTGGGATGCCCTAACCATGACCTTGTTCCCGAAGCAGTGGGATGCCCTAACCATGACCTTGTTCCAGGAGCGGTGGGATGCCCTAACCATGACCTTGTTCCTGGAGCGGTGGGATGCCCTAACCATGACCTTGTTCCTGGAGTGGTGGGATGCCCTAACCATGACCTTGTTCCCGAAGCAGTGGGATGCCCTAATCATGACCTTTTTCCTGGAGCGGTGGGATGACCTAACCATGACCTTTTTCCTGGAGCGGTGGGATACCCTAACCATGACCTTGTTCCTGGAGCGGTGGGATGCCCTAACCATGACCTTTTTCCTGGAGCGGTGGGATGACCTAACCATGACCTTTTTCCTGGAGCGGTGGGATACCCTAACCATGACCTTGTTCCTGGAGCGGTGGGATGCCCTAACCATGACCTTGTTCCTGGAGTGGTGGGATGCCCTAACCATGACCTTGTTCCTGGAGAGGTGGGATGCCCTAACCATGACCTTGTTCCTGGAAAGGTGGGATGCCCTAACCATGACCTTGTTCCTGGAGCGGTGGGATGCCCTAACCATGACCTTGTTCCTGGAGCGGTGGGATGCCCTAACCATGACCTTGTTCCCGAAGCAGTGGGATGCCCTAACCATGACCTTTTTCCTGGAGCGGTGGGATGCCCTAACCATGACCTTGTTCCTGGAGCGGTGGGATGCCCTAACCATGACCTTGTTCCTGGAGAGGTGGGATGCCCTAACCATGACCTTGTTCCTGGAAAGGTGGGATGCCCTAACCATGACCTTGTTCCTGGAGCGGTGGGATGCCCTAACCATGACCTTGTTCCTGGAGCTGTGGGATGCCCTAACCATGACCCTGTTCCCGAAGCAGTGGGATGCCCTAACCATGACCTTTTTCCTGGAGTGGTGGGATGCCCTAAACCTGACCTTGTTCCTGGAGTGGTGGGATGACCTAACCATGACCTTGTTTCTGGAGTGGTGGGATGCCCTAAACCTGACCTTGTTCCTGGAGCGGTGGGATGCCCTAACCATGACCTTGTTCCCGAAGCAGTGGGATGCCCTAACCATGACCTTGTTCCTGGAGCGGTGGGATACCCTAACCATGACCTTTTTCCTGGAGCGGTGGGATGCCCTAACCATGACCTTGTTCCCGAAGCAGTGGGATGCCCTAACCATGACCTTTTTCCTGGAGCGGTGGGATGCCCTAACCATGACCTTGTTCCTGGAGCAGTGGGATGCCCTAACCATGACCTTGTTCCCGAAGCAGTGGGATGCCCTAACCATGACCTTTTTCCTGGAGCGGTGGGATGACCTAACCATGACCTTTTTCCTGGAGCGGTGGGATGCCCTAACCATGACCTTGTTCCTGGAGCGGTGGGATGCCCTAACCATGACCTTGTTCCTGGAGAGGTGGGATGCCCTAACCATGACCTTGTTCCTGGAAAGGTGGGATGCCCTAACCATGACCTTGTTCCTTGAGAGGTGGGATGCCCTAACCATGACCTTGTTCCTGGAGAGGTGGGATGCCCTAACCATGACCTTGTTCCTGGAGAGGTGGGATGCCCTAACCATGACCTTGTTTCTAGAGCGGTGGGATGACCTAACCATGACCTTGTTCCTGGAGCGGTGGGATGCCCTAACCATAACCTTGTTCCTGGAGCGGTGGGATGCCCTAACCATGACCTTGTTCCCGAAGCAGTGGGATGCCCTAACCATGACCTTTTTCCTGGAGTGGTGGGATGCCCTAAACCTGACCTTGTTCCTGGAGCGGTGGGATGCCCTAACCATGACCTTGTTCCTGGAGAGGGGGGATGCCCTAAACCTGACCTTGTTCCTGGAGCGGTGGGATGCCCTAACCATGACCTTGTTCCCGAAGCAGTGGGATGCCCTAACCATGACCTTGTTCCCGAAGCAGTGGGATGCCCTAACCATGACCTTTTTCCTGGAGTGGTGGGATGCCCTAAACCTGACCTTGTTCCTGGAGTGGTGGGATGCCCTAAACCTGACCTTGTTCCTGGAGTGGTGGGATGCCCTAACCATGACCTTGTTCCTGGAAAGGTGGGATGACCTAACCATGACCTTTTTCCTGGAGTGGTGGGATACCCTAACCATGACCTTTTTCCTGGAGCGGTGGGATGCCCTAACCATGACCTTGTTCCTGGAGCGGTGGGATGCCCTAACCATGACCTTGTTCCTGGAGAGGTGGGATGCCCTAACCATGACCTTGTTCCTGGAAAGGTGGGATGCCCTAACCATGACCTTGTTCCTGGAGAGGTGGGATGCCCTAACCATGACCTTGTTCCTGGAGAGGTGGGATGCCCTAACCATGACCTTGTTCCTGGAGAGGTGGGATGCCCTAACCATGACCTTGTTTCTAGAGCGGTGGGATGACCTAACCATGACCTTGTTCCTGGAGCGGTGGGATGACCTAACCATGACCTTGTTCCCGGAGTGGTGGGATGTCCTAACCATGACCTTGTTTCTGGAGCGGTGGGATGACCTAACCATGACCTTGTTCCTGGAGCGGTGGGATGCCCTAACCATGACCTTGTTCCTGGAACAGAGGGATGCCCTAACCATGACCTTTTTACTGGAGTGGTGGGATGCCCTAACCATGACCTTTTTCCTGGAGTGGTGGGATTCTCTAACCATGACCTTGTTCCTGGAGCGGTGGGATGCCCTAATCATGACCTTGTTCCTGGAGTGGTGGGATGCCCTAACCATGACCTTTTTCCTGGAGTGGTGGGATTCTCTAACCATGACCTTGTTCCTGGAGCGGTGGGATGCCCTAATCATGACCTTGTCACTGGAGTGGTGGGATGCCTAACCATGACCTTGTTGCTGGAGCGGTGGGATGCCCTAACCATGACCTTGTTCCTGGAGCGGTGGGATGCCCTAACCATGACCTTGTTCCTGGAGCGGTGGGATGACCTAACCATGACCTTGTTTCTGGAGAGGTGGGATGACCTAACCATGACCTTGTTCCTGGAGTGGGGGGACGCCCTAACCATGACCTTGTTCCTGGAGCGGTGGGATGCCCTAACCATGGCCTTGTTTCTGGAACGGTGGGATGCCCTAACCATGACCTTGTTCCTGGAGTGGTGGGATGCCCTAACCATGACCTTGTTCCTGGAGAGGTGGGATGCCCTAACCATGACCTTGTTCCTGGAGAGGTGGGATGCCCTAACCATGACCTTGTTCCTGGAGTGGTGGGATGCCCTAGCCATGACCTTGTTTCTGGAGCGGTGGGATGGTCTAACCATGACCTTTTTCCTGGAGCGGTGGGATGCCCTAACCATGACCTTGTTCCTGGAGCGGTGGGATGGTCTAACCATGACCTTTTTCCTGGAGTGGTGGGATGCCCTAACCATGACCTTGTTCCTGGAGTGGTGGGATGCCCTAACCATGACCTTGTTCCTGGAGTGGTGGGATGCCCTAACCATGACCTTGTTCCTGGAGCGGTGGTATGCCCTAACCATGTCTTTGTTCCTGGAGCAGAGGGATGCCCTAACCATGACCTTGTTCCTGGAGTGGTGGGACGCCCTGACCATAACACCCTGGAAGCAGGTGGGGGGTTTGGGCACCTCGTTCAAGAGTCATGTTGCAGCCAGGAATTGAACCCGCAACCTTGCGGTCACAAGGGGCATAAACCAGTTTGGAATGACCCATTTTGTTAAACCCCCCGGTTCGCTTTTAAAACCTACATGACTACCAACCCAACGGAGCATGCGCGGGCTCTCGCCCAATGAGAGACGTCTGCCGTGACTATTTGACATTTGGCCGGGGACTCTCATTGGACGAGAGCTGGGGCATGTGCCGTTGGAACAAGGAAGACGTGATCGATAGGTATTCTGGGGGGGGGATCACACAGCGGTGCGGTGCCGGCGTCAGCACCTGGCAAGGCCTCCAGGGGGGGGGGGGGGGGGGGGCCCACTGACAGGGCCGGCCTTTGGGGCGTGTGATGGTGTTGACCGGCGGCTGAATGGGAGGGCGTCGCCACAGCTGGTGCCCACATCACCTCGCAGCGCTCCAGCGATGACCGCATTGGTGGTTCAACTTCTTTTCCCAGCCAGGCAGGGTCAAAACTATGCAGAAATAGGGTTCTTCTCCTGTCTGTGCTGTCCTCGCCGGGGATAGAGGAAAGGGCCTCCACACCACGTGAAAGGCGCACCCCGGCAGGCTGTGGGCAATCAAGCGACACGTGGAAAGAAGGAGACCGGTAGGGAAAGTACTGTGGAGGTAAGATTTAATTGTCTTTAAAGAATTTTATATATTCTTTTCTCAGGTCGGGTTCTCAGGTTTGGTGCACTTTAAAGTAGACCGAAACTAGAGTTTAGGTCCAAATAGAAAGATCCAGATTTGGGACGTTCCTCAGTCATGTGACGTGACTCTCCACCACAAAGGGGCCCACTGACACCATGCCGCCCAAGGGCCCACATAAACCTGGAGCCCATCCTGCCCCCACACCTGTGCTCAGGCCCCCCCTTTGATGCCCCCCCTGCTGCACCCGGGGCATGTGACCCCTTCTCCCCCGCTAGCTACACCCCTGGTGGAGCCTGAAGTATGGCTGATGTGGATAAGTAGTATGAAGGAAGTGTGGAGATGGGCTATGCTGGTGGCTGAGGGTGGCAAGGAGGGCCCGGGTTTGATGAGATATCTCCTGCAACCAGAAGGTGCAGAAAGAGGGAGAGGAGGTGGGAGAGTGAAATAAGAGCAGTATTAGTTATGGAGATGACAGCATGAGACATGGGATGGTGCAAAGGTGAAGTTTAAAGTCAGGGCCGGAATATGAGCGGGCCCCGGGGCCTCCACCACTTGCCCTGCAAAGGGGGCCTCCACCAACCTTTGGCTTGTGGTCTGGCCCTGGAGGCCTTTTCAGTCTTTGGCCTGACGGGCCGCAGGGCCGGCAACAAAGCTATTGGTGCGCCTAGGCAGCCATAGCCACCACAGGGCAGGACGGAGAGTCTAGAGCAGCAAAGCCACCCTCAGCAACGCTACAGTGATGGGTGCGTGCAGAGCTGTCACTGCACATAAGCCACCAAGTCCAGCCGCTGGCAGCTCAATGCAGGGAACTGTTTTCTGCTGGACCAGCGACTACCCTACCCCCCCCTATCCCCCACCGTCCAGAATGGCAAAGCAGGAGTTCCCGAGCAGCGGCACCCGCACAAGGGTGGTAATCGATCTAACGTTTCAGTAAGTAGGCGGATGCCAGACAACAGGGCAGGCGTCAGCACTAGGCATACCCAGGGGCCCCTGCACCTTGAGAGGGCCCACCTCATTCCCTCTTTCCTGGACAGCCCCTATGCAGGACACATGGCCGTGCAGTAACCAGGACTAGGAACTGCCTACACATTGGGAGATCTTTTCTTTCTGTCCTATTTTTTATTTCTTTCCTTCTAATCTTCTTAATTCTTTCTTTTTTCCATTTATTTTTTGTTTCTTTTGTTCATCTGTTCATTCTGCTATTCATTTTTTCTTTGTTCCTTTCTTTCTTCTTTCCTTCTATTATTTGTTCGTCATTCTATTCTTTCTTTCCTCCTTTCTCTTCTGTTTTTTCTCCCATTCCTTCTCTCTGTCTTTCCTGTTTTTTTTCTGTCATTCCTCTTATTCTTTCTTTCTGTCATTCGAATGCTTTTGTTCTATTTATTTACAGTTTTAAAATATTTTATATTTATATATGCAAATCACCAAGTATCATACCACAGCAGCATGGGGCCCACTGAGCCTCTATCGCCAACGGGCCCGCATAAACCTGGAGCTGGCCCTGCCAGACAACCACCAGTCAGTTACTGGCCTGAACTAATATTTTATACTGTATCTGGGGCTTGCGCCAGATTTTGTGCCCAGGGGCCTCCACCACACTTAAAGTAGTCCTGTTTAAAGTGGATCAAAACCCTGGGTTTTGGTCCTTTCTCCCCCCGGGGCACCCGGATCGGGGCTTCCCCACTGCGTGAAACCCCCCCCAGATCGCCAAAACCAACTTAATCTTCCCGATCCTATGGTGCATGCGCAGCCGCTCATCCAATCAGCATGCTCGGAGCTCCACTGCGTGAAACCTCCCAGATCGCCAAAACCAACTCACCTCTTCCTGATCCTACAGTGCATGCGTGGCCGCTCATCCAATCAGCATGCTCGGTGCCCCACTGTGTAAAACCTCCAGATCGCCAAAACCAACTCACCTCTTCCCGATCCTACAGTGCATGCGCGGCCGCTCATCCAATCAGCATGCTCGGAGCTCCACTGCGTGAAACCCCCCCAGATCGCCAAAACCAACTCACCTCTTCCCGATCCTACGGTACATGTGTGGCCGCTCATCCAATCAGTATGCTCGGTGCCCCACTGTGTAAAACCTCCAGATCGCCAAAACCAACTCACCTCTTCTCAATCCTATGGTGCATGTGTGGCCGCTTGTCCAATCAGCATGCACGGTGCCCCATTGCATGAAACCCCCCCAGATCGCCAAAACCAACTCACCTCTTCCCGATCCTATGGTGCATATGGGGATGCTCGTCCAATCAGCACGCTCGTAGCTGCTGATGTCACGTTGTCTAAGGCTTCGTCTAAGGCCAGCGGCTCTGAACGCGCTGGCAGACGCATCCCCCGCTTCCCTCTAACAGGGAGCGTGCCTGCAATTCAGAAATGCCTGGGACGGGCACACACCCTGCTAGAGAGATAGTGGGGATGCGGCTCGCACATGCGCCGTTGGACCTGGAAGCAAGGTAAGTGTATGGGGCGACCTGGGGGGTTTCACACAGTGGAGCATCCTGATTCTGGATGCCCCGGGGGAGGAAATCGATTGGCCTTGGAATCTTATAGTATCCTGGGCAGATCGCGGTGGGTTTTGGTC
Organism: Gastrophryne carolinensis; assembly: GCA_027917425.1. Classification (NCBI taxonomy): domain Eukaryota; kingdom Metazoa; phylum Chordata; class Amphibia; order Anura; family Microhylidae; genus Gastrophryne; species Gastrophryne carolinensis. Next base: position 693,401 of record JAQIHN010000045.1, on the reverse strand, counting down.
TACTTTAAAGTAAGCATTTTGAGAGCTGATGTTAGTGGAGCAAAGTTCTTAGCTTAATCCCTTCAGATCACTTTGAGTACGATTCGGGTATAACAATTGTGCTCTTACAACTGGCACTTGGAATTGGCTGCCAGACATAACTGCTCAATGAAATACTCTTTGCAGAAAGAATTAACTGAGTAACTTCGATCAGACCTCATGCCCTAATGGGTTGGATACCATCCGGGCCCTTTGCTTTACCAATGTACCAACTCAGCTAAGACATCAGCCTAAAAAAACTCAGGAGCTGCATCTTCCCAGGGGGCGTGGCTTCACCCATTCCCCAATGAGGGGACGTGGCTTCATTTACATATTATCCCTCTTTGAGGTGTAACATGCAGATCTGCAGCAATAAATGATTCATTTGCCTATTCAACATGTTTCTATTGTTGTGACTGTTGCAATGTATCTCCTATCCATCCTTCAATGAGGGGGTGTGGTGTCATCTATCCCTCAATGAGGGGGCGTGGCTTCATCCATCCCTCAATGAGGGGGCATGTTCTAATGTCCCCCTTTCCCACCCTGAAAAGTTAGTAGGTATGAAGGGGGGATCGATGACTAATGTTACCGAAATAAGTAGGTAAATGGCCTTGATGCACTTTTTTGAAGCAAGAAAGAATAATGTTTTACCGTTAAAATAATATACAGACTTTATTGGTGCCCTCTTCAACATTGCTGAGGACCCTCCCACCCTACGCAGAACGTGTACTGCAGGTTGAGAAACAGTGCTCTAAAAGCAGCAGCATTAGAAACAACTAACAAAGAACACCAATAGCTGGCAGCAGATATCCAGAAATAACAGAAGTGTCGTATAGGGACCATTCATGGTTGTGCGAAGTGACACAAGCTATTTGGAGCGCCAAGTCACACTCAGGCTTCCGTCCATTCATGGTCGTCAAAATGGGACACACATTTATTTTTGTGCCAGTTTGCGTACTAACGTTCTCCAATGCTCCAATTTGTGTCTGAAATTTCAGCAAACTGTCCCCTGTCGCCTGATTTGTGGTATGTTTAGAGGGCAGAAAAGCGTTTGCAAAATAGTCGATTTCTTCCAGCAAATAGGTGGAGAAAACTGCAATTCCAATGAGTAACAGGATTATTTCACTCCGAAAACACATGGCGACGACGTCCTGCATGTTAAGGAACAATGAAAGCGTCAGCATCAAGTACTTTTTAGGGACCGAACCCTTTTTTTTGTTTTTGTTGCAAAAAAATTGACAAAAAGTTGTCAGAAATCACAAAATTTAAGGTCAAAACAACAAAAATGTGGATATTGGGCCCCAAAGTTTAGCAAAAAAACACAAACAACAAAAAAATTATAGTTAAATTATTAAGTATTAATATGCAAACTAAACAGGGAAGGGTTAAAGGGAAATGTCTGGGATAAAACATTGGGCAGAAAAATGTTGAGGGTTAAGTGGAAGTAGGATATCCCCCAACCCCCCCCCCCCCCCAAAAAAAATGGAGAACACGGGTTCACCAGAGAATACGCTCCAAAATGGTGAATAGAGCTTCACAGAAAACACAGAGGCTGGAGAGATCAAATCGCTATGGAGAAACAGCAAAGGAAAAGGGAGAAACCATCGGGACCAGGGGCTTAGCCGGCCAAATGCGCAGGGGGCGGGGCCATTTGCACTTCAATACAGCAGATTTTCCTTGCGGGAGGCGCAAATTGGTGCAAGAAGAAGCCATTTGCGCTTCTCTCCTGCGCTTGCAATTTGGTGCGATTCACATGTGTACCCAGGCATGCTCACACAGACATGATTCATGTGCCTAGGCGCATGCAGGATCTTTTGCTCTCTGTCTGAGCGTATTTGGTGGTCATAAGACAGGCCACTCATCCCCCATGTTGGGCTCAGTCATGGGCAGGGGGCACTGTTAGTGGTGTCCATAAGACAGGCCACTCATCCCCCATATTGGGCTCAGTCATGGGCAGGGGGCACAGTTAGTGGTGGTGGCCATAAGACAGGCCCCTCATCCCCCATATTGGGCTCAGTCATGGGCAGAGGGCACTGTTAGTGGTGCAGCAATAAGACAGGCCCCTCATCCCCCATATTGGGCTCAGTCATGGGCAGGGGGCTCTGTTAGTGGTGGCCATAAGACAGGTCCCTCATCCCCCATATTGGGCTCAGTCATGGGCAGGGGGCACTGTTAGTGGTGGCCATAAGACAGGCCCCTCATCCCCAATATTGGGCTCAGTCATGGGCAGGGGGCACTGTTAGTGGTGGCCATAAGACAGGCCCCTCATCCCCCATATTGGGCTCAGTCATGGGCAGGGGGCTCTGTTAGTGGTGGCCATAAGACAGGTCCCTCATCCCCCATATTGGGCTCAGTCATGGGCAGGGGGCTCTGTTAGTGGTGGCCATAAGACAGGTTCATCATCCCCCATATTGGGCTCAGTCATGGGCAGGGGGCTCTGTTAGTGGTGGCCATAAGACAGGCCCCTCATCCCCCATATTGGGCTCAGTCATGGGCAGGGGGCACTGTTAGTGGTGGCCATAAGACAGGGCACTCATCCCCCATATTGGGCTCAGTCATGGGCAGGGGGCACTGTTAGTGGTGGTGGCCATAAGACAGGTCCCTCATCCCCCATATTGGGCTCAGTCATGGGCAGGGGGCACTGTTAGTGGTGGTGGCCATAAGACAGGTCCCTCATCCCCCATATTGGGCTCAGTCATGGGCAGGGGGCACTGTTAGTGGTGGTGGCCATAAGACAGGTCCCTCATCCCCCATATTGGGCTCAGTCATGGGCAGGGGGCTCTGTTAGTGGTGGCCATAAGACAGGTCCCTCATCCCCCATATTGGGCTCAGTCGTGGGCAGGGGGCTCTGTTAGTGGTGGCCATAAGACAGGCCCCTCATCCCCCATATTGGGCTCAGTCATGGGCAGGGGGCTCTGTTAGTGGTGGTGGCCATAAGACAGGTCCCTCATCCCCCATATTGGGCTCAGTCATGGGCAGGGGGCTCTGTTAGTGGTGGCCATAAGACAGGCCCCTCATCCTCCATATTGGGCTCAGTCATGGGCAGAGGGCACTGTTAGTGGTGCAGCCATAAGACAGGCCCCTCATCCCCCATATTGGGCTCAGTCATGGGCAGAGGGCACTGTTAGTGGTGCAGCCATAAGACAGGCCCCTCATCCCCCATATTGGGCTCAGTCATGGGCAGGGGGCACTGTTAGTGGTGGTGGCCATAAGACAGGCCCCTCATTTCCATATTGGGCTCAGTAATATGGAGAGTGCACTGTTAGTGGTGCAGCTAGTGTAAGATGCAAGATGATTGGACAGTGTAGCCAGGCAGTGGGAAAAGCAAGCAGGATGCTCGGCTGCATAGCTCGAGGCATCACCAGTAGGAAGAGGGAGGTTGTGATGCCGCTGTATAGAGCCCTGGTGAGGCCACAGCTAGAATACTGTGTGCAGTTCTAGAGACCTCCCCTGCAAAAAGACATTATTCAAATAGAACGGGTCCAAAGGCCGGCAACAAAAATGGCGGAAGGACTTATCAGAAGAAACTTAATTTGTACAGTCTGGAGGAAAGAAGGGAGAGAGGGGACATGATGGAGACCTTTATATATGTGACAGGAGGGAATAAGGGTCAAAAAGTAAGAGACTTAATGATAGAACAAGGGGCCCAACCTGAAGCTGGTCGGGGGGAAGATCAGGAGCAATGTTAGAAAATATTATTTTACAGAAAGAGTAGTAGATGCCGGGAACAAACTTCCAGCAGAGGTTAAAATGGACAGTAAGTGAATGAGCACGTGCCTGGGATAGGCCTCCATCTATTCTAAGATAAAGAGACCATACAGTATACATAAGAGCCGAATAGATGGAGCGTATGGTCTCTTCTACCATCACCCTTCTATGAGTTCTATAAGACAGGTCCCTCATTTCCATATTGGGCAAACTCATGGGGAGAAGCTCTGCCTACTGCTGAGGAAGACGCACTGCAGGGTACATAACATTAGTATGGGGCAGCAGTTATGAATCAACCCCTTTCTGTGTTGTTATGCGAGCACGTTGGCACTGTCAATTTTCCATAGACCACTTACGCTCCCTCTCCATGATCGCTGAAAATTTCAGAAGGCTACAATCACTTTTGTCACTGTTACTGATACACTATTTAAGAAAAACTCTTTTACTGCTGGTAGTCGGCCACATTGCCGAAGCCGCCACATCATATCCACTCCCTAATAGCTGAAATGTGGGTTACAGAAGCTTTAAACTTTAAACTATAATCCCTTTGGGATCCCCATTCTCTTGGCTCCACTACAATTTATTTAATCTTTTTAAAAAGGCTTTGTGTGCTGTTATGCAGGCGCATTGTGTCAGGATTCCCTTACCTGACCCCCGGTCCAGCGTTGTTCTCGCTGTCTCCTTCCTCGGGCGCCGGGCGGCGGCTTGCTCTCGTGCGGGCGCACCTCCCACCTCCTCTGCTGCCGGCGTCGCCGGCGTTGAGACACGTGCTCGCACCCGCGCGCGAGCACATCCCTTCTATGCCCTCCGGCGGCACTGCGCTCAGCACGGCCGCCGGAGGAAGAGCTGAGCCTGAAGCTCAGCTGTGGGGAACGCCCCCTTTCAGTGTCATGGCCAGTTAGTTTAAAGTTGCAGACCCTGTCACCCTATGAGGTCTGCGATCCTAGTTGCACCAATCACACTCTCTCCTTCCCTTTACCCAATCATGTCCTGTCCCTATAAAGTCTTTCCCCACCATTCACTCAGTGCCTGTGATAGCGCTCAGAACCCTGTGTACTCTATTCCTGTGAAGTTTAGCCTGTTGCCGATTTGATTGTACTGACCATTCTCGATCCTGAATCCTTGTTGCCGACCTCTGCCTATACTGACGCCTCTAGATCCTGAACCCCTGTTGCCGACCTCAGCCTGTCCCCCGACTACGTCTTGCCTGACCCCTGGTGCCGCTACGATCTCTGCCTTCCTGTTATCGACCTATTGCCTGTCTCTGGACTTCCGTCACTCACACTCCAGTTATTGGTTCTCCAGATCTCTCCATATAAGCTAGCATCCTTTGAGCCAATAAGTCCTGGGGGCAACCGATCCTGGGTAGGCGTTACTTGCGTCCCGGCAATCGGGGGCCCCTACAGGTGAAGCTGGCTGTGGAGATTGGGGGTTGCGAGCTCATCAAGAGGTCTGGAGTTACCCCCCCTAGCGTGACACATTGTCACTGTAACTTTTCTGTAGCCCGTTCATGGCTCCTTCCTAATCACAAATTTCAGTGCTGAATGTGGCTCCCGACCATCTCTCAGTGCTGAATGTGTCTCCCGACCATCTCTCAGTGCTGAATGTGGCTCCCGACCATCTCTCAGTGCTGAATGTGGCTCCTGACCATCTCTCAGTGCTGAATGAGGCTCCTGACCATCTCTCAGTGCTGAATGTGGCTCCCGACCATCTCTCAGTGCTGAATGAGGCTCCTGACCATCTCTCATTGCTGAATGTGTCTCCTGACCATCTCTCAGAGCTGAATGTGGCTCCTGACCATCTCTCAGTGCTGAATGTGGCTCCTGACCATCTCTCAGTGCTGAATGTGTCTCCCCACCATCTCTCAGTGCTGAATGTGTCTCCTGACCATCTCTCAGTGCTGAATGTGTCTCCTGACCATCTCTCAGTGCTGAATGTGTCTCCTGACCATCTCTCAGTGCTGAATGTGTCTCCTGACCATCTCTCAGTGCTGAATGTAGCTTCTGACCATCTCTCAGTGCTGAATGTGTCTCCTGACCATCTCTCAGTGCTGAATGTGTCTCCTGACCATCTCTCAGTGCTGAATGTGGCTCCTGACCATCTCTCATTGCTGAATGTGGCTCCTGACCATATCTCAGAGCTGAATGTGGCTCCTGACCATCTCTCTGTGCTGAATGTGTCTCCTGACCATCTCTCAGTGCTGAATGTGGCTCCTGACCATCTCTCAGTGCTGAATGTGGCTCCTGACCATCTCTCAGTGCTGAATGAGGCTCCTGACCATCTCTCAGTGCTGAATGAGGCTCCTGACCATCTCTCAGTACTGAATGTGGCTCCTGACCATCTCTCAGTGCAGAATGTGGCTCCTGACCATCTCTCAGTGCTGAATGAGGCTCCTGACCATCTCTCAGTGCTGAATGTGGCTCCTGACCATCTCTCAGTGCTGAATGAGGCTGCTGACCATCTCTCAGTGCTGAATGAGGCTCCTGACCATCTCTCAGTGCTGAATGTGACTCCCAACCATCTCTCAGTGCTGAATGTGTCTCCTGACCATCTCTCAGGGCTGAATGTGTCTCCTCACCATCTCTCAGTGCTGAATGTGTCTCCCGACCATCTCTCAGTGCTGAATGTGTCTCCCGACCATCTCTCAGTGCTGAATGTGTCTCCCGACCATCTCTCAGTGCTGAATGTGTCTCCTGACCATCTCTCAGTGCTGAATGTGTCTCCTGACCATCTCTCAGTGCTGAATGTGTCTCCTGACCATCTCTCAGTGCTGAATGTGTCTCCTGACCATCTCTCAGTGCTGAATGTGTCTCCTGACCATCTCTCAGTGCTGAATGTGTCTCCCGACCATCTCTCAGTGCTGAATGTGGCTCCCGACCATCTCTCATTGCTGAATGTGTCTCCTGACCATCTCTCAGTGCTGAATGTGGCTCTCAACCATCTCTCAGTGCTGAATGTGGCTCCTGACCATCTCTCAGTGCTGAATGTGGCTCCTGACCATCTCTCAGTGCTGAATGTGTCTCTTGATCATCTCTCAGTGCTGAATGTGTCTCCTGACCATCTCTCAGTGCTGAATGTGTCTCCTGACCATCTCTCAGTGCTGAATGTGGCTCCTGACCATCTCTCAGTGCTGAATGTGTCTCTTGATCATCTCTCAGTGCTGAATGTGGCTCCTGACCATCTCTCAGTGCTGAATGTGTCTCCTGACCATCTCTCAGTGCTGAATGTGGCTCCTGACCATCTCTCAGTGCTGAATGTGGCACCCAACCATCTCTCAGTGCTGAATGTGTCTCTTGATCATCTCTCAGTGCTGAATGTGTCTCCTGACCATCTCTCAGTGCTGAATGTGTCTCTTGATCATCCCTCAGTGCTGAATGTGTCTCCTGACCATCTCTCAGTGCTGAATGTGGCTCCTGACCATCTCTCAGTGCTGAATGTGGCTCCTGATCATCTCTCAGTGCTGAATGTGTCTCTTGATCATCTCTCAGTGCTGAATGTGTCTCCTGACCATCTCTCTGTGCTGAATGTGTCTCCTGACCATCTCTCAGTGCTGAATGTGTCTCCTGATCATCTCTCAGTGCTGAATGTGTCTCCCGACCATCTCTCAGTGCTGAATGTGGCTCTCGACCATCTCTCAGTGCTGAATGTGTCTCCTGACCATCTCTCAGTGCTGAATGTGGCTCCTGACCATCTCTCAGTGCTGAATGTGTCTCCTGACTATCTCTCAGTGCTGAATGTGGCTCCTGACCATCTCTCAGTGCTGAATGTGTCTCCTGACCATCTCTCAGTGCTGAATGTGTCTCCTGACCATCTCTCAGTGCTGAATGTGGCTCCTGACCATCTCTCAGTGCTGAATGTGTCTCTTGATCATCTCTCAGTGCTGAATGTGTCTCCTGACCATCTCTCAGTGCTGAATGTGGCTCTCAACCATCTCTCAGTGCTGAATGTGGCTCCCGACCATCTCTCATTGCTGAATGTGTCTCCTGACCATCTCTCAGTGCTGAATGTGGCTCCTGGCCCTCTCTCAGTGCTGAATGTGTCTCCCGACCATCTCTCAGTGCTGAATGTGTCTCCTGACCATCTCTCAGTGCTGAATGTGGCCCCTGACCATCTCTCAGTGCTGAATGTGTCTCCTAACCATCTCTCAGTGCTGAATGTGGCTCCTGACCATCTCTCAGTGCTGAATGTGTCTCTTGATCATCTCTCAGTGCTGAATGTGGCTCCTGACCATCTCTCAGTGCTGAATGTGTCTCCTGACCATCTCTCAGTGCTGAATGTGGCTCCTGACCATCTCTCAGTGCTGAATGTGTCTCTTGATCATCTCTCAGTGCTGAATGTGGCTCCTGACCATCTCTCAGTGCTGAATGTGGCTCCTGACCATCTCTCAGTGCTGAATGTGGCTCCCAACCATCTCTCAGTGCTGAATGTGGCTCCCAACCATCTCTCAGTGCTGAATGTGTCTCTTGATCATCTCTCAGTGCTGAATGTGGCTCCTGACCATCTCTCAGTGCTGAATGTGTCTCTTGATCATCTCTCAGTGCTGAATGTGGCTCCCAACCATCTCTCAGTGCTGAATGTGGCTCCTGACCATCTCTCAGTGCTGAATGTGGCTCCCAACCATCTCTCAGTGCTGAATGTGTCTCCTGACCATCTCTCAGTGCTGAATGTGGCTCCTGACCATCTCTCAGTGCTGAATGTGGCTCCTGACCATCTCTCAATGCTGAATGTGGCTCCTGACCATCTCTCAGTGCTGAATGTGGCTCCTGACCATCTCTCAGTGCTGAATGTGGCTCCCGACCATCTCTCAGTGCTGAATGTGGCTCCTGACCATCTCTCAGTGCTGAATGTGGCTCCCGACCATCTCTCAGTGCTGAATGTGGCTCCCGACCATCTCTCAGTGCTGAATGTGGCTCCCGACCATCTCTCAGAGCTGAATGTGGCTCCTGACCATCTCTCATTGCTGAATGTGTCTCCTGACCATCTCTCAGTGCTGAATGTGTCTCCTGACCATCTCTCAGTGCTGAATGTGGCTCCCGACCATCTCTCATTGCTGAATGTGTCTCCTGACCATCTCTCAGTGCTGAATGTGGCTCCTGACCATCTCTCAGTGCTGAATGTGTCTCCTGACCATCTCTCAGTGCTGAATGTGTCTCTTGATCATCTCTCAGTGCTGAATGTGTCTCCTGACCATCTCTCAGTGCTGAATGTGGCTCCTGACCATCTCTCAGTGCTGAATGTGGCTCCTGACCATCTCTCAGTGCTGAATGTGTCTCCTGACCACCTCTCAGTGCTGAATGTGGCTCCTGACCATCTCTCAGTGCTGAATGTGTCTCCTGACCATCTCTCAGTGCTGAATGTGGCTCCTGACCATCTCTCAGTGCTGAATGTGGCTCCCAACCATCTCTCAGTGCTGAATGTGTCTCTTGATCATCTCTCAGTGCTGAATGTGTCTCCTGACCATCTCTCAGTGCTGAATGTGGCTCCTGACCATCTCTCAGTGCTGAATGTGGCTCCTGACCATCTCTCAGTGCTGAATGTGTCTCTTGATCATCTCTCAGTGCTGAATGTGTCTCCTGACCATCTCTCTGTGCTGAATGTGTCTCCTGACCATTTCTCAGTGCTGAATGTGTCTCCTGATCATCTCTCAGTGCTGAATGTGTCTCCCGACCATCTCTCAGTGCTGAATGTGGCTCTCGACCATCTCTCAGTGCTGAATGTGTCTCCTGACCATCTCTCAGTGCTGAATGTGGCTCCTGACCATCTCTCAGTGCTGAATGTGTCTCCTGACTATCTCTCAGTGCTGAATGTGGCTCCTGACCATCTCTCAGTGCTGAATGTGTCTCCTGACCATCTCTCAGTGCTGAATGTGTCTCCTGACCATCTCTCAGTGCTGAATGTGGCTCCTGACCATCTCTCAGTGCTGAATGTGTCTCTTGATCATCTCTCAGTGCTGAATGTGTCTCCTGACCATCTCTCAGTGCTGAATGTGGCTCTCAACCATCTCTCAGTGCTGAATGTGGCTCCCGACCATCTCTCATTGCTGAATGTGTCTCCTGACCATCTCTCAGTGCTGAATGTGGCTCCTGGCCCTCTCTCAGTGCTGAATGTGTCTCCCGACCATCTCTCAGTGCTGAATGTGTCTCCTGACCATCTCTCAGTGCTGAATGTGGCCCCTGACCATCTCTCAGTGCTGAATGTGTCTCCTAACCATCTCTCAGTGCTGAATGTGGCTCCTGACCATCTCTCAGTGCTGAATGTGTCTCCTGACCATCTCTCAGTGCTGAATGTGTCTCCTGACCATCTCTCAGTGCTGAATGTGGCTCCCGACCATCTCTCAGTGCTGAATGTGGCTCCTGACCATCTCTCAGTGCTGAATGTGGCTCCTGACCATCTCTCAGTGCTGAATGTGGCTCCTGACCATCTCTCAGTGCTGAATGTGGCTCCCGACCATCTCTCAGAGCTGAATGTGGCTCCTGACCATCTCTCAGTGCTGAATGTGGCTCCTGACCATCTCTCAGTGCAGAATGTGTCTCTCGACCATCTCTCAGTGCTGAATGTGACTCCCGACCATCTCTCAGTGCTGAATGTGGCTCCTGACCATCTCTCAGTGCTGAATGTGGCTCCTGACCATCTCTCAGTGCTGAATGTGACTCCTGACCATCTCTCAGTGCTGAATGTGTCTCCTGACCATCTCTCAGTGCTGAATGTGTCTCCTGACCATCTCTCAGTGCTGAATGTGACTCCTGACCATGTCTCATTGCTGAATGTGTCTCCTGACCATCTCTAAGTGCTGAATGTGTCTCCTGACCATGTCTCATTGCTGAATGTGGCTCTCAACCATCTCTCAGTGCTGAATGTGGCTCCTGACCATCTCTCAGTGTTGAATGTGTCTCCTGACCATCTCTCAGTGCTGAATGTGGCTCCTGACCATCTCTCAGTGCTGAATGTGGCTCCCAACCATCTCTCAGTGCTGAATGTGTCTCTTGATCATCTCTCAGTGCTGAATGTGTCTCCTGACCATCTCTCAGTGCTGAATGTGGCTCCTGACCATCTCTCAGTGCTGAATGTGGCTCCTGACCATCTCTCAGTGCTGAATGTGTCTCCTGACCATCTCTCTGTGCTGAATGTGTCTCCTGACCATCTCTCAGTGCTGAATATAGCTCTCAACCATCTCTCAGTGCTGAATGTGGCTCCTGACCATCTCTCAGTGCTGAATGTGTCTCCTGACCATCTCTCAGTGCTGAATGTGGCTCCTGACCATCTCTCAGTGCTGAATGTGGCTCCCAACCATCTCTCAGTGCTGAATGTGTCTCTTGATCATCTCTCAGTGCTGAATGTGTCTCCTGACCATCTCTCAGTGCTGAATGTGTCTCCTGACCATCTCTCAGTGCTGAATGTGTCTCCTGACCATCTCTCAGTGCTGAATGTGACTCCTGACCATGTCTCATTGCTGAATGTGTCTCCTGACCATCTCTCAGTGCTGAATGTGTCTCCTGACCATCTCTCAGTGCTGAATGTGGCTCTCAACCATCTCTCAGTGCTGAATGTGGCTCCTGACCATCTCTCAGTGCTGAATGTGTCTCCTGACCATCTCTCAGTGCTGAATGTGGCTCCTGACCATCTCTCAGTGCTGAATGTGGCTCCCGACCATCTCTCAGTGCTGAATGTGTCTCTTGATCATCTCTCAGTGCTGAATGTGTCTCCTGACCATCTCTCAGTGCTGAATGTGGCTCCTGACCATCTCTCAGTGCTGAATGTGGCTCCTGACCATCTCTCAGTGCTGAATGTGTCTCCTGACCATCTCTCAGTGCTGAATGTGACTCCTGACCATGTCTCATTGCTGAATGTGTCTCCTGACCATCTCTAAGTGCTGAATGTGTCTCCTGACCATGTCTCATTGCTGAATGTGGCTCTCAACCATCTCTCAGTGCTGAATGTGGCTCCTGACCATCTCTCAGTGCTGAATGTGGCTCCTGACCATCTCTCAGTGCTGAATGTGGCTCCCAACCATCTCTCAGTGCTGAATGTGTCTCTTGATCATCTCTCAGTGCTGAATGTGGCTCCTGACCATCTCTCAGTGCTGAATGTGGCTCCTGACCATCTCTCAGTGCTGAATGTGGCTCCTGACCATCTCTCAGTGCTGAATGTGTCTCCTGACCATCTCTCTGTGCTGAATGTGTCTCCTGACCATCTCTCAGTGCTGAATATAGCTCTCAACCATCTCTCAGTGCTGAATGTGGCTCCTGACCATCTCTCAGTGCTGAATGTGTCTCCTGACCATCTCTCAGTGCTGAATGTGGCTCCTGACCATCTCTCAGTGCTGAATGTGGCTCCCAACCATCTCTCAGTGCTGAATGTGTCTCTTGATCATCTCTCAGTGCTGAATGTGTCTCCTGACCATCTCTCAGTGCTGAATGTGTCTCCTGACCATCTCTCAGTGCTGAATGTGTCTCCTGACCATCTCTCAGTGCTGAATGTGACTCCTGACCATGTCTCATTGCTGAATGTGTCTCCTGACCATCTCTCAGTGCTGAATGTGTCTCCTGACCATCTCTCAGTGCTGAATGTGGCTCTCAACCATCTCTCAGTGCTGAATGTGGCTCCTGACCATCTCTCAGTGCTGAATGTGTCTCCTGACCATCTCTCAGTGCTGAATGTGGCTCCTGACCATCTCTCAGTGCTGAATGTGGCTCCCGACCATCTCTCAGTGCTGAATGTGTCTCTTGATCATCTCTCAGTGCTGAATGTGTCTCCTGACCATCTCTCAGTGCTGAATGTGGCTCCTGACCATCTCTCAGTGCTAAATGTGGCTCCTGACCATCTCTCAGTGCTGAATGTGTCTCTTGATCATCTCTCAGTGCTGAATGTGTCTCCTGACCATCTCTCTGTGCTGAATGTGGCTCCTGACCATCTCTCAGTGCTGAATGTGGCTCCTGACCATCTCTCAGTGCTGAATGTGTCTCTTGATCATCTCTCAGTGCTGAATGTGGCTCCTGACCATCTCTCAGTGCTGAATGTGGCTCCTGACCATCTCTCAGTGCTGAATGTGTCTCCTGACCATCTCTCAGTGCTGAATGTGTCTCTTGATCATCTCTCAGTGCTGAATGTGTCTCCTGACCATCTCTCAGTGCTGAATGTGGCTCCCGACCATCTCTCAGTGCTGAATGTGGCTCCTGACCATCTCTCAGTGCTGAATGTGGCTCCTGACCATCTCTCAGTGCTGAATGTGGCTCCCGACCATCTCTCAGTGCTGAATGTGGCTCCCGACCATCTCTCAGAGCTGAATGTGGCTCCTGACCATCTCTCAGTGCTGAATGTGGCTCCTGACCATCTCTCAGTGCTGAATGTGTCTCTCGACCATCTCTCAGTGCTGAATGTGTCTCCTGACCATCTCTCAGTGCTGAATGTGGCCCCTGACCATCTCTCAGTGCTGAATGTGGCTCCCGACCATCTCTCAGTGCTGAATGTGTCTCCTGACCATCTCTCAGTGCTGAATGTGTCTCCTGACCATCTCTCAGTGCTGAATGTGTCTCCTGACCATCTCTCAGTGCTGAATGTAGCTCCTGACCATCTCTCAGTGCTGAATGTAGCTCCTGACCATCTCTCAGTGCTGAATGTGTCTCCTGACCATCTCTCAGTGCTGAATGTGTCTCCTGACCATCTCTCAGTGCTGAATGTGGCTCCTGACCATCTCTCATTGCTGAATGTGGCTCCTGACCATATCTCAGAGCTGAATGTGGCTCCTGACCATCTCTCTGTGCTGAATGTGTCTCCCGACCATCTCTCAGTGCTGAATGTGGCTCCCGACCATCTCTCAGTGCTGAATGTGGCTCCTGACCATCTCTCAGTGCTGAATGTGTCTCCCGACCATCTCTCAGTGCTGAATGTGTCTCCTGACGATCTCTCAGTGCTGAATGTGTCTCCTGACCATCTCTCAGTGCTGAATGTGTCTCCTGACCATCTCTCAGTGCTGAATGTGTCTCCTGACCATCTCTCAGTGCTGAATGTGGCTCCTGACCATCTCTCAGTGCTGAATGAGGCTCCTGACCATCTCTGAGTGCTGTGTCAAGCTCTGGGTACTTCAATGATCCGCTCAGGTAACTCCAGCCCTCCAAGTAAGCCCTCAACCCCCAATCTCCGCAGCCAGCTTCACCTATAGGAGCCCCCGCTTGCCGGGACGCAGAAAACGCCTGCCCGGGATCGGTTGCCCCCAGGACTTCAATGGCTCAAAGGATGTAGGCTTACTGTTCGGAGGTCTGGAGAACCCGTGGCTGGGAGCGGTATTGAGTGGGCCCAATAGCAGGAGCGTATAACGGAAGTCCAAACAGGCTTAGGGTCAGCAACGGAAGTTCTGAGATGGCAGCGGTACAATAGGGTTGGACAAATCGTGGTCGAGGATCAAAGCTGAGGTCGGCAACAGGAGATCAGATCAAGATTGGTCGGTTCAGGCAGAGGTCGGCAACAGGGTTTCAGATCGAGAGGCGTCAGCAAGGCAGAGGTTGGCAACTGGAAATCAATCGAGCTTCAATGCACAAGACAAGCTTGGTACTAGGCGCTATAACAGGCAATGACACACTGCAGTGGAAATCCCTTTATAGTGGGAAAACCGGCAGGATTGGACAGAGAGACAGTGGCTGGGATTGGTGCATTTAGGATCTGACAGCAGATTGGAGCACTGGCCCTGTAGTCTGATTGGTGAGCTCTGGGCTGATTGCTCCAGCTGAGCTTCCCAGGCAGACTGCTCAGAGCTGCACCTTCTAGACTTTGTTCTCTTAAACAGCCTCCGGTGGCCATTCTGAGTATTGCACCCTCGGAAGACATGAGCTGACTGTATAGGCCAGCAAGCACAAGCTGAGTGACAATGGGCAAGGGGGGAGGACTTACTCGGTGGCACACGCGCCGCTGGGGATGGCACCCGAGGCAGAAGCGGCTGCTGGGCAGGAGAAACCTGAACTCGTTGCCTAGGGACACCACGGGCACGGGTAGAAGGCAAGTCATTCCTGACATTACCCCCCCCTTCACGAGGGGCCTCCGGACCCTCACCAGACTCAACAGGGCAAACGCCCCGAATTGTTCTGACAGACTTCAACGAAGATACACGAGGTCCCCTCCTGGATGGAGAGGCAGGCGGACAAACAAATTCTGAGACCAGGGTTGCCCCAACAGTGATGCTAGAACAGTGTTCTTCACAGTGTGGGCCCCATCCTGTCAATTCCCCAGTTTTCCAATTAAGGGTAGGGTTGTGCATCTTCAACCAAGGGAACCCTAAGACAACCGGGGTTTCAGGGCAGTCAAAAACAAAAAATTCAAGATTCTCAGAATGGGAGGGTCCCACAACTAGGCTGATAAAAGGGGTTTTGGAGGTTACAGTTCCCCCATGAACAGGAGTATTATTTACAGCCAAAATCTGGAGGGGCTTCCCAAGGGGTATTAATGGAATGCCTAAGGCGGTCACTATGGATTTATCCAAAAAGTTGCCCACTGCTCCGCTATCGACTAGAGCGGGGATGGATTTCCTGGACAACTCCCAACCCACAGTAGCAGGTAACGACATCTTATTTCTATGAAGGGAAGTTACCTGACCGTCCTGACAAACTTTCTCAGTCTTGTCAGGACGTTGCAATCCCGCCAAAGGTTTTTTATTGGGGCAGGTCCTAACCAGGTGACCAGAAGTCCCACAGTACATGCATAGGCCTAAGGTGCGACGTCTACTCTTTTCATTAGGGGAAAGGTGAGTAGCACCAAGTTGCATAGGCTCATCAGGGGGCGAAGATGAGACAACTCCTACAGTGGATGACTCCCGGTGGGAAGATTCCCGGAAGTAAGAGTGATTCTTCTCCATGTGTCTCTCCCGTAGCCGTCTGTCAATTTTAATGGCCATAGGCATGAGTTCATCCAGGCTTCTGGGGTAGGGAAAATTCGTTAGAACATCCTTAACACTCTCTGAGAGACCAATTCGATACTGACTACAGAGAGCAGGATCATTCCAATGGGATTCAATCGCCCAGCGGCGGAATTCAGCACTATATTCCTCTGCTGAACGCTTCCCCTGTTTCAGGCTTCGAAGCCTGGCATCGGCGGTCGAAGTCTTGTCTGGGTCTGAATACAGAATCTCCATAGAGGAGAAAAAAGCTGAGACAGTTTGCAAGGCCTCATCAGTGGGCGCTAAGCCAAACGCCCAGGACTGTGGATCACCCTGGAGCAGAGAGATAACCAGACCGACCCTCTGCAATTCGGTGCCCGAGGAGTAGGGCCGTAGTCTGAAATAAAGTTCACACGAGTTCCTGAAGTTGGAAAATCTTTTTCGGTCCCCATTAAATTTTTCAGGAAGGGGAACCTTCGGCTCGACAAGAGGTAAGGATGAAGGTGGTGCAGCCGGCTGGCGATCTTGATTAGCCACACGTTGGGACAAGTAGTTAATGGCGGTACCCATGCCATGCACTTGTTGTTCAAGTCGCTCAAAATCAAAACTCTCCTGAGTGGCTACTCGCTGGGCCAGCTGGTTGATGGCGGTGGCCAAAGCTTGCACCTCCTGCACCAGGTCATCCATGTTGTGGCCTGTTATAATGTCACGCTCCGGGTACTACAGCAATCCACTTAGATAACTCCAGCCCTCTCAGTAAGACCTCAACCCCCAATCTCCGCAGCCAGCTTCACCTATAGGAGCCCCCGCTTGCCGGGACGCAGAGCACGCCTGCCCGGGATCGGTTGCCCCCAGGACTTCAATGGCTCAAAGATTGGAGTCTTACTGTTCAGAGGCCTGGAGAACCCGCGGCTGGAAGTGGTGCCGAGCAGCCCAATCGCTGAGCGTATAACGGAAGTCCAAACAGGCTTAGGGTCAGCAACGGAAGTTCTGAGATGGCAGCGGTACAATAGGGTTGGACAAATCGTGGTCGAGGATCAAAGCTGAGGTCGGCAACAGGAGATCAGATCAAGATTGGTCGGTTCAGGCAGAGGTCGGCAACAGGGTTTCAGATCGAGAGGCGTCAGCAAGGCAGAGGTTGGCAACTGGAAATCAATCGAGCTTCAATGCACAAGACAAGCTTGGTACTAGGCGCTATAACAGGCAATGACACACTGCAGTGGAAATCCCTTTATAGTGGGAAAACCGGCAGGATTGGACAGAGAGACAGTGGCTGGGATTGGTGCATTTAGGATCTGACAGCAGATTGGAGCACTGGCCCTGTAGTCTGATTGGTGAGCTCTGGGCTGATTGCTCCAGCTGAGCTTCCCAGGCAGACTGCTCAGAGCTGCACCTTCTAGACTTTGTTCTCTTAAACAGCCTCCGGTGGCCATTCTGAGTATTGCACCCTCGGAAGACATGAGCTGACTGTATAGGCCAGCAAGCACAAGCTGAGTGACAATGGGCAAGGGGGGAGGACTTACTCGGTGGCACACGCGCCGCTGGGGATGGCACCCGAGGCAGAAGCGGCTGCTGGGCAGGAGAAACCTGAACTCGTTGCCTAGGGACACCACGGGCACGGGTAGAAGGCAAGTCATTCCTGACATGCTGAATGAGGCTCCTGACCATCTCTCAGTACTGAATGTGGCTCCTGACCATCTCTCAGTGCTGAATGTGGCTCCTGACCATCTCTCAGTGCTGAATGAGGCTTCTGACCATCTCTCAGTGCTGAATGTGACTCCCAACCATGTCTCAGTGCTGAATGTGTCTCCTGACCATCTCTCAGTGCTGAATGTGTCTCCTGACCATCTCTCAGTGCTGAATGTGGCTCCTGACCATCTCTCAGTGCTGAATGTGTCTCTTGATCATCTCTCAGTGCTGAATGTGGCTCCTGACCATCTCTCAGTGCTGAATGTGTCTCCTGACCATCTCTCAGTGCTGAATGTGGCTCCTGACCATCTCTCAGTGCTGAATGTGGCTCCCGACCATCTCTCAGTGCTGAATGTGTCTCTTGATCATCTCTCAGTGCTGAATGTGGCTCCTGACCATCTCTCAGTGCTGAATGTGTCTCTTGATCATCTCTCAGTGCTGAATGTGGCTCCTGACCATCTCTCAGTGCTGAATGTGTCTCCTGACCATCTCTCAGTGCTGAATGTGGCTCCTGACCATCTCTCAGTGCTGAATGTGTCTCTTGATCATCTCTCAGTGCTGAATGTGTCTCCTGACCATCTCTCAGTGCTGAATGTGGCTCCTGACCATCTCTCAGTGCTGAATGTGGCTCCTGACCATCTCTCAGTGCTGAATGTGTCTCTTGATCGTCTCTCAGTGCTGAATGTGGCTCCTGACCATCTCTCAGTGCTGAATGTGTCTCCTGACCATCTCTCAGTGCTGAATGTGGCTCCTGACCATCTCTCAGTGCTGAATGTGGCTCCCAACCATCTCTCAGTGCTGAATGTGTCTCTTGATCATCTCTCAGTGCTGAATGTGGCTCCTGACCATCTCTCAGTGCTGAATGTGTCTCTTGATCATCTCTCAGTGCTGAATGTGGCTCCCGACCATCTCTCAGTGCTGAATGTGGCTCCCAACCATCTCTCAGTGCTGAATGTGTCTCTTGACCATCTCTCAGTGCTGAATGTGTCTCCTGACCATCTCTCATTGCTGAATGTGTCTCTTGACCATCTCTCAGTGCTGAATGTGTCTCCTGACCATCTCTCAGTGCTGAATGTGGCTCCCAACCATCTCTCAGTGCTGAATGTGTCTCTTGACCATCTCTCAGTGCTGAATGTGTCTCCTGACCATCTCTCAGTGCTGAATGTGGCTCCTGACCATCTCTCAGTGCTGAATGTGGCTCCTGACCATCTCTCAGTGCTGAATGTGGCTCCTGACCATCTCTCAGTGCTGAATGTGGCTCCCGACCATCTCTCAGTGCTGAATGTGGCTCCTGACCATCTCTCAGTGCTGAATGTGGCTCCTGACCATCTCTCAGTGCTGAATGTGGCTCCTGACCATCTCTCAGTGCTGAATGTGGCTCCCGACCATCTCTCAGAGCTGAATGTGGCTCCTGACCATCTCTCATTGCTGAATGTGTCTCCTGACCATCTCTCAGTGCTGAATGTGTCTCCTGACCATCTCTCAGTGCTGAATGTGGCTCCCGACCATCTCTCATTGCTGAATGTGTCTCCTGACCATCTCTCAGTGCTGAATGTGGCTCTCAACCATCTCTCAGTGCTGAATGTGGCTCCTGACCATCTCTCAGTGCTGAATGTGTCTCCTGACCATCTCTCAGTGCTGAATGTGTCTCTTGATTATCTCTCAGTGCTGAATGTGTCTCCTGACCATCTCTCAGTGCTGAATGTGGCTCCTGACCATCTCTCAGTGCTGAATGTGGCTCTCAACCATCTCTCAGTGCTGAATGTGGCTCCTGACCATCTCTCAGTGCTGAATGTGTCTCCTGACCATCTCTCAGTGCTGAATGTGGCTCCTGACCATCTCTCATTGCTGAATGTGGCTCCTGACCATCTCTCAGTGCTGAATGTGTCTCCTGACCATCTCTCAGTGCTGAATGTGGCTCCTGACCATATCTCAGTGCTGAATGTGGCCCCTGACCATCTCTCAGTGCTGAATGTGGCTCCTGACCATCTCTCAGTGCTGAATGAGGCTCCCGACCATCTCTCAGTGCTGAATGTGGCTCCTGACGATCTCTCAGTGCTGAATGTGTCTCTTGATCATCTCTCAGTGCTGAATGTGTCTCCTGACCATCTCTCAGTGCTGAATGTGTCTCCTGACCATCTCTCAGTGCTGAATGTGGCTCTCAACCATCTCTCAGTGCTGAATGTGGCTCCTGACCATCTCTCAGTGCTGAATGTGTCTCCTGACCATCTCTCAGTGCTGAATGTGGCTCCTGACCATCTCTCATTGCTGAATGTGGCTCCCGACCATCTCTCAGTGCTGAATGTGGCTCCTGACCATCTCTCAGTGCTGAATGTGGCTCCCAACCATCTCTCAGTGCTGAATGTGTCTCTTGATCATCTCTCAGTGCTGAATGTGGCTCCTGACCATCTCTCAGTGCTGAATGTGGCTCCCAACCATCTCTCAGTGCTGAATGTGTCTCCTGACCATCTCTCAGTGCTGAATGTGGCTCCCAACCATCTCTCAGTGCTGAATGTGACTCCTGACCATCTCTCATTGCTGAATGTGTCTCCTGACCATCTCTCAGTGCTGAATGTGTCTCCTGACCATCTCTCAGTGCTGAATGTGGCTGTCAACCATCTCTCAGTGCTGAATGTGGCTCCTGACCATCTCTCAGTGCTGAATGTGGCTCCTGACCATCTCTCAGTGCTGAATGTGGCTCCCAACCATCTCTCAGTGCTGAATGTGTCTCTTGATCATCTCTCAGTGCTGAATGTGTCTCTTGACCATCTCTCAGTGCTGAATGTGGCTCCTGACCATCTCTCAGTGCTGAATGTGGCTCCTGACCATCTCTCAGTGCTGAATGTGTCTCTTGATCATCTCTCAGTGCTGAATGTGTCTCTTGACCATCTCTCAGTGCTGAATGTGGCTCCTGACCATCTCTCAGTGCTGAATGTGTCTCCTGACCATCTCTCTGTGCTTAATGTGTCTCCTGACCATCTCTCAGTGCTGAATGTGTC
Organism: Gastrophryne carolinensis; assembly: GCA_027917425.1. Taxonomy (NCBI): domain Eukaryota; kingdom Metazoa; phylum Chordata; class Amphibia; order Anura; family Microhylidae; genus Gastrophryne; species Gastrophryne carolinensis. Next base: position 673,124 of record JAQIHN010000045.1, on the reverse strand, counting down.
TCCTGATCATCTCTCAGTGCTGAATGTGTCTCCCGACCATCTCTCAGTGCTGAATGTGGCTATCAACCATCTCTCAGTGCTGAATGTGTCTCCCGACCATCTCTCAGTGCTGAATGTGGCTCCTGACCATCTCTCAGTGCTGAATGTGGCTCCTGACCATCTCTCAGTGCTGAATGTGTCTCCTGACCATCTCTCAGTGCTGAATGTGGCTCTCAACCATCTCTCAGTGCTGAATGTGGCTCCCGACCATCTCTCATTGCTGAATGTGTCTCCTGACCATCTCTCAGTGCTGAATGTGGCTCCTGACCATCTCTCAGTGCTGAATGTGGCTCCTGACCATCTCTCAGTGCTGAATGTGTCTCCTGACCATCTCTCAGTGCTGAATGTGTCTCTTGATCATCTCTCAGTGCTGAATGTGTCTCCTGACCATCTCTCAGTGCTGAATGTGTCTCCTGACCATCTCTCAGTGCTGAATGTGGCTCCTGACCATCTCTCAGTGCTGAATGTGGCTCCTGACCATCTCTCAGTGCTGAATGTGGCTCCTGACCATCTCTCAGTGCTGAATGTGGCTCCTGACCATCTCTCAGTGCTGAATGTGGCTCCCGACCATCTCTCAGTGCTGAATGTGGCTCCTGACCATCTCTCAGTGCTGAATGTGGCTCCTGACCATCTCTCAGTGCTGAATGTGGCTCCTGACCATCTCTCAGTGCTGAATGTGGCTCCTGACCATCTCTCAGTGCTGAATGTGGCTCCTGACCATCTCTCAGTGCTGAATGTGTCTCTCGACCATCTCTCAGTGCTGAATGTGTCTCCTGACCATCTCTCAGTGCTGAATGTGGCCCCTGACCATCTCTCAGTGCTGAATGTGGCTCCCGACCATCTCTCAGTGGTGAATGTGTCTCCTGACCATCTCTTAGTGCTGAATGTGGCCCCTGACCATCTCTCAGTGCTGAATGTGGCCCCTGACCATCTCTCAGTGCTGAATGTGGCTCCTGACCATCTCTCAGTGCTGAATGTGGCTCCTGACCCTCTCTCAGTGCTGAATGTGGCTCCCGACCATATCTCAGTGCTGAATGTGCCCCTGACCATCTCTCAGTGCTGAATGTGGCTCCTGGCCATCTCTCAGTTCTGAATAAGGGTCCTGACCATCTCTAAGTGCTGAATGTGGCCCCTGACCATCTCTCAGTGCTGAATGTGGCTCCTGACCATCTCTCAGTGCTGAATGTGGCCCCTGACCATCTCTCAGTGCTGAATGTGGCTCCTGACCATCTCTCAGTGCTGAATGTGGCTCCTGACCCTCTCTCAGTGCTGAATGTGGCCCCTGACCATCTCTCAGTGCTGAATGTGCTCCTGACCATCTCTCAGTGCTGAATGAGGGTCCTGACCATCTCTCAGTGCTGAATGTGTCTCCCGACCATCTCTCAGTGCTGAATGTGGCTCTTGGCCCTCTCTCAGTGCAGAATGTGTCTCCCGACCATCTCTCAGTGCTGAATGTGTCTCCTGACCATCTCTCATTGCTGAATGTGGCTCCTGACCATCTCTCAGTGCTGAATGTGTCTCTTGATCATCTCTCAGTGCTGAATGTGGCTCCCAACCATCTCTCAGTGCTGAATGTGTCTCTTGATCATCTCTCAGTGCTGAATGTGGCTCCCAACCATCTCTCAGTGCTGAATGTGGCTCCTGACCATCTCTCAGTGCTGAATGTGGCTCCCAACCATCTCTCAGTGCTGATTGTGTCTCCTGACCATCTCTCAGTGCTGAATGTGGCTCCTGACCATCTCTCAGTGCTGAATGTGGCTCCTGACCATCTCTCAGTGCTGAATGTGGCTCCTGACCATCTCTCAGTGCTGAATGTGGCTCCTGACCATCTCTCAGTGCTGAATGTGGCTCCCGACCATCTCTCAGTGCTGAATGTGGCTCCTGACCATCTCTCAGTGCTGAATGTGGCTCCCGACCATCTCTCAGTGCTGAATGTGGCTCCCGACCATCTCTCAGTGCTGAATCTGGCTCCCGACAATCTCTCAGAGCTGAATGTGGCTCCTGACCATCTCTCATTGCTGAATGTGTCTCCTGACCATCTCTCAGTGCTGAATGTGTCTCCTGACCATCTCTCAGTGCTGAATGTGGCTCCCGACCATCTCTCATTGCTGAATGTGTCTCCTGACCATCTCTCAGTGCTGAATGTGGCTCCTGACCATCTCTCAGTGCTGAATGTGGCTCCTGACCATCTCTCAGTGCTGAATGTGTCTCCTGACCATCTCTCAGTGCTGAATGTGGCTCCTGACCATCTCTCAGTGCTGAATGTGGCTCCTGACCATCTCTCAGTGCTGAATGTGTCTCCTGACCACCTCTCAGTGCTGAATGTGGCTCCTGACCATCTCTCAGTGCTGAATGTGGCTCCTGACCATCTCTCAGTGCTGAATGTGTCTCTCGACCATCTCTCAGTGCTGAATGTGTCTCCTGACCATCTCTCAGTGCTGAATGTGGCCCCTGACCATCTCTCAGTGCTGAATGTGGCTCCCGACCATCTCTCAGTGGTGAATGTGTCTCCTGACCATCTCTTAGTGCTGAATGTGGCCCCTGACCATCTCTCAGTGCTGAATGTGGCCCCTGACCATCTCTCAGTGCTGAATGTGGCTCCTGACCATCTCTCAGTGCTGAATGTGGCTCCTGACCCTCTCTCAGTGCTGAATGTGGCTCCCGACCATATCTCAGTGCTGAATGTGCCCCTGACCATCTCTCAGTGCTGAATGTGGCTCCTGGCCATCTCTCAGTTCTGAATAAGGGTCCTGACCATCTCTAAGTGCTGAATGTGGCCCCTGACCATCTCTCAGTGCTGAATGTGGCTCCTGACCATCTCTCAGTGCTGAATGTGGCCCCTGACCATCTCTCAGTGCTGAATGTGGCTCCTGACCATCTCTCAGTGCTGAATGTGGCTCCTGACCCTCTCTCAGTGCTGAATGTGGCCCCTGACCATCTCTCAGTGCTGAATGTGCTCCTGACCATCTCTCAGTGCTGAATGAGGGTCCTGACCATCTCTCAGTGCTGAATGTGTCTCCCGACCATCTCTCAGTGCTGAATGTGGCTCTTGGCCCTCTCTCAGTGCAGAATGTGTCTCCCGACCATCTCTCAGTGCTGAATGTGTCTCCTGACCATCTCTCATTGCTGAATGTGGCTCCTGACCATCTCTCAGTGCTGAATGTGTCTCTTGATCATCTCTCAGTGCTGAATGTGGCTCCCAACCATCTCTCAGTGCTGAATGTGTCTCTTGATCATCTCTCAGTGCTGAATGTGGCTCCCAACCATCTCTCAGTGCTGAATGTGGCTCCTGACCATCTCTCAGTGCTGAATGTGGCTCCCAACCATCTCTCAGTGCTGATTGTGTCTCCTGACCATCTCTCAGTGCTGAATGTGGCTCCTGACCATCTCTCAGTGCTGAATGTGGCTCCTGACCATCTCTCAGTGCTGAATGTGGCTCCTGACCATCTCTCAGTGCTGAATGTGGCTCCTGACCATCTCTCAGTGCTGAATGTGGCTCCCGACCATCTCTCAGTGCTGAATGTGGCTCCTGACCATCTCTCAGTGCTGAATGTGGCTCCCGACCATCTCTCAGTGCTGAATGTGGCTCCCGACCATCTCTCAGTGCTGAATCTGGCTCCCGACAATCTCTCAGAGCTGAATGTGGCTCCTGACCATCTCTCATTGCTGAATGTGTCTCCTGACCATCTCTCAGTGCTGAATGTGTCTCCTGACCATCTCTCAGTGCTGAATGTGGCTCCCGACCATCTCTCATTGCTGAATGTGTCTCCTGACCATCTCTCAGTGCTGAATGTGGCTCCTGACCATCTCTCAGTGCTGAATGTGGCTCCTGACCATCTCTCAGTGCTGAATGTGTCTCCTGACCATCTCTCAGTGCTGAATGTGGCTCCTGACCATCTCTCAGTGCTGAATGTGGCTCCTGACCATCTCTCAGTGCTGAATGTGTCTCCTGACCACCTCTCAGTGCTGAATGTGGCTCCTGACCATCTCTCAGTGCTGAATGTGTCTCCTGACCATCTCTCAGTGCTGAATGTGGCTCCTGACCATCTCTCAGTGCTGAATGTGGCTCCCAACCATCTCTCAGTGCTGAATGTGTCTCTTGATCATCTCTCAGTGCTGAATGTGTCTCCTGACCATCTCTCAGTGCTGAATGTGGCTCCTGACCATCTCTCAGTGCTGAATGTGGCTCCTGACCATCTCTCAGTGCTGAATGTGTCTCTTGATCATCTCTCAGTGCTGAATGTGTCTCCTGACCATCTCTCTGTGCTGAATGTGTCTCCTGACCATCTCTCAGTGCTGAATGTGTCTCCTGATCATCTCTCAGTGCTGAATGTGTCTCCCGACCATCTCTCAGTGCTGAATGTGTCTCCTGACCATCTCTCAGTGCTGAATGTGGCTCCTGACCATCTCTCAGTGCTGAATGTGTCTCCTGACTATCTCTCAGTGCTGAATGTGGCTCCTGACCATCTCTCAGTGCTGAATGTGTCTCCTGACCATCTCTCAGTGCTGAATGTGTCTCCTGACCATCTCTCAGTGCTGAATGTGGCTCCTGACCATCTCTCAGTGCTGAATGTGTCTCTTGATCATCTCTCAGTGCTGAATGTGTCTCCTGACCATCTCTCAGTGCTGAATGTGGCTCTCAACCATCTCTCAGTGCTGAATGTGGCTCCCGACCATCTCTCATTGCTGAATGTGTCTCCTGACCATCTCTCAGTGCTGAATGTGGCTCCCGACCATCTCTCAGTGCTGAATGTGGCCCCTGACCATCTCTCAGTGCTGAATGTGTCTCCTAACCATCTCTCAGTGCTGAATGTGGCTCCTGACCATCTCTCAGTGCTGAATGTGTCTCCTGACCATCTCTCAGTGCTGAATGTGTCTCCTGACCATCTCTCAGTGCTGAATGTGTCTCTTGATCATCTCTCAGTGCTGAATGTGTCTCCTGACCATCTCTCAGTGCTGAATGTGTCTCCTGACCATCTCTCAGTGCTGAATGTGGCTCCTGACCATCTCTCAGTGCTGAATGTGGCTCCTGACCATCTCTCAGTGCTGAATGTGTCTCCTGACCATCTCTCAGTGCTGAATGTGTCTCCTGACCATCTCTCAGTGCTGAATGTGGCTCCCGACCATCTCTCAGTGCTGAATGTGGCTCCTGACCATCTCTCAGTGCTGAATGTGGCTCCTGACCATCTCTCAGTGCTGAATGTGGCTCCTGACCATCTCTCAGTGCTGAATGTGGCTCCCGACCATCTCTCAGAGCTGAATGTGGCTCCTGACCATCTCTCAGTGCTGAATGTGGCTCCTGACCATCTCTCAGTGCAGAATGTGTCTCTCGACCATCTCTCAGTGCTGAATGTGTCTCCTGACCATCTCTCAGTGCTGAATGTGGCCCCTGACCATCTCTCAGTGCTGAATGTGGCTCCCGACCATCTCTCAGTGGTGAATGTGTCTCCTGACCATCTCTCAGTGCTGAATGTGGCCCCTGACCATCTCTCAGTGCTGAATGTGGCTCCTGACCATCTCTCAGTGCTGAATGTGGCCCCTGACCATCTCTCAGTGCTGAATGTGGCTCCTGACCATCTCTCAGTGCTGAATGTGTCTCCTGACCATCTCTCAGTGCTGAATGTGGCTCCTGACCATCTCTCAGTGCTGAATGTGGCTCCTGACCATCTCTCAGTGCTGAATGTGTCTCCTGACCCTCTCTCAGTGCTGAATGTGGCTCCCGACCATATCTCAGTGCTGAATGAGCCCCTGACCATCTCTCAGTGCTGAATGTGGCTCCTGGCCATCTCTCAGTTCTGAATAAGGGTCCTGACCATCTCTAAGTGCTGAATGTGGCCCCTGACCATCTCTCAGTGCTGAATGTGGCTCCTGACCATCTCTCAGTGCTGAATGTGGCCCCTGACCATCTCTCAGTGCTGAATGTGGCTCCTGACCATCTCTCAGTGCTGAATGTGGCTCCTGACCCTCTCTCAGTGCTGAATGTGGCTCCCGACCATATCTCAGTGCTGAATGTGGCCCCTGACCATCTCTCAGTGCTGAATGTGCTCCTGACCATCTCTCAGTGCTGAATGAGGGTCCTGACCATCTCTCAGTGCTGAATGTGTCTCCCGACCATCTCTCAGTGCTGAATGTGGCTCTTGGCCCTCTCTCAGTGCAGAATGTGTCTCCCGACCATCTCTCAGTGCTGAATGTGTCTCCTGACCATCTCTCATTGCTGAATGTGGCTCCTGACCATCTCTCAGTGCTGAATGTGTCTCTTGATCATCTCTCAGTGCTGAATGTGGCTCCCAACCATCTCTCAGTGCTGAATGTGTCTCTTGATCATCTCTCAGTGCTGAATGTGGCTCCCAACCATCTCTCAGTGCTGAATGTGGCTCCTGACCATCTCTCAGTGCTGAATGTGGCTCCCAACCATCTCTCAGTGCTGATTGTGTCTCCTGACCATCTCTCAGTGCTGAATGTGGCTCCTGACCATCTCTCAGTGCTGAATGTGGCTCCTGACCATCTCTCAGTGCTGAATGTGGCTCCTGACCATCTCTCAGTGCTGAATGTGGCTCCTGACCATCTCTCAGTGCTGAATGTGGCTCCCGACCATCTCTCAGTGCTGAATGTGGCTCCTGACCATCTCTCAGTGCTGAATGTGGCTCCCGACCATCTCTCAGTGCTGAATGTGGCTCCCGACCATCTCTCAGTGCTGAATGTGGCTCCCGACCATCTCTCAGAGCTGAATGTGGCTCCTGACCATCTCTCATTGCTGAATGTGTCTCCTGACCATCTCTCAGTGCTGAATGTGTCTCCCGACCATCTCTCAGTGCTGAATGTGGCTCCCGACCATCTCTCATTGCTGAATGTGTCTCCTGACCATCTCTCAGTGCTGAATGTGGCTCCTGACCATCTCTCAGTGCTGAATGTGTCTCCTGACCATCTCTCAGTGCTGAATGTGTCTCTTGATCATCTCTCAGTGCTGAATGTGTCTCCTGACCATCTCTCAGTGCTGAATGTGGCTCCTGACCATCTCTCAGTGCTGAATGTGGCTCCTGACCATCTCTCAGTGCTGAATGTGTCTCCTGACCACCTCTCAGTGCTGAATGTGGCTCCTGACCATCTCTCAGTGCTGAATGTGTCTCCTGACCATCTCTCAGTGCTGAATGTGGCTCCTGACCATCTCTCAGTGCTGAATGTGGCTCCCAACCATCTCTCAGTGCTGAATGTGTCTCTTGATCATCTCTCAGTGCTGAATGTGTCTCCTGACCATCTCTCAGTGCTGAATGTGGCTCCTGACCATCTCTCAGTGCTGAATGTGGCTCCTGACCATCTCTCAGTGCTGAATGTGTCTCTTGATCATCTCTCAGTGCTGAATGTGTCTCCTGACCATCTCTCTGTGCTGAATGTGTCTCCTGACCATCTCTCAGTGCTGAATGTGTCTCCTGATCATCTCTCAGTGCTGAATGTGTCTCCCGACCATCTCTCAGTGCTGAATGTGGCTCTCGACCATCTCTCAGTGCTGAATGTGTCTCCTGACCATCTCTCAGTGCTGAATGTGGCTCCTGACCATCTCTCAGTGCTGAATGTGTCTCCTGACTATCTCTCAGTGCTGAATGTGGCTCCTGACCATCTCTCAGTGCTGAATGTGTCTCCTGACCATCTCTCAGTGCTGAATGTGTCTCCTGACCATCTCTCAGTGCTGAATGTGGCTCCTGACCATCTCTCAGTGCTGAATGTGTCTCTTGATCATCTCTCAGTGCTGAATGTGTCTCCTGACCATCTCTCAGTGCTGAATGTGGCTCTCAACCATCTCTCAGTGCTGAATGTGGCTCCCGACCATCTCTCATTGCTGAATGTGTCTCCTGACCATCTCTCAGTGCTGAATGTGGCTCCCGACCATCTCTCAGTGCTGAATGTGGCCCCTGACCATCTCTCAGTGCTGAATGTGTCTCCTAACCATCTCTCAGTGCTGAATGTGGCTCCTGACCATCTCTCAGTGCTGAATGTGTCTCCTGACCATCTCTCAGTGCTGAATGTGTCTCCTGACCATCTCTCAGTGCTGAATGTGTCTCTTGATCATCTCTCAGTGCTGAATGTGTCTCCTAACCATCTCTCAGTGCTGAATGTGTCTCCTGACCATCTCTCAGTGCTGAATGTGGCTCCTGACCATCTCTCAGTGCTGAATGTGGCTCCTGACCATCTCTCAGTGCTGAATGTGTCTCCTGACCATCTCTCAGTGCTGAATGTGTCTCCTGACCATCTCTCAGTGCTGAATGTGGCTCCCGACCATCTCTCAGTGCTGAATGTGGCTCCTGACCATCTCTCAGTGCTGAATGTGGCTCCTGACCATCTCTCAGTGCTGAATGTGGCTCCTGACCATCTCTCAGTGCTGAATGTGGCTCCCGACCATCTCTCAGAGCTGAATGTGGCTCCTGACCATCTCTCAGTGCTGAATGTGGCTCCTGACCATCTCTCAGTGCAGAATGTGTCTCTCGACCATCTCTCAGTGCTGAATGTGTCTCCTGACCATCTCTCAGTGCTGAATGTGGCTCCTGACCATCTCTCAGTGCTGAATGTGGCTCCTGACCATCTCTCAGTGCTGAATGTGTCTCCTGACCATCTCTCAGTGCTGAATGTGTCTCCTGACCATCTCTCAGTGCTGAATGTGGCTCCCGACCATCTCTCAGTGCTGAATGTGGCTCCTGACCATCTCTCAGTGCTGAATGTGGCTCCTGACCATCTCTCAGTGCTGAATGTGGCTCCTGACCATCTCTCAGTGCTGAATGTGGCTCCCGACCATCTCTCAGAGCTGAATGTGGCTCCTGACCATCTCTCAGTGCTGAATGTGGCTCCTGACCATCTCTCAGTGCAGAATGTGTCTCTCGACCATCTCTCAGTGCTGAATGTGTCTCCTGACCATCTCTCAGTGCTGAATGTGGCCCCTGACCATCTCTCAGTGCTGAATGTGGCTCCCGACCATCTCTCAGTGGTGAATGTGTCTCCTGACCATCTCTCAGTGCTGAATGTGGCCCCTGACCATCTCTCAGTGCTGAATGTGGCTCCTGACCATCTCTCAGTGCTGAATGTGGCCCCTGACCATCTCTCAGTGTTGAATGTGGCTCCTGACCATCTCTCAGTGCTGAATGTGGCTCCTGACCCTCTCTCAGTGCTGAATGTGGCTCCCGACCATATCTCAGTGCTGAATGTGGCCCCTGACCATCTCTCAGTGCTGAATGTGGCTCCTGACCATCTCTCAGTGCTGAATGAGGGTCCTGACCATCTCTCAGTGCTGAATGTGTCTCCCGACCATCTCTCAGTGCTGAATGTGGCTCCTGGCCCTCTCTCAGTGCTGAATGTGTCTCCCGACCATCTCTCAGTGCTGAATGTGTCTCCTGACAATCTCTCAGTGCTGAATGTGGCTCCTGACCATCTCTCAGTGCTGAATGTGGCTCCTGACCATCCATCAGTGCTGAATGTGGCTCCTGACCATCCATCAGTGCTGAATGTGGCTCCTGACCATCTCTCAGTGCTGAATGTGGCTCCTGACCATCTCTCAGTGCTGAATGTGGCTCCTGACCATCTCTCAGTGCTGAATGTGTCTCCTGACCATCTCTCAGTGCTGAATGTGTCTCCTGACCATCTCTCAGTGCTGAATGTGGCTCCCAACCATCTCTCATTGCTGAATGTGTCTCCTGACCATCTCTCAGAGCTGAATGTGGCTCCTGACCATCTCTCAGTGCTGAATGTGTCTCCTGACCATCTCTCAGTGCTGAATGTGTCTCCCCACCATCTCTCAGTGCTGAATGTGTCTCCTGACCATCTCTCAGTGCTGAATGTGTCTCCTGACCATCTCTCAGTGCTGAATGTGTCTCCTGACCATCTCTCAGTGCTGAATGTGTCTCCTGACCATCTCTCAGTGCTGAATGTGGCTCCTGACCATCTCTCAGTGCTGAATGTGTCTCTTGATCATCTCTCAGTGCTGAATGTGTCTCTTGATCATCTCTCAGTGCTGAATGTGGCTCCTGACCATCTCTCAGTGCTGAATGTGGCTCCTGACCATCTCTCAGTGCTGAATGTGTCTCTTGATCATCTCTCAGTGCTGAATGTGTCTCCTGACCATCTCTCAGTGCTGAATGTGGCTCCTGACCATCTCTCAGTGCTGAATGTGGCTCCTGACCATCTCTCAGTGCTGAATGTGTCTCTTGATCGTCTCTCAGTGCTGAATGTGGCTCCTGACCATCTCTCAGTGCTGAATGTGTCTCCTGACCATCTCTCAGTGCTGAATGTGGCTCCTGACCATCTCTCAGTGCTGAATGTGGCTCCCAACCATCTCTCAGTGCTAAATGTGTCTCTTGATCATCTCTCAGTGCTGAATGTGGCTCCTGACCATCTCTCAGTGCTGAATGTGTCTCTTGATCATCTCTAAGTGCTGAATGTGGCTCCTGACCATCTCTCAGTGCTGAATGTGGCTCCCGACCATCTCTCAGTGCTGAATGTGGCTCCTGACCATCTCTCAGTGCTGAATGTGGCTCCTGACCATCTCTCAGTGCTGAATGTGGCTCCTGACCATCTCTCAGTGCTGAATGTGGCTCCCGACCATCTCTCAGTGCTGAATGTGGCTCCCAACCATCTCTCAGTGCTGAATGTGTCTCTTGACCATCTCTCAGTGCTGAATGTGTCTCCTGACCATCTCTCAGTGCTGAATGTGGCTCCTGACCATCTCTCAGTGCTGAATATGGCTCCTGACCATCTCTCAGTGCTGAATGTGGCTCCTGACCATCTCTCAGTGCTGAATGTGGCTCCCGACCATCTCTCAGTGCTGAATGTGGCTCCTGACCATCCATCAGTGCTGAATGTGGCTCCTGACCATCTCTCAGTGCTGAATGTGGCTCCTGACCATCTCTCAGTGCTGAATGTGGCTCCTGACCATCTCTCAGTGCTGAATGTGGCTCCTGACCATCTCTCAGTGCTGAATGTGGCTCCTGACCATCTCTCAGTGCTGAATGTGGCTCCTGACCATCTCTCAGTGCTGAATGTGTCTCCTGACCATCTCTCAGTGCTGAATGTGTCTCCTGACCATCTCTCAGAGCTGAATGTGGCTCCTGACCATCTCTCAGTGCTGAATGTGTCTCCTGACCATCTCTCAGTGCTGAATGTGTCTCCCCACCATCTCTCAGTGCTGAATGTGTCTCCTGACCATCTCTCAGTGCTGAATGTGTCTCCTGACCATCTCTCAGTGCTGAATGTGTCTCCTGACCATCTCTCAGTGCTGAATGTGTCTCCTGACCATCTCTCAGTGCTGAATGTGGCTCCTGACCATCTCTCAGTGCTGAATGTGTCTCTTGATCATCTCTCAGTGCTGAATGTGTCTCTTGATCATCTCTCAGTGCTGAATGTGGCTCCTGACCATCTCTCAGTGCTGAATGTGGCTCCTGACCATCTCTCAGTGCTGAATGTGTCTCTTGATCATCTCTCAGTGCTGAATGTGTCTCCTGACCATCTCTCAGTGCTGAATGTGGCTCCTGACCATCTCTCAGTGCTGAATGTGGCTCCTGACCATCTCTCAGTGCTGAATGTGTCTCTTGATCGTCTCTCAGTGCTGAATGTGGCTCCTGACCATCTCTCAGTGCTGAATGTGTCTCCTGACCATCTCTCAGTGCTGAATGTGGCTCCTGACCATCTCTCAGTGCTGAATGTGGCTCCCAACCATCTCTCAGTGCTAAATGTGTCTCTTGATCATCTCTCAGTGCTGAATGTGGCTCCTGACCATCTCTCAGTGCTGAATGTGTCTCTTGATCATCTCTAAGTGCTGAATGTGGCTCCTGACCATCTCTCAGTGCTGAATGTGGCTCCCGACCATCTCTCAGTGCTGAATGTGGCTCCTGACCATCTCTCAGTGCTGAATGTGGCTCCTGACCATCTCTCAGTGCTGAATGTGGCTCCTGACCATCTCTCAGTGCTGAATGTGGCTCCCGACCATCTCTCATTGCTGAATGTGGCTCCCAACCATCTCTCAGTGCTGAATGTGTCTCTTGACCATCTCTCAGTGCTGAATGTGTCTCCTGACCATCTCTCAGTGCTGAATGTGGCTCCTGACCATCTCTCAGTGCTGAATATGGCTCCTGACCATCTCTCAGTGCTGAATGTGGCTCCTGACCATCTCTCAGTGCTGAATGTGGCTCCCGACCATCTCTCAGTGCTGAATGTGGCTCCTGACCATCCATCAGTGCTGAATGTGGCTCCTGACCATCTCTCAGTGCTGAATGTGGCTCCTGACCATCTCTCAGTGCTGAATGTGGCTCCTGACCATCTCTCAGTGCTGAATGTGTCTCCTGACCATCTCTCAGTGCTGAATGTGTCTCCTGACCATCTCTCAGTGCTGAATGTGGCTCCCAACCATCTCTCATTGCTGAATGTGTCTCCTGACCATCTCTCAGAGCTGAATGTGGCTCCTGACCATCTCTCAGTGCTGAATGTGTCTCCTGACCATCTCTCAGTGCTGAATGTGTCTCCCCACCATCTCTCAGTGCTGAATGTGTCTCCTGACCATCTCTCAGTGCTGAATGTGTCTCCTGACCATCTCTCAGTGCTGAATGTGTCTCCTGACCATCTCTCAGTGCTGAATGTGTCTCCTGACCATCTCTCAGTGCTGAATGTGGCTCCTGACCATCTCTCAGTGCTGAATGTGTCTCTTGATCATCTCTCAGTGCTGAATGTGGCTCCTGACCATCTCTCAGTGCTGAATGTGGCTCCTGACCATCTCTCAGTGCTGAATGTGTCTCTTGATCATCTCTCAGTGCTGAATGTGTCTCCTGACCATCTCTCAGTGCTGAATGTGGCTCCTGACCATCTCTCAGTGCTGAATGTGGCTCCTGACCATCTCTCAGTGCTGAATGTGTCTCTTGATCGTCTCTCAGTGCTGAATGTGGCTCCTGACCATCTCTCAGTGCTGAATGTGTCTCCTGACCATCTCTCAGTGCTGAATGTGGCTCCTGACCATCTCTCAGTGCTGAATGTGGCTCCCAACCATCTCTCAGTGCTAAATGTGTCTCTTGATCATCTCTCAGTGCTGAATGTGGCTCCTGACCATCTCTCAGTGCTGAATGTGTCTCTTGATCATCTCTCAGTGCTGAATGTGGCTCCTGACCATCTCTCAGTGCTGAATGTGGCTCCCGACCATCTCTCAGTGCTGAATGTGGCTCCTGACCATCTCTCAGTGCTGAATGTGGCTCCTGACCATCTCTCAGTGCTGAATGTGGCTCCTGACCATCTCTCAGTGCTGAATGTGGCTCCCGACCATCTCTCAGTGCTGAATGTGGCTCCCAACCATCTCTCAGTGCTGAATGTGTCTCTTGACCATCTCTCAGTGCTGAATGTGTCTCCTGACCATCTCTCAGTGCTGAATGTGGCTCCTGACCATCTCTCAGTGCTGAATATGGCTCCTGACCATCTCTCAGTGCTGAATGTGGCTCCTGACCATCTCTCAGTGCTGAATGTGGCTCCCGACCATCTCTCAGTGCTGAATGTGGCTCCTGACCATCTCTCGGTGCTGAATGTGGCTCCTGACCATCTCTCAGTGCTGAATGTGGCTCCTGACCATCTCTCAGTGCTGAATGTGGCTCCCGACCATCTCTCAGAGCTGAATGTGGCTCCTGACCATCTCTCATTGCTGAATGTGTCTCTTGATCATCTCTAAGTGCTGAATGTGGCTCCTGACCATCTCTCAGTGCTGAATGTGTCTCTTGATCATCTCTCAGTGCTGAATGTGGCTCCTGACCATCTCTCAGTGCTGAATGTTGCTCCCAACCATCTCTCAGTGCTGAATGTGTCTCCTGACCATCTCTCAGTGCTGAATGTGTCTCCTGACCATCTCTCAGTGCTGAATGTGACTCCTGACCATGTCTCATTGCTGAGTGTGTCTCCTGACCATCTCTCAGTGCTGAATGTGTCTCCTGACCATCTCTCAGTGCTGAATGTGGCTCTCAACCATCTCTCAGTGCTGAATGTGTCTCCTGACCATCTCTCAGAGCTGAATGTGGCTCCTGACCATCTCTCAGTGCTGAATGTGTCTCCTGACCATCTCTCAGTGCTGAATGTGTCTCCCCACCATCTCTCAGTGCTGAATGTGTCTCCTGACCATCTCTCAGTGCTGAATGTGTCTCCTGACCATCTCTCAGTGCTGAATGTGTCTCCTGACCATCTCTCAGTGCTGAATGTGTCTCCTGACCATCTCTCAGTGCTGAATGTGGCTCCTGACCATCTCTCAGTGCTGAATGTGTCTCTTGATCATCTCTCAGTGCTGAATGTGGCTCCTGACCATCTCTCAGTGCTGAATGTGGCTCCTGACCATCTCTCAGTGCTGAATGTGTCTCTTGATCATCTCTCAGTGCTGAATGTGTCTCCTGACCATCTCTCAGTGCTGAATGTGGCTCCTGACCATCTCTCAGTGCTGAATGTGGCTCCTGACCATCTCTCAGTGCTGAATGTGTCTCTTGATCGTCTCTCAGTGCTGAATGTGGCTCCTGACCATCTCTCAGTGCTGAATGTGTCTCCTGACCATCTCTCAGTGCTGAATGTGGCTCCTGACCATCTCTCAGTGCTGAATGTGGCTCCCAACCATCTCTCAGTGCTAAATGTGTCTCTTGATCATCTCTCAGTGCTGAATGTGGCTCCTGACCATCTCTCAGTGCTGAATGTGTCTCTTGATCATCTCTAAGTGCTGAATGTGGCTCCTGACCATCTCTCAGTGCTGAATGTGGCTCCCGACCATCTCTCAGTGCTGAATGTGGCTCCTGACCATCTCTCAGTGCTGAATGTGGCTCCTGACCATCCCTCAGTGCTGAATGTGGCTCCTGACCATCTCTCAGTGCTGAATGTGGCTCCCAACCATCTCTCAGTGCTGAATGTGTCTCTTGACCATCTCTCAGTGCTGAATGTGTCTCCTGACCATCTCTCAGTGCTGAATGTGGCTCCTGACCATCTCTCAGTGCTGAATATGGCTCCTGACCATCTCTCAGTGCTGAATGTGGCTCCTGACCATCTCTCAGTGCTGAATGTGGCTCCCGACCATCTCTCAGTGCTGAATGTGGCTCCTGACCATCTCTCGGTGCTGAATGTGGCTCCTGACCATCTCTCAGTGCTGAATGTGGCTCCTGACCATCTCTCAGTGCTGAATGTGGCTCCCGACCATCTCTCAGAGCTGAATGTGGCTCCTGACCATCTCTCATTGCTGAATGTGTCTCTTGATCATCTCTAAGTGCTGAATGTGGCTCCTGACCATCTCTCAGTGCTGAATGTGTCTCTTGATCATCTCTCAGTGCTGAATGTGGCTCCTGACCATCTCTCAGTGCTGAATGTTGCTCCCAACCATCTCTCAGTGCTGAATGTGTCTCCTGACCATCTCTCAGTGCTGAATGTGTCTCCTGACCATCTCTCAGTGCTGAATGTGACTCCTGACCATGTCTCATTGCTGAATGTGTCTCCTGACCATCTCTCAGTGCTGAATGTGTCTCCTGACCATCTCTCAGTGCTGAATGTGGCTCTCAACCATCTCTCAGTGCTGAATGTGGCTCCTGACCATCTCTCAGTGCTGAATGTGTCTCCTGACCATCTCTCAGTGCTGAATGTGGCTCCTGACCATCTCTCAGTGCTGAATGTGGCTCCCGACCATCTCTCAGTGCTGAATGTGTCTCTTGATCATCTCTCAGTGCTGAATGTGTCTCCTGACCATCTCTCAGTGCTGAATGTGGCTCCTGACCATCTCTCAGTGCTGAATGTGGCTCCCGACCATCTCTCAGTGCTGAATGTGGCTCCTGACCATCTCTCAGTGCTGAATGTGGCTCCTGACCAGCTCTCAGTGCTGAATGTGGCTCCCGACCATCTCTCAGAGCTGAATGTGGCTCCTGACCATCTCTCATTGCTGAATGTGTCTCTTGATCATCTCTCAGTGCTGAATGTGGCTCCTGACCATCTCTCAGTGCTGAATGTGTCTCTTGATTATCTCTCAGTGCTGAATGTGGCTCCTGACCATCTCTCAGTGCTGAATGTGGCTCCCAACCATCTCTCAGTGCTGAATGTGTCTCCTGACCATCTCTCAGTGCTGAATGTGTCTCCTGACCATCTCTCAGTGCTGAATGTGACTCCTGACCATGTCTCATTGCTGAATGTGTCTCCTGACCATCTCTAAGTGCTGAACGTGTCTCCTGACCATGTCTCATTGCTGAATGTGGCTCTCAACCATCTCTCAGTGCTGAATGTGGCTCCTGACCATCTCTCAGTGCTGAATGTGTCTCCTGACCATCTCTCAGTGCTGAATGTGGCTCCTGACCATCTCTCAGTGCTGAATGTGGCTCCCAACCATCTCTCAGTGCTGAATGTGTCTCTTGATCATCTCTCAGTGCTGAATGTGTCTCCTGACCATCTCTCAGTGCTGAATGTGGCTCCTGACCATCTCTCAGTGCTGAATGTGGCTCCTGACCATCTCTCAGTGCTGAATGTGTCTCCTGACCATCTCTCTGTGCTGAATGTGTCTCCTGACCATCTCTCAGTGCTGAATATAGCTCTCAACCATCTCTCAGTGCTGAATGTGGCTCCTGACCATCTCTCAGTGCTGAATGTGTCTCCTGACCATCTCTCAGTGCTGAATGTGGCTCCTGACCATCTCTCAGTGCTGAATGTGGCTCCCAACCATCTCTCAGTGCTGAATGTGTATCTTGATCATCTCTCAGTGCTGAATGTGTCTCCTGACCATCTCTCAGTGCTGAATGTGTCTCCTGACCATCTCTCAGTGCTGAATGTGTCTCCTGACCATCTCTCAGTGCTGAATGTGACTCCTGACCATGTCTCATTGCTGAATGTGTCTCCTGACCATCTCTCAGTGCTGAATGTGTCTCCTGACCATCTCTCAGTGCTGAATGTGGCTCTCAACCATCTCTCAGTGCTGAATGTGGCTCCTGACCATCTCTCAGTGCTGAATGTGTCTCCTGACCATCTCTCAGTGCTGAATGTGGCTCCTGACCATCTCTCAGTGCTGAATGTGGCTCCCGACCATCTCTCAGTGCTGAATGTGTCTCTTGATCATCTCTCAGTGCTGAATGTGTCTCCTGACCATCTCTCAGTGCTGAATGTGGCTCCTGACCATCTCTCAGTGCTGAATGTGGCTCCTGACCATCTCTCAGTGCTGAATGTGTCTCTTGATCATCTCTCAGTGCTGAATGTGTCTCCTGACCATCTCTCTGTGCTGAATGTGTCTCCCGACCATCTCTCAGTGCTGAATGTGTCTCCCGATCATCTCTCAGTGCTGAATGTGTCTCCCGACCATCTCTCAGTGCTGAATGTGTCTCCTGACCATCTCTCAGTGCTGAATGTGGCTCCTGACCATCTCTCAGTGCTGAATGTGTCTCCTGACCATCTCTCAGTGCTGAATGTGGCTCCTGACCATCTCTCAGTGCTGAATGTGTCTCTTGATCATCTCTCAGTGCTGAATGTGTCTCCTGACCATCTCTCAGTGCTGAATGTGGCTCCTGACCATCTCTCAGTGCTGAATGTGGCTCCTGACCATCTCTCAGTGCTGAATGTGTCTCTTGATCATCTCTCAGTGCTGAATGTGTCTCCTGACCATCTCTCAGTGCTGAATGTGGCTCCTGACCATCTCTCAGTGCTGAATGTGGCTCCTGACCATCTCTCAGTGCTGAATGTGTCTCTTGATCATCTCTCAGTGCTGAATGTGTCTCCTGACCATCTCTCAGTGCTGAATGTGGCTCCCGACCATCTCTCAGTGCTGAATGTGGCTCCTGACCATCTCTCAGTGCTGAATGTGGCTCCTGACCATCTCTCAGTGCTGAATGTGGCTCCCGACCATCTCTCAGTGCTGAATGTGGCTCCCGACCATCTCTCAGAGCTGAATGTGGCTCCTGACCATCTCTCAGTGCTGAATGTGGCTCCTGACCATCTCTCAGTGCTGAATTTGTCTCTCGACCATCTCTCAGTGCTGAATGTGTCTCCTGACCATCTCTCAGTGCTGAATGTGGCCCCTGACCATCTCTCAGTGCTGAATGTGGCTCCCGACCATCTCTCAGTGCTGAATGTGTCTCCTGACCATCTCTCAGTGCTGAATGTGTCTCCTGACCATCTCTCAGTGCTGAATGTGTCTCCTGACCATCTCTCAGTGCTGAATGTGTCTCCTGACCATCTCTCAGTGCTGAATGTAGCTCCTGACCATCTCTCAGTGCTGAATGTGTCTCCTGACCATCTCTCAGTGCTGAATGTGTCTCCTGACCATCTCTCAGTGCTGAATGTGGCTCCTGACCATCTCTCATTGCTGAATGTGGCTCCTGACCATATCTCAGAGCTGAATGTGGCTCCTGACCATCTCTCTGTGCTGAATGTGTCTCCCGACCATCTCTCAGTGCTGAATGTGTCTCCCGACCATCTCTCAGTGCTGAATGTGGCTCCTGACCATCTCTCAGTGCTGAATGTGTCTCCCGACCATCTCTCAGTGCTGAATGTGTCTCCTGACGATCTCTCAGTGCTGAATGTGTCTCCTGACCATCTCTCAGTGCTGAATGTGTCTCCTGACCATCTCTCAGTGCTGAATGTGTCTCCTGACCATCTCTCAGTGCTGAATGTGGCTCCTGACCATCTCTCAGTGCTGAATGAGGCTCCTGACCATCTATCAGTGCTGAATGAGGCTCCTGACCATCTCTCAGTACTGAATGTGGCTCCTGACCATCTCTCAGTGCTGAATGTGGCTCCTGACCATCTCTGAGTGCTGAATGAGGCTCCTGACCATCTCTCAGTGCTGAATGTGGCTCCTGACCATCTCTCAGTGCTGAATGAGGCTGCTGACCATCTCTCAGTGCTGAATGAGGCTTCTGACCATCTCTCAGTGCTGAATGTGACTCCCAACCATGTCTCAGTGCTGAATGTGTCTCCTGACCATCTCTCAGTGCTGAATGTGTCTCCTGACCATCTCTCAGTGCTGAATGTGTCTCCTGACCATCTCTCAGTGCTGAATGTATCTCCTGACCATCTCTCAGTGCTGAATGTGTCTCCCGACCATCTCTCAGTGCTGAATGTGTCTCCTGACCATCTCTCAGTGCTGAATGTGTCTCTTGATCATCTCTCAGTGCTGAATGTGTCTCCTGACCATCTCTCAGTGCTGAATGTGTTTCCTGACCATCTCTCAGTGCTGAATGTGGCTCCTGACCATCTCTCAGTGCTGAATGTGGCTCCTGACCATCTCTCAGTGCTGAATGTGTCTCTTGATCATCTCTCAGTGCTGAATGTGGCTCCTGACCATCTCTCAGTGCTGAATGTGTCTCCTGACCATCTCTCAGTGCTGAATGTGGCTCCTGACCATCTCTCAGTGCTGAATGTGGCTCCCGACCATCTCTCAGTGCTGAATGTGTCTCTTGATCATCTCTCAGTGCTGAATGTGGCTCCTGACCATCTCTCAGTGCTGAATGTGTCTCTTGATCATCTCTCAGTGCTGAATGTGGCTCCTGACCATCTCTCAGTGCTGAATGTGTCTCCTGACCATCTCTCAGTGCTGAATGTGGCTCCTGACCATCTCTCAGTGCTGAATGTGTCTCTTGATCATCTCTCAGTGCTGAATGTGTCTCCTGACCATCTCTCAGTGCTGAATGTGGCTCCTGACCATCTCTCAGTGCTGAATGTGGCTCCTGACCATCTCTCAGTGCTGAATGTGTCTCTTGATCGTCTCTCAGTGCTGAATGTGGCTCCTGACCATCTCTCAGTGCTGAATGTGTCTCCTGACCATCTCTCAGTGCTGAATGTGGCTCCTGACCATCTCTCAGTGCTGAATGTGGCTCCCAACCATCTCTCAGTGCTGAATGTGTCTCTTGATCATCTCTCAGTGCTGAATGTGGCTCCTGACCATCTCTCAGTGCTGAATGTGTCTCTTGATCATCTCTCAGTGCTGAATGTGGCTCCCGACCATCTCTCAGTGCTGAATGTGGCTCCCAACCATCTCTCAGTGCTGAATGTGTCTCTTGACCATCTCTCAGTGCTGAATGTGTCTCCTGACCATCTCTCATTGCTGAATGTGTCTCTTGACCATCTCTCAGTGCTGAATGTGTCTCCTGACCATCTCTCAGTGCTGAATGTGGCTCCCAACCATCTCTCAGTGCTGAATGTGTCTCTTGACCATCTCTCAGTGCTGAATGTGTCTCCTGACCATCTCTCAGTGCTGAATGTGGCTCCTGACCATCTCTCAGTGCTGAATGTGGCTCCTGACCATCTCTCAGTGCTGAATGTGGCTCCTGACCATCTCTCAGTGCTGAATGTGGCTCCCGACCATCTCTCAGTGCTGAATGTGGCTCCTGACCATCTCTCAGTGCTGAATGTGGCTCCCAACCATCTCTCATTGCTGAATGTGTCTCCTGACCATCTCTCAGAGCTGAATGTGGCTCCTGACCATCTCTCAGTGCTGAATGTGTCTCCTGACCATCTCTCAGTGCTGAATGTGTCTCCCCACCATCTCTCAGTGCTGAATGTGTCTCCTGACCATCTCTCAGTGCTGAATGTGTCTCTTGATCATCTCTCAGTGCTGAATGTGTCTCCTGACCATCTCTCAGTGCTGAATGTGGCTCTCAACCATCTCTCAGTGCTGAATGTGGCTCCTGACCATCTCTCAGTGCTGAATGTGTCTCCTGACCATCTCTCAGTGCTGAATGTGTCTCTTGATTATCTCTCAGTGCTGAA
The DNA here is from genome assembly GCA_027917425.1 of Gastrophryne carolinensis. Taxonomy (NCBI): domain Eukaryota; kingdom Metazoa; phylum Chordata; class Amphibia; order Anura; family Microhylidae; genus Gastrophryne; species Gastrophryne carolinensis. The sequence goes on along the minus strand of JAQIHN010000045.1, from coordinate 652,376 downwards.
TGTGTCTCCTGACCATCTCTCAGTGCTGAATGTGGCTCCTGAACATCTCTCAGTGCTGAATGTGGCTCTCAACCATCTCTCAGTGCTGAATGTGGCTCCTGACCATCTCTCAGTGCTGAATGTGTCTCCTGACCATCTCTCAGTGCTGAATGTGGCTCCTGACCATCTCTCATTGCTGAATGTGGCTCCTGACCATCTCTCAGTGCTGAATGTGTCTCCTGACCATCTCTCAGTGCTGAATGTGGCTCCTGATCATATCTCAGTGCTGAATGTGGCCCCTGACCATCTCTCAGTGCTGAATGTGGCTCCTGACCATCTCTCAGTGCTGAATGAGGCTCCCGACCATCTCTCAGTGCTGAATGTGGCTCCTGACGATCTCTCAGTGCTGAATGTGTCTCTTGATCATCTCTCAGTGCTGAATGTGTCTCCTGACCATCTCTCAGTGCTGAATGTGTCTCCTGACCATCTCTCAGTGCTGAATGTGGCTCTCAACCATCTCTCAGTGCTGAATGTGGCTCCTGACCATCTCTCAGTGCTGAATGTGTCTCCTGACCATCTCTCAGTGCTGAATGTGGCTCCTGACCATCTCTCATTGCTGAATGTGGCTCCCGACCATCTCTCAGTGCTGAATGTGGCTCCTGACCATCTCTCAGTGCTGAATGTGGCTCCCAACCATCTCTCAGTGCTGAATGTGTCTCTTGATCATCTCTCAGTGCTGAATGTGGCTCCTGACCATCTCTCAGTGCTGAATGTGGCTCCCAACCATCTCTCAGTGCTGAATGTGTCTCCTGACCATCTCTCAGTGCTGAATGTGGCTCCCAACCATCTCTCAGTGCTGAATGTGACTCCTGACCATCTCTCATTGCTGAATGTGTCTCCTGACCATCTCTCAGTGCTGAATGTGTCTCCTGACCATCTCTCAGTGCTGAATGTGGCTCTCAACCATCTCTCAGTGCTGAATGTGGCTCCTGACCATCTCTCAGTGCTGAATGTGTCTCCTGACCATCTCTCAGTGCTGAATGTGGCTCCTGACCATCTCTCAGTGCTGAATGTGGCTCCCAACCATCTCTCAGTGCTGAATGTGTCTCTTGATCATCTCTCAGTGCTGAATGTGTCTCTTGACCATCTCTCAGTGCTGAATGTGGCTCCTGACCATCTCTCAGTGCTGAATGTGGCTCCTGACCATCTCTCAGTGCTGAATGTGTCTCTTGATCATCTCTCAGTGCTGAATGTGTCTCTTGACCATCTCTCAGTGCTGAATGTGGCTCCTGACCATCTCTCAGTGCTGAATGTGTCTCCTGACCATCTCTCTGTGCTTAATGTGTCTCCTGACCATCTCTCAGTGCTGAATGTGTCTCCTGATCATCTCTCAGTGCTGAATGTGTCTCCCGACCATCTCTCAGTGCTGAATGTGGCTCTCAACCATCTCTCAGTGCTGAATGTGTCTCCCGACCATCTCTCAGTGCTGAATGTGGCTCCTGACCATCTCTCAGTGCTGAATGTGGCTCCTGACCATCTCTCAGTGCTGAATGTGTCTCCTGACCATCTCTCAGTGCTGAATGTGGCTCTCAACCATCTCTCAGTGCTGAATGTGGCTCCCGACCATCTCTCATTGCTGAATGTGTCTCCTGACCATCTCTCAGTGCTGAATGTGGCTCCCGACCATCTCTCATTGCTGAATGTGTCTCCTGACCATCTCTCAGTGCTGAATGTGGCTCCTGACCATCTCTCAGTGCTGAATGTGGCTCCTGACCATCTCTCAGTGCTGAATGTGTCTCCTGACCATCTCTCAGTGCTGAATGTGTCTCTTGATCATCTCTCAGTGCTGAATGTGTCTCCTGACCATCTCTCAGTGCTGAATGTGTCTCCTGACCATCTCTCAGTGCTGAATGTGGCTCCTGACCATCTCTCAGTGCTGAATGTGGCTCCTGACCATCTCTCAGTGCTGAATGTGGCTCCTGACCATCTCTCAGTGCTGAATGTGGCTCCTGACCATCTCTCAGTGCTGAATGTGGCTCCCGACCATCTCTCAGTGCTGAATGTGGCTCCTGACCATCTCTCAGTGCTGAATGTGGCTCCTGACCATCTCTCAGTGCTGAATGTGGCTCCTGACCATCTCTCAGTGCTGAATGTGGCTCCCGACCATCTCTCAGAGCTGAATGTGGCTCCTGACCATCTCTCAGTGCTGAATGTGGCTCCTGACCATCTCCCAGTGCTGAATGTGTCTCTCGACCATCTCTCAGTGCTGAATGTGTCTCCTGACCATCTCTCAGTGCTGAATGTGGCCCCTGACCATCTCTCAGTGCTGAATGTGGCTCCCGACCATCTCTCAGTGGTGAATGTGTCTCCTGACCATCTCTTAGTGCTGAATGTGGCCCCTGACCATCTCTCAGTGCTGAATGTGGCCCCTGACCATCTCTCAGTGCTGAATGTGGCTCCTGACCATCTCTCAGTGCTGAATGTGGCTCCTGACCCTCTCTCAGTGCTGAATGTGGCTCCCGACCATATCTCAGTGCTGAATGTGCCCCTGACCATCTCTCAGTGCTGAATGTGGCTCCTGGCCATCTCTCAGTTCTGAATAAGGGTCCTGACCATCTCTCAGTGCTGAATGTGGCCCCTGACCATCTCTCAGTGCTGAATGTGGCTCCTGACCATCTCTCAGTGCTGAATGTGGCCCCTGACCATCTCTCAGTGCTGAATGTGGCCCCTGACCATCTCTCAGTGCTGAATGTGGCTCCTGACCCTCTCTCAGTGCTGAATGTGGCTCCCGACCATATCTCAGTGCTGAATGTGGCCCCTGACCATCTCTCAGTGCTGAATGTGCTCCTGACCATCTCTCAGTGCTGAATGTGTCTCCCGACCATCTCTCAGTGCTGAATGTGGCTCTTGGCCCTCTCTCAGTGCTGAATGTGTCTCCTGACCATCTCTCAGTGCTGAATGTGGCCCCTGACCATCTCTCAGTGCTGAATGTGTCTCCTGACCATCTCTCAGTGCTGAATGTGTCTCCTGACCATCTCTCAGTGCTGAATGTGGCTCCTGACCATCTCTCAGTGCTGAATGTGGCTCCTGACCATCCATCAGTGCTGAATGTGGCTCCTGACCATCTCTCAGTGCTGAATGTGGCTCCCGACCATCTCTCAGTGCTGAATGTGTCTCCCGACCATCTCTCAGTGCTGAATGTGGCTCCTGACCATCTCTCAGTGCTGAATGTGGCTCCTGACCATCTCTCAGTGCTGAATGTGTCTCCCGACCATCTCTCAGTGCTGAATGTGGCTCCTGACCATCTCTCAGTGCTGAATGTGGCTCCTGACCATCTCTCAGTGCTGAATGTGGCTCCTGACCATCTCTCAGTGCTGAATGTGGCTCCTGACCATCTCTCAGTGCTGAATGTGGCTCCTGACCATCTCTCAGTGCTGAATGTGGCTCCCGACCATCTCTCAGTGCTGAATGTGGCTCCTGACCATCTCTCAGTGCTGAATGTGGCTCCTGACCATCTCTCAGTGCTGAATGTGGCTCCTGACCATCTCTCAGTGCTGAATGTGGCTCCCGACCATCTCTCAGAGCTGAATGTGGCTCCTGACCATCTCTCAGTGCTGAATGTGGCTCCTGACCATCTCCCAGTGCTGAATGTGTCTCTCGACCATCTCTCAGTGCTGAATGTGTCTCCTGACCATCTCTCAGTGCTGAATGTGGCCCCTGACCATCTCTCAGTGCTGAATGTGGCTCCCGACCATCTCTCAGTGGTGAATGTGTCTCCTGACCATCTCTTAGTGCTGAATGTGGCTCCTGACCATATCTCAGTGCTGAATGTGGCCCCTGACCATCTCTCAGTGCTGAATGTGGCTCCTGACCATCTCTCAGTGCTGAATGAGGCTCCCGACCATCTCTCAGTGCTGAATGTGGCTCCTGACGATCTCTCAGTGCTGAATGTGTCTCTTGATCATCTCTCAGTGCTGAATGTGTCTCCTGACCATCTCTCAGTGCTGAATGTGTCTCCTGACCATCTCTCAGTGCTGAATGTGGCTCTCAACCATCTCTCAGTGCTGAATGTGGCTCCTGACCATCTCTCAGTGCTGAATGTGTCTCCTGACCATCTCTCAGTGCTGAATGTGGCTCCTGACCATCTCTCATTGCTGAATGTGGCTCCCGACCATCTCTCAGTGCTGAATGTGGCTCCTGACCATCTCTCAGTGCTGAATGTGGCTCCCAACCATCTCTCAGTGCTGAATGTGTCTCTTGATCATCTCTCAGTGCTGAATGTGGCTCCTGACCATCTCTCAGTGCTGAATGTGGCTCCCAACCATCTCTCAGTGCTGAATGTGTCTCCTGACCATCTCTCAGTGCTGAATGTGGCTCCCAACCATCTCTCAGTGCTGAATGTGACTCCTGACCATCTCTCATTGCTGAATGTGTCTCCTGACCATCTCTCAGTGCTGAATGTGTCTCCTGACCATCTCTCAGTGCTGAATGTGGCTGTCAACCATCTCTCAGTGCTGAATGTGGCTCCTGACCATCTCTCAGTGCTGAATGTGGCTCCTGACCATCTCTCAGTGCTGAATGTGGCTCCCAACCATCTCTCAGTGCTGAATGTGTCTCTTGATCATCTCTCAGTGCTGAATGTGTCTCTTGACCATCTCTCAGTGCTGAATGTGGCTCCTGACCATCTCTCAGTGCTGAATGTGGCTCCTGACCATCTCTCAGTGCTGAATGTGTCTCTTGATCATCTCTCAGTGCTGAATGTGTCTCTTGACCATCTCTCAGTGCTGAATGTGGCTCCTGACCATCTCTCAGTGCTGAATGTGTCTCCTGACCATCTCTCTGTGCTTAATGTGTCTCCTGACCATCTCTCAGTGCTGAATGTGTCTCCTGATCATCTCTCAGTGCTGAATGTGTCTCCCGACCATCTCTCAGTGCTGAATGTGGCTCTCAACCATCTCTCAGTGCTGAATGTGTCTCCCGACCATCTCTCAGTGCTGAATGTGGCTCCTGACCATCTCTCAGTGCTGAATGTGGCTCCTGACCATCTCTCAGTGCTGAATGTGTCTCCTGACCATCTCTCAGTGCTGAATGTGGCTCTCAACCATCTCTCAGTGCTGAATGTGGCTCCCGACCATCTCTCATTGCTGAATGTGTCTCCTGACCATCTCTCAGTGCTGAATGTGGCTCCTGACCATCTCTCAGTGCTGAATGTGGCTCCTGACCATCTCTCAGTGCTGAATGTGTCTCCTGACCATCTCTCAGTGCTGAATGTGTCTCTTGATCATCTCTCAGTGCTGAATGTGTCTCCTGACCATCTCTCAGTGCTGAATGTGTCTCCTGACCATCTCTCAGTGCTGAATGTGGCTCCTGACCATCTCTCAGTGCTGAATGTGGCTCCTGACCATCTCTCAGTGCTGAATGTGGCTCCTGACCATCTCTCAGTGCTGAATGTGGCTCCTGACCATCTCTCAGTGCTGAATGTGGCTCCCGACCATCTCTCAGTGCTGAATGTGGCTCCTGACCATCTCTCAGTGCTGAATGTGGCTCCTGACCATCTCTCAGTGCTGAATGTTGCTCCTGACCATCTCTCAGTGCTGAATGTGGCTCCTGACCATCTCTCAGTGCTGAATGTGGCTCCTGACCATCTCTCAGTGCTGAATGTGTCTCTCGACCATCTCTCAGTGCTGAATGTGTCTCCTGACCATCTCTCAGTGCTGAATGTGGCTCCTGACCATCTCTCAGTGCTGAATGTGGCTCCTGACCCTCTCTCAGTGCTGAATGTGGCTCCCAACCATCTCTCAGTGCTGAATGTGTCTCTTGATCATCTCTCAGTGCTGAATGTGTCTCTTGACCATCTCTCAGTGCTGAATGTGGCTCCTGACCATCTCTCAGTGCTGAATGTGGCTCCTGACCATCTCTCAGTGCTGAATGTGTCTCTTGATCATCTCTCAGTGCTGAATGTGTCTCTTGACCATCTCTCAGTGCTGAATGTGGCTCCTGACCATCTCTCAGTGCTGAATGTGTCTCCTGACCATCTCTCTGTGCTTAATGTGTCTCCTGACCATCTCTCAGTGCTGAATGTGTCTCCTGATCATCTCTCAGTGCTGAATGTGTCTCCCGACCATCTCTCAGTGCTGAATGTGGCTCTCAACCATCTCTCAGTGCTGAATGTGTCTCCCGACCATCTCTCAGTGCTGAATGTGGCTCCTGACCATCTCTCAGTGCTGAATGTGGCTCCTGACCATCTCTCAGTGCTGAATGTGTCTCCTGACCATCTCTCAGTGCTGAATGTGGCTCTCAACCATCTCTCAGTGCTGAATGTGGCTCCCGACCATCTCTCATTGCTGAATGTGTCTCCTGACCATCTCTCAGTGCTGAATGTGGCTCCTGACCATCTCTCAGTGCTGAATGTGGCTCCTGACCATCTCTCAGTGCTGAATGTGTCTCCTGACCATCTCTCAGTGCTGAATGTGTCTCTTGATCATCTCTCAGTGCTGAATGTGTCTCCTGACCATCTCTCAGTGCTGAATGTGTCTCCTGACCATCTCTCAGTGCTGAATGTGGCTCCTGACCATCTCTCAGTGCTGAATGTGGCTCCTGACCATCTCTCAGTGCTGAATGTGGCTCCTGACCATCTCTCAGTGCTGAATGTGGCTCCTGACCATCTCTCAGTGCTGAATGTGGCTCCCGACCATCTCTCAGTGCTGAATGTGGCTCCTGACCATCTCTCAGTGCTGAATGTGGCTCCTGACCATCTCTCAGTGCTGAATGTTGCTCCTGACCATCTCTCAGTGCTGAATGTGGCTCCTGACCATCTCTCAGTGCTGAATGTGGCTCCTGACCATCTCTCAGTGCTGAATGTGTCTCTCGACCATCTCTCAGTGCTGAATGTGTCTCCTGACCATCTCTCAGTGCTGAATGTGGCCCCTGACCATCTCTCAGTGCTGAATGTGGCTCCCGACCATCTCTCAGTGGTGAATGTGTCTCCTGACCATCTCTTAGTGCTGAATGTGGCCCCTGACCATCTCTCAGTGCTGAATGTGGCCCCTGACCATCTCTCAGTGCTGAATGTGGCTCCTGACCATCTCTCAGTGCTGAATGTGGCTCCTGACCCTCTCTCAGTGCTGAATGTGGCTCCCGACCATATCTCAGTGCTGAATGTGCCCCTGACCATCTCTCAGTGCTGAATGTGGCTCCTGGCCATCTCTCAGTTCTGAATAAGGGTCCTGACCATCTCTAAGTGCTGAATGTGGCCCCTGACCATCTCTCAGTGCTGAATGTGGCTCCTGACCATCTCTCAGTGCTGAATGTGGCCCCTGACCATCTCTCAGTGCTGAATGTGGCTCCTGACCATCTCTCAGTGCTGAATGTGGCTCCTGACCCTCTCTCAGTGCTGAATGTGGCCCCTGACCATCTCTCAGTGCTGAATGTGCTCCTGACCATCTCTCAGTGCTGAATGAGGGTCCTGACCATCTCTCAGTGCTGAATGTGTCTCCCGACCATCTCTCAGTGCTGAATGTGGCTCTTGGCCCTCTCTCAGTGCAGAATGTGTCTCCCGACCATCTCTCAGTGCTGAATGTGTCTCCTGACCATCTCTCATTGCTGAATGTGGCTCCTGACCATCTCTCAGTGCTGAATGTGTCTCTTGATCATCTCTCAGTGCTGAATGTGGCTCCCAACCATCTCTCAGTGCTGAATGTGTCTCTTGATCATCTCTCAGTGCTGAATGTGGCTCCCAACCATCTCTCAGTGCTGAATGTGGCTCCTGACCATCTCTCAGTGCTGAATGTGGCTCCCAACCATCTCTCAGTGCTGATTGTGTCTCCTGACCATCTCTCAGTGCTGAATGTGGCTCCTGACCATCTCTCAGTGCTGAATGTGGCTCCTGACCATCTCTCAGTGCTGAATGTGGCTCCTGACCATCTCTCAGTGCTGAATGTGGCTCCTGACCATCTCTCAGTGCTGAATGTGGCTCCCGACCATCTCTCAGTGCTGAATGTGGCTCCTGACCATCTCTCAGTGCTGAATGTGGCTCCCGACCATCTCTCAGTGCTGAATGTGGCTCCCGACCATCTCTCAGTGCTGAATGTGGCTCCCGACCATCTCTCAGAGCTGAATGTGGCTCCTGACCATCTCTCATTGCTGAATGTGTCTCCTGACCATCTCTCAGTGCTGAATGTGTCTCCTGACCATCTCTCAGTGCTGAATGTGGCTCCCGACCATCTCTCATTGCTGAATGTGTCTCCTGACCATCTCTCAGTGCTGAATGTGGCTCCTGACCATCTCTCAGTGCTGAATGTGTCTCCTGACCATCTCTCAGTGCTGAATGTGTCTCTTGATCATCTCTCAGTGCTGAATGTGTCTCCTGACCATCTCTCAGTGCTGAATGTGGCTCCTGACCATCTCTCAGTGCTGAATGTGGCTCCTGACCATCTCTCAGTGCTGAATGTGTCTCCTGACCACCTCTCAGTGCTGAATGTGGCTCCTGACCATCTCTCAGTGCTGAATGTGTCTCCTGACCATCTCTCAGTGCTGAATGTGGCTCCTGACCATCTCTCAGTGCTGAATGTGGCTCCCAACCATCTCTCAGTGCTGAATGTGTCTCTTGATCATCTCTCAGTGCTGAATGTGTCTCCTGACCATCTCTCAGTGCTGAATGTGGCTCCTGACCATCTCTCAGTGCTGAATGTGGCTCCTGACCATCTCTCAGTGCTGAATGTGTCTCTTGATCATCTCTCAGTGCTGAATGTGTCTCCTGACCATCTCTCTGTGCTGAATGTGTCTCCTGACCATCTCTCAGTGCTGAATGTGTCTCCTGATCATCTCTCAGTGCTGAATGTGTCTCCCGACCATCTCTCAGTGCTGAATGTGGCTCTCGACCATCTCTCAGTGCTGAATGTGTCTCCTGACCATCTCTCAGTGCTGAATGTGGCTCCTGACCATCTCTCAGTGCTGAATGTGTCTCCTGACTATCTCTCAGTGCTGAATGTGGCTCCTGACCATCTCTCAGTGCTGAATGTGTCTCCTGACCATCTCTCAGTGCTGAATGTGTCTCCTGACCATCTCTCAGTGCTGAATGTGGCTCCTGACCATCTCTCAGTGCTGAATGTGTCTCTTGATCATCTCTCAGTGCTGAATGTGTCTCCTGACCATCTCTCAGTGCTGAATGTGGCTCTCAACCATCTCTCAGTGCTGAATGTGGCTCCCGACCATCTCTCATTGCTGAATGTGTCTCCTGACCATCTCTCAGTGCTGAATGTGGCTCCCGACCATCTCTCAGTGCTGAATGTGGCCCCTGACCATCTCTCAGTGCTGAATGTGTCTCCTAACCATCTCTCAGTGCTGAATGTGGCTCCTGACCATCTCTCAGTGCTGAATGTGTCTCCTGACCATCTCTCAGTGCTGAATGTGTCTCCTGACCATCTCTCAGTGCTGAATGTGTCTCTTGATCATCTCTCAGTGCTGAATGTGTCTCCTGACCATCTCTCAGTGCTGAATGTGTCTCCTGACCATCTCTCAGTGCTGAATGTGGCTCCTGACCATCTCTCAGTGCTGAATGTGGCTCCTGACCATCTCTCAGTGCTGAATGTGTCTCCTGACCATCTCTCAGTGCTGAATGTGTCTCCTGACCATCTCTCAGTGCTGAATGTGGCTCCCGACCATCTCTCAGTGCTGAATGTGGCTCCTGACCATCTCTCAGTGCTGAATGTGGCTCCTGACCATCTCTCAGTGCTGAATGTGGCTCCTGACCATCTCTCAGTGCTGAATGTGGCTCCCGACCATCTCTCAGAGCTGAATGTGGCTCCTGACCATCTCTCAGTGCTGAATGTGGCTCCTGACCATCTCTCAGTGCAGAATGTGTCTCTCGACCATCTCTCAGTGCTGAATGTGTCTCCTGACCATCTCTCAGTGCTGAATGTGGCCCCTGACCATCTCTCAGTGCTGAATGTGGCTCCCGACCATCTCTCAGTGGTGAATGTGTCTCCTGACCATCTCTCAGTGCTGAATGTGGCCCCTGACCATCTCTCAGTGCTGAATGTGGCTCCTGACCATCTCTCAGTGCTGAATGTGGCCCCTGACCATCTCTCAGTGCTGAATGTGGCTCCTGACCATCTCTCAGTGCTGAATGTGTCTCCTGACCATCTCTCAGTGCTGAATGTGGCTCCTGACCATCTCTCAGTGCTGAATGTGGCTCCTGACCATCTCTCAGTGCTGAATGTGTCTCCTGACCCTCTCTCAGTGCTGAATGTGGCTCCCGACCATATCTCAGTGCTGAATGAGCCCCTGACCATCTCTCAGTGCTGAATGTGGCTCCTGGCCATCTCTCAGTTCTGAATAAGGGTCCTGACCATCTCTAAGTGCTGAATGTGGCCCCTGACCATCTCTCAGTGCTGAATGTGGCTCCTGACCATCTCTCAGTGCTGAATGTGGCCCCTGACCATCTCTCAGTGCTGAATGTGGCTCCTGACCATCTCTCAGTGCTGAATGTGGCTCCTGACCCTCTCTCAGTGCTGAATGTGGCTCCCGACCATATCTCAGTGCTGAATGTGGCCCCTGACCATCTCTCAGTGCTGAATGTGCTCCTGACCATCTCTCAGTGCTGAATGAGGGTCCTGACCATCTCTCAGTGCTGAATGTGTCTCCCGACCATCTCTCAGTGCTGAATGTGGCTCTTGGCCCTCTCTCAGTGCAGAATGTGTCTCCCGACCATCTCTCAGTGCTGAATGTGTCTCCTGACCATCTCTCATTGCTGAATGTGGCTCCTGACCATCTCTCAGTGCTGAATGTGTCTCTTGATCATCTCTCAGTGCTGAATGTGGCTCCCAACCATCTCTCAGTGCTGAATGTGTCTCTTGATCATCTCTCAGTGCTGAATGTGGCTCCCAACCATCTCTCAGTGCTGAATGTGGCTCCTGACCATCTCTCAGTGCTGAATGTGGCTCCCAACCATCTCTCAGTGCTGATTGTGTCTCCTGACCATCTCTCAGTGCTGAATGTGGCTCCTGACCATCTCTCAGTGCTGAATGTGGCTCCTGACCATCTCTCAGTGCTGAATGTGGCTCCTGACCATCTCTCAGTGCTGAATGTGGCTCCTGACCATCTCTCAGTGCTGAATGTGGCTCCCGACCATCTCTCAGTGCTGAATGTGGCTCCCGACCATCTCTCAGTGCTGAATGTGGCTCCCGACCATCTCTCAGTGCTGAATGTGGCTCCCGACCATCTCTCAGTGCTGAATGTGGCTCCCGACCATCTCTCAGAGCTGAATGTGGCTCCTGACCATCTCTCATTGCTGAATGTGTCTCCTGACCATCTCTCAGTGCTGAATGTGTCTCCTGACCATCTCTCAGTGCTGAATGTGGCTCCCGACCATCTCTCATTGCTGAATGTGTCTCCTGACCATCTCTCAGTGCTGAATGTGGCTCCTGACCATCTCTCAGTGCTGAATGTGTCTCCTGACCATCTCTCAGTGCTGAATGTGTCTCTTGATCATCTCTCAGTGCTGAATGTGTCTCCTGACCATCTCTCAGTGCTGAATGTGGCTCCTGACCATCTCTCAGTGCTGAATGTGGCTCCTGACCATCTCTCAGTGCTGAATGTGTCTCCTGACCACCTCTCAGTGCTGAATGTGGCTCCTGACCATCTCTCAGTGCTGAATGTGTCTCCTGACCATCTCTCAGTGCTGAATGTGGCTCCTGACCATCTCTCAGTGCTGAATGTGGCTCCCAACCATCTCTCAGTGCTGAATGTGTCTCTTGATCATCTCTCAGTGCTGAATGTGTCTCCTGACCATCTCTCAGTGCTGAATGTGGCTCCTGACCATCTCTCAGTGCTGAATGTGGCTCCTGACCATCTCTCAGTGCTGAATGTGTCTCTTGATCATCTCTCAGTGCTGAATGTGTCTCCTGACCATCTCTCTGTGCTGAATGTGTCTCCTGACCATCTCTCAGTGCTGAATGTGTCTCCTGATCATCTCTCAGTGCTGAATGTGTCTCCCGACCATCTCTCAGTGCTGAATGTGGCTCTCGACCATCTCTCAGTGCTGAATGTGTCTCCTGACCATCTCTCAGTGCTGAATGTGGCTCCTGACCATCTCTCAGTGCTGAATGTGTCTCCTGACTATCTCTCAGTGCTGAATGTGGCTCCTGACCATCTCTCAGTGCTGAATGTGTCTCCTGACCATCTCTCAGTGCTGAATGTGTCTCCTGACCATCTCTCAGTGCTGAATGTGGCTCCTGACCATCTCTCAGTGCTGAATGTGTCTCTTGATCATCTCTCAGTGCTGAATGTGTCTCCTGACCATCTCTCAGTGCTGAATGTGGCTCTCAACCATCTCTCAGTGCTGAATGTGGCTCCCGACCATCTCTCATTGCTGAATGTGTCTCCTGACCATCTCTCAGTGCTGAATGTGGCTCCCGACCATCTCTCAGTGCTGAATGTGGCCCCTGACCATCTCTCAGTGCTGAATGTGTCTCCTAACCATCTCTCAGTGCTGAATGTGGCTCCTGACCATCTCTCAGTGCTGAATGTGTCTCCTGACCATCTCTCAGTGCTGAATGTGTCTCCTGACCATCTCTCAGTGCTGAATGTGTCTCTTGATCATCTCTCAGTGCTGAATGTGTCTCCTGACCATCTCTCAGTGCTGAATGTGTCTCCTGACCATCTCTCAGTGCTGAATGTGGCTCCTGACCATCTCTCAGTGCTGAATGTGGCTCCTGACCATCTCTCAGTGCTGAATGTGTCTCCTGACCATCTCTCAGTGCTGAATGTGTCTCCTGACCATCTCTCAGTGCTGAATGTGGCTCCCGACCATCTCTCAGTGCTGAATGTGGCTCCTGACCATCTCTCAGTGCTGAATGTGGCTCCTGACCATCTCTCAGTGCTGAATGTGGCTCCTGACCATCTCTCAGTGCTGAATGTGGCTCCCGACCATCTCTCAGAGCTGAATGTGGCTCCTGACCATCTCTCAGTGCTGAATGTGGCTCCTGACCATCTCTCAGTGCAGAATGTGTCTCTCGACCATCTCTCAGTGCTGAATGTGTCTCCTGACCATCTCTCAGTGCTGAATGTGGCCCCTGACCATCTCTCAGTGCTGAATGTGGCTCCCGACCATCTCTCAGTGGTGAATGTGTCTCCTGACCATCTCTCAGTGCTGAATGTGGCCCCTGACCATCTCTCAGTGCTGAATGTGGCTCCTGACCATCTCTCAGTGCTGAATGTGGCCCCTGACCATCTCTCAGTGCTGAATGTGGCTCCTGACCATCTCTCAGTGCTGAATGTGTCTCCTGACCATCTCTCAGTGCTGAATGTGGCTCCTGACCATCTCTCAGTGCTGAATGTGGCTCCTGACCATCTCTCAGTGCTGAATGTGTCTCCTGACCATCTCTCAGTGCTGAATGTGTCTCCTGACCATCTCTCAGTGCTGAATGTGGCTCCCGACCATCTCTCAGTGCTGAATGTGGCTCCTGACCATCTCTCAGTGCTGAATGTGGCTCCTGACCATCTCTCAGTGCTGAATGTGGCTCCTGACCATCTCTCAGTGCTGAATGTGGCTCCCGACCATCTCTCAGAGCTGAATGTGGCTCCTGACCATCTCTCAGTGCTGAATGTGGCTCCTGACCATCTCTCAGTGCAGAATGTGTCTCTCGACCATCTCTCAGTGCTGAATGTGTCTCCTGACCATCTCTCAGTGCTGAATGTGGCCCCTGACCATCTCTCAGTGCTGAATGTGGCTCCCGACCATCTCTCAGTGGTGAATGTGTCTCCTGACCATCTCTCAGTGCTGAATGTGGCCCCTGACCATCTCTCAGTGCTGAATGTGGCTCCTGACCATCTCTCAGTGCTGAATGTGGCCCCTGACCATCTCTCAGTGCTGAATGTGGCTCCTGACCATCTCTCAGTGCTGAATGTGGCTCCTGACCCTCTCTCAGTGCTGAATGTGGCTCCCGACCATATCTCAGTGCTGAATGTGGCCCCTGACCATCTCTCAGTGCTGAATGTGGCTCCTGACCATCTCTCAGTGCTGAATGAGGGTCCTGACCATCTCTCAGTGCTGAATGTGTCTCCCGACCATCTCTCAGTGCTGAATGTGGCTCCTGGCCCTCTCTCAGTGCTGAATGTGTCTCCCGACCATCTCTCAGTGCTGAATGTGTCTCCTGACAATCTCTCAGTGCTGAATGTGGCTCCTGACCATCTCTCAGTGCTGAATGTGGCTCCTGACCATCCATCAGTGCTGAATGTGGCTCCTGACCATCCATCAGTGCTGAATGTGGCTCCTGACCATCTCTCAGTGCTGAATGTGGCTCCTGACCATCTCTCAGTGCTGAATGTGGCTCCTGACCATCTCTCAGTGCTGAATGTGTCTCCTGACCATCTCTCAGTGCTGAATGTGTCTCCTGACCATCTCTCAGTGCTGAATGTGGCTCCCAACCATCTCTCATTGCTGAATGTGTCTCCTGACCATCTCTCAGAGCTGAATGTGGCTCCTGACCATCTCTCAGTGCTGAATGTGTCTCCTGACCATCTCTCAGTGCTGAATGTGTCTCCCCACCATCTCTCAGTGCTGAATGTGTCTCCTGACCATCTCTCAGTGCTGAATGTGTCTCCTGACCATCTCTCAGTGCTGAATGTGTCTCCTGACCATCTCTCAGTGCTGAATGTGTCTCCTGACCATCTCTCAGTGCTGAATGTGGCTCCTGACCATCTCTCAGTGCTGAATGTGTCTCTTGATCATCTCTCAGTGCTGAATGTGTCTCTTGATCATCTCTCAGTGCTGAATGTGGCTCCTGACCATCTCTCAGTGCTGAATGTGGCTCCTGACCATCTCTCAGTGCTGAATGTGTCTCTTGATCATCTCTCAGTGCTGAATGTGTCTCCTGACCATCTCTCAGTGCTGAATGTGGCTCCTGACCATCTCTCAGTGCTGAATGTGGCTCCTGACCATCTCTCAGTGCTGAATGTGTCTCTTGATCGTCTCTCAGTGCTGAATGTGGCTCCTGACCATCTCTCAGTGCTGAATGTGTCTCCTGACCATCTCTCAGTGCTGAATGTGGCTCCTGACCATCTCTCAGTGCTGAATGTGGCTCCCAACCATCTCTCAGTGCTAAATGTGTCTCTTGATCATCTCTCAGTGCTGAATGTGGCTCCTGACCATCTCTCAGTGCTGAATGTGTCTCTTGATCATCTCTAAGTGCTGAATGTGGCTCCTGACCATCTCTCAGTGCTGAATGTGGCTCCCGACCATCTCTCAGTGCTGAATGTGGCTCCTGACCATCTCTCAGTGCTGAATGTGGCTCCTGACCATCTCTCAGTGCTGAATGTGGCTCCTGACCATCTCTCAGTGCTGAATGTGGCTCCCGACCATCTCTCAGTGCTGAATGTGGCTCCCAACCATCTCTCAGTGCTGAATGTGTCTCTTGACCATCTCTCAGTGCTGAATGTGTCTCCTGACCATCTCTCAGTGCTGAATGTGGCTCCTGACCATCTCTCAGTGCTGAATATGGCTCCTGACCATCTCTCAGTGCTGAATGTGGCTCCTGACCATCTCTCAGTGCTGAATGTGGCTCCCGACCATCTCTCAGTGCTGAATGTGGCTCCTGACCATCCATCAGTGCTGAATGTGGCTCCTGACCATCTCTCAGTGCTGAATGTGGCTCCTGACCATCTCTCAGTGCTGAATGTGGCTCCTGACCATCTCTCAGTGCTGAATGTGTCTCCTGACCATCTCTCAGTGCTGAATGTGTCTCCTGACCATCTCTCAGTGCTGAATGTGGCTCCCAACCATCTCTCATTGCTGAATGTGTCTCCTGACCATCTCTCAGAGCTGAATGTGGCTCCTGACCATCTCTCAGTGCTGAATGTGTCTCCTGACCATCTCTCAGTGCTGAATGTGTCTCCCCACCATCTCTCAGTGCTGAATGTGTCTCCTGACCATCTCTCAGTGCTGAATGTGTCTCCTGACCATCTCTCAGTGCTGAATGTGTCTCCTGACCATCTCTCAGTGCTGAATGTGTCTCCTGACCATCTCTCAGTGCTGAATGTGGCTCCTGACCATCTCTCAGTGCTGAATGTGTCTCTTGATCATCTCTCAGTGCTGAATGTGGCTCCTGACCATCTCTCAGTGCTGAATGTGGCTCCTGACCATCTCTCAGTGCTGAATGTGTCTCTTGATCATCTCTCAGTGCTGAATGTGTCTCCTGACCATCTCTCAGTGCTGAATGTGGCTCCTGACCATCTCTCAGTGCTGAATGTGGCTCCTGACCATCTCTCAGTGCTGAATGTGTCTCTTGATCGTCTCTCAGTGCTGAATGTGGCTCCTGACCATCTCTCAGTGCTGAATGTGTCTCCTGACCATCTCTCAGTGCTGAATGTGGCTCCTGACCATCTCTCAGTGCTGAATGTGGCTCCCAACCATCTCTCAGTGCTAAATGTGTCTCTTGATCATCTCTCAGTGCTGAATGTGGCTCCTGACCATCTCTCAGTGCTGAATGTGTCTCTTGATCATCTCTAAGTGCTGAATGTGGCTCCTGACCATCTCTCAGTGCTGAATGTGGCTCCCGACCATCTCTCAGTGCTGAATGTGGCTCCTGACCATCTCTCAGTGCTGAATGTGGCTCCTGACCATCTCTCAGTGCTGAATGTGGCTCCTGACCATCTCTCAGTGCTGAATGTGGCTCCCGACCATCTCTCAGTGCTGAATGTGGCTCCCAACCATCTCTCAGTGCTGAATGTGTCTCTTGACCATCTCTCAGTGCTGAATGTGTCTCCTGACCATCTCTCAGTGCTGAATGTGGCTCCTGACCATCTCTCAGTGCTGAATATGGCTCCTGACCATCTCTCAGTGCTGAATGTGGCTCCTGACCATCTCTCAGTGCTGAATGTGGCTCCCGACCATCTCTCAGTGCTGAATGTGGCTCCTGACCATCTCTCGGTGCTGAATGTGGCTCCTGACCATCTCTCAGTGCTGAATGTGGCTCCTGACCATCTCTCAGTGCTGAATGTGGCTCCCGACCATCTCTCAGAGCTGAATGTGGCTCCTGACCATCTCTCATTGCTGAATGTGTCTCTTGATCATCTCTAAGTGCTGAATGTGGCTCCTAACCATCTCTCAGTGCTGAATGTGTCTCTTGATCATCTCTCAGTGCTGAATGTGGCTCCTGACCATCTCTCAGTGCTGAATGTTGCTCCCAACCATCTCTCAGTGCTGAATGTGTCTCCTGACCATCTCTCAGTGCTGAATGTGTCTCCTGACCATCTCTCAGTGCTGAATGTGACTCCTGACCATGTCTCATTGCTGAGTGTGTCTCCTGACCATCTCTCAGTGCTGAATGTGTCTCCTGACCATCTCTCAGTGCTGAATGTGGCTCTCAACCATCTCTCAGTGCTGAATGTGTCTCCTGACCATCTCTCAGAGCTGAATGTGGCTCCTGACCATCTCTCAGTGCTGAATGTGTCTCCTGACCATCTCTCAGTGCTGAATGTGTCTCCCCACCATCTCTCAGTGCTGAATGTGTCTCCTGACCATCTCTCAGTGCTGAATGTGTCTCCTGACCATCTCTCAGTGCTGAATGTGTCTCCTGACCATCTCTCAGTGCTGAATGTGTCTCCTGACCATCTCTCAGTGCTGAATGTGGCTCCTGACCATCTCTCAGTGCTGAATGTGTCTCTTGATCATCTCTCAGTGCTGAATGTGGCTCCTGACCATCTCTCAGTGCTGAATGTGGCTCCTGACCATCTCTCAGTGCTGAATGTGTCTCTTGATCATCTCTCAGTGCTGAATGTGTCTCCTGACCATCTCTCAGTGCTGAATGTGGCTCCTGACCATCTCTCAGTGCTGAATGTGGCTCCTGACCATCTCTCAGTGCTGAATGTGTCTCTTGATCGTCTCTCAGTGCTGAATGTGGCTCCTGACCATCTCTCAGTGCTGAATGTGTCTCCTGACCATCTCTCAGTGCTGAATGTGGCTCCTGACCATCTCTCAGTGCTGAATGTGGCTCCCAACCATCTCTCAGTGCTAAATGTGTCTCTTGATCATCTCTCAGTGCTGAATGTGGCTCCTGACCATCTCTCAGTGCTGAATGTGTCTCTTGATCATCTCTAAGTGCTGAATGTGGCTCCTGACCATCTCTCAGTGCTGAATGTGGCTCCCGACCATCTCTCAGTGCTGAATGTGGCTCCTGACCATCTCTCAGTGCTGAATGTGGCTCCTGACCATCTCTCAGTGCTGAATGTGGCTCCCGACCATCTCTCAGTGCTGAATGTGGCTCCCAACCATCTCTCAGTGCTGAATGTGTCTCTTGACCATCTCTCAGTGCTGAATGTGTCTCCTGACCATCTCTCAGTGCTGAATGTGGCTCCTGACCATCTCTCAGTGCTGAATATGGCTCCTGACCATCTCTCAGTGCTGAATGTGGCTCCTGACCATCTCTCAGTGCTGAATGTGGCTCCCGACCATCTCTCAGTGCTGAATGTGGCTCCTGACCATCTCTCGGTGCTGAATGTGGCTCCTGACCATCTCTCAGTGCTGAATGTGGCTCCTGACCATCTCTCAGTGCTGAATGTGGCTCCCGACCATCTCTCAGAGCTGAATGTGGCTCCTGACCATCTCTCATTGCTGAATGTGTCTCTTGATCATCTCTAAGTGCTGAATGTGGCTCCTGACCATCTCTCAGTGCTGAATGTGTCTCTTGATCATCTCTCAGTGCTGAATGTGGCTCCTGACCATCTCTCAGTGCTGAATGTTGCTCCCAACCATCTCTCAGTGCTGAATGTGTCTCCTGACCATCTCTCAGTGCTGAATGTGTCTCCTGACCATCTCTCAGTGCTGAATGTGACTCCTGACCATGTCTCATTGCTGAATGTGTCTCCTGACCATCTCTCAGTGCTGAATGTGTCTCCTGACCATCTCTCAGTGCTGAATGTGGCTCTCAACCATCTCTCAGTGCTGAATGTGGCTCCTGACCATCTCTCAGTGCTGAATGTGTCTCCTGACCATCTCTCAGTGCTGAATGTGGCTCCTGACCATCTCTCAGTGCTGAATGTGGCTCCCGACCATCTCTCAGTGCTGAATGTGTCTCTTGATCATCTCTCAGTGCTGAATGTGTCTCCTGACCATCTCTCAGTGCTGAATGTGGCTCCTGACCATCTCTCAGTGCTGAATGTGGCTCCCGACCATCTCTCAGTGCTGAATGTGGCTCCTGACCATCTCTCAGTGCTGAATGTGGCTCCTGACCAGCTCTCAGTGCTGAATGTGGCTCCCGACCATCTCTCAGAGCTGAATGTGGCTCCTGACCATCTCTCATTGCTGAATGTGTCTCTTGATCATCTCTCAGTGCTGAATGTGGCTCCTGACCATCTCTCAGTGCTGAATGTGTCTCTTGATTATCTCTCAGTGCTGAATGTGGCTCCTGACCATCTCTCAGTGCTGAATGTGGCTCCCAACCATCTCTCAGTGCTGAATGTGTCTCCTGACCATCTCTCAGTGCTGAATGTGTCTCCTGACCATCTCTCAGTGCTGAATGTGACTCCTGACCATGTCTCATTGCTGAATGTGTCTCCTGACCATCTCTAAGTGCTGAACGTGTCTCCTGACCATGTCTCATTGCTGAATGTGGCTCTCAACCATCTCTCAGTGCTGAATGTGGCTCCTGACCATCTCTCAGTGCTGAATGTGTCTCCTGACCATCTCTCAGTGCTGAATGTGGCTCCTGACCATCTCTCAGTGCTGAATGTGGCTCCCAACCATCTCTCAGTGCTGAATGTGTCTCTTGATCATCTCTCAGTGCTGAATGTGTCTCCTGACCATCTCTCAGTGCTGAATGTGGCTCCTGACCATCTCTCAGTGCTGAATGTGGCTCCTGACCATCTCTCAGTGCTGAATGTGTCTCCTGACCATCTCTCTGTGCTGAATGTGTCTCCTGACCATCTCTCAGTGCTGAATATAGCTCTCAACCATCTCTCAGTGCTGAATGTGGCTCCTGACCATCTCTCAGTGCTGAATGTGTCTCCTGACCATCTCTCAGTGCTGAATGTGGCTCCTGACCATCTCTCAGTGCTGAATGTGGCTCCCAACCATCTCTCAGTGCTGAATGTGTATCTTGATCATCTCTCAGTGCTGAATGTGTCTCCTGACCATCTCTCAGTGCTGAATGTGTCTCCTGACCATCTCTCAGTGCTGAATGTGTCTCCTGACCATCTCTCAGTGCTGAATGTGACTCCTGACCATGTCTCATTGCTGAATGTGTCTCCTGACCATCTCTCAGTGCTGAATGTGTCTCCTGACCATCTCTCAGTGCTGAATGTGGCTCTCAACCATCTCTCAGTGCTGAATGTGGCTCCTGACCATCTCTCAGTGCTGAATGTGTCTCCTGACCATCTCTCAGTGCTGAATGTGGCTCCTGACCATCTCTCAGTGCTGAATGTGGCTCCCGACCATCTCTCAGTGCTGAATGTGTCTCTTGATCATCTCTCAGTGCTGAATGTGTCTCCTGACCATCTCTCAGTGCTGAATGTGGCTCCTGACCATCTCTCAGTGCTGAATGTGGCTCCTGACCATCTCTCAGTGCTGAATGTGTCTCTTGATCATCTCTCAGTGCTGAATGTGTCTCCTGACCATCTCTCTGTGCTGAATGTGTCTCCCGACCATCTCTCAGTGCTGAATGTGTCTCCCGATCATCTCTCAGTGCTGAATGTGTCTCCCGACCATCTCTCAGTGCTGAATGTGTCTCCTGACCATCTCTCAGTGCTGAATGTGGCTCCTGACCATCTCTCAGTGCTGAATGTGTCTCCTGACCATCTCTCAGTGCTGAATGTGGCTCCTGACCATCTCTCAGTGCTGAATGTGTCTCTTGATCATCTCTCAGTGCTGAATGTGTCTCCTGACCATCTCTCAGTGCTGAATGTGGCTCCTGACCATCTCTCAGTGCTGAATGTGGCTCCTGACCATCTCTCAGTGCTGAATGTGTCTCTTGATCATCTCTCAGTGCTGAATGTGTCTCCTGACCATCTCTCAGTGCTGAATGTGGCTCCTGACCATCTCTCAGTGCTGAATGTGGCTCCTGACCATCTCTCAGTGCTGAATGTGTCTCTTGATCATCTCTCAGTGCTGAATGTGTCTCCTGACCATCTCTCAGTGCTGAATGTGGCTCCCGACCATCTCTCAGTGCTGAATGTGGCTCCTGACCATCTCTCAGTGCTGAATGTGGCTCCTGACCATCTCTCAGTGCTGAATGTGGCTCCCGACCATCTCTCAGTGCTGAATGTGGCTCCCGACCATCTCTCAGAGCTGAATGTGGCTCCTGACCATCTCTCAGTGCTGAATGTGGCTCCTGACCATCTCTCAGTGCTGAATTTGTCTCTCGACCATCTCTCAGTGCTGAATGTGTCTCCTGACCATCTCTCAGTGCTGAATGTGGCCCCTGACCATCTCTCAGTGCTGAATGTGGCTCCCGACCATCTCTCAGTGCTGAATGTGTCTCCTGACCATCTCTCAGTGCTGAATGTGTCTCCTGACCATCTCTCAGTGCTGAATGTGTCTCCTGACCATCTCTCAGTGCTGAATGTGTCTCCTGACCATCTCTCAGTGCTGAATGTAGCTCCTGACCATCTCTCAGTGCTGAATGTGTCTCCTGACCATCTCTCAGTGCTGAATGTGTCTCCTGACCATCTCTCAGTGCTGAATGTGGCTCCTGACCATCTCTCATTGCTGAATGTGGCTCCTGACCATATCTCAGAGCTGAATGTGGCTCCTGACCATCTCTCTGTGCTGAATGTGTCTCCCGACCATCTCTCAGTGCTGAATGTGTCTCCCGACCATCTCTCAGTGCTGAATGTGGCTCCTGACCATCTCTCAGTGCTGAATGTGTCTCCCGACCATCTCTCAGTGCTGAATGTGTCTCCTGACGATCTCTCAGTGCTGAATGTGTCTCCTGACCATCTCTCAGTGCTGAATGTGTCTCCTGACCATCTCTCAGTGCTGAATGTGTCTCCTGACCATCTCTCAGTGCTGAATGTGGCTCCTGACCATCTCTCAGTGCTGAATGAGGCTCCTGACCATCTATCAGTGCTGAATGAGGCTCCTGACCATCTCTCAGTACTGAATGTGGCTCCTGACCATCTCTCAGTGCTGAATGTGGCTCCTGACCATCTCTGAGTGCTGAATGAGGCTCCTGACCATCTCTCAGTGCTGAATGTGGCTCCTGACCATCTCTCAGTGCTGAATGAGGCTGCTGACCATCTCTCAGTGCTGAATGAGGCTTCTGACCATCTCTCAGTGCTGAATGTGACTCCCAACCATGTCTCAGTGCTAATTGTGTCTCCTGACCATCTCTCAGTGCTGAATGTGTCTCCTGACCATCTCTCAGTGCTGAATGTGTCTCCTGACCATCTCTCAGTGCTGAATGTATCTCCTGACCATCTCTCAGTGCTGAATGTGTCTCCCGACCATCTCTCAGTGCTGAATGTGTCTCCTGACCATCTCTCAGTGCTGAATGTGTCTCTTGATCATCTCTCAGTGCTGAATGTGTCTCCTGACCATCTCTCAGTGCTGAATGTGTCTCCTGACCATCTCTCAGTGCTGAATGTGGCTCCTGACCATCTCTCAGTGCTGAATGTGGCTCCTGACCATCTCTCAGTGCTGAATGTGTCTCTTGATCATCTCTCAGTGCTGAATGTGGCTCCTGACCATCTCTCAGTGCTGAATGTGTCTCCTGACCATCTCTCAGTGCTGAATGTGGCTCCTGACCATCTCTCAGTGCTGAATGTGGCTCCCGACCATCTCTCAGTGCTGAATGTGTCTCTTGATCATCTCTCAGTGCTGAATGTGGCTCCTGACCATCTCTCAGTGCTGAATGTGTCTCTTGATCATCTCTCAGTGCTGAATGTGGCTCCTGACCATCTCTCAGTGCTGAATGTGTCTCCTGACCATCTCTCAGTGCTGAATGTGGCTCCTGACCATCTCTCAGTGCTGAATGTGTCTCTTGATCATCTCTCAGTGCTGAATGTGTCTCCTGACCATCTCTCAGTGCTGAATGTGGCTCCTGACCATCTCTCAGTGCTGAATGTGGCTCCTGACCATCTCTCAGTGCTGAATGTGTCTCTTGATCGTCTCTCAGTGCTGAATGTGGCTCCTGACCATCTCTCAGTGCTGAATGTGTCTCCTGACCATCTCTCAGTGCTGAATGTGGCTCCTGACCATCTCTCAGTGCTGAATGTGGCTCCCAACCATCTCTCAGTGCTGAATGTGTCTCTTGATCATCTCTCAGTGCTGAATGTGGCTCCTGACCATCTCTCAGTGCTGAATGTGTCTCTTGATCATCTCTCAGTGCTGAATGTGGCTCCCGACCATCTCTCAGTGCTGAATGTGGCTCCCAACCATCTCTCAGTGCTGAATGTGTCTCTTGACCATCTCTCAGTGCTGAATGTGTCTCCTGACCATCTCTCATTGCTGAATGTGTCTCTTGACCATCTCTCAGTGCTGAATGTGTCTCCTGACCATCTCTCAGTGCTGAATGTGGCTCCCAACCATCTCTCAGTGCTGAATGTGTCTCTTGACCATCTCTCAGTGCTGAATGTGTCTCCTGACCATCTCTCAGTGCTGAATGTGGCTCCTGACCATCTCTCAGTGCTGAATGTGGCTCCTGACCATCTCTCAGTGCTGAATGTGGCTCCTGACCATCTCTCAGTGCTGAATGTGGCTCCCGACCATCTCTCAGTGCTGAATGTGGCTCCTGACCATCTCTCAGTGCTGAATGTGGCTCCCAACCATCTCTCATTGCTGAATGTGTCTCCTGACCATCTCTCAGAGCTGAATGTGGCTCCTGACCATCTCTCAGTGCTGAATGTGTCTCCTGACCATCTCTCAGTGCTGAATGTGTCTCCCCACCATCTCTCAGTGCTGAATGTGTCTCCTGACCATCTCTCAGTGCTGAATGTGTCTCTTGATCATCTCTCAGTGCTGAATGTGTCTCCTGACCATCTCTCAGTGCTGAATGTGGCTCTCAACCATCTCTCAGTGCTGAATGTGGCTCCTGACCATCTCTCAGTGCTGAATGTGTCTCCTGACCATCTCTCAGTGCTGAATGTGTCTCTTGATTATCTCTCAGTGCTGAATGTGTCTCCTGACCATCTCTCAGTGCTGAATGTGGCTCCTGAACATCTCTCAGTGCTGAATGTGGCTCTCAACCATCTCTCAGTGCTGAATGTGGCTCCTGACCATCTCTCAGTGCTGAATGTGTCTCCTGACCATCTCTCAGTGCTGAATGTGGCTCCTGACCATCTCTCATTGCTGAATGTGGCTCCTGACCATCTCTCAGTGCTGAATGTGTCTCCTGACCATCTCTCAGTGCTGAATGTGGCTCCTGACCATATCTCAGTGCTGAATGTGGCCCCTGACCATCTCTCAGTGCTGAATGTGGCTCCTGACCATCTCTCAGTGCTGAATGAGGCTCCCGACCATCTCTCAGTGCTGAATGTGGCTCCTGACGATCTCTCAGTGCTGAATGTGTCTCTTGATCATCTCTCAGTGCTGAATGTGTCTCCTGACCATCTCTCAGTGCTGAATGTGTCTCCTGACCATCTCTCAGTGCTGAATGTGGCTCTCAACCATCTCTCAGTGCTGAATGTGGCTCCTGACCATCTCTCAGTGCTGAATGTGTCTCCTGACCATCTCTCAGTGCTGAATGTGGCTCCTGACCATCTCTCATTGCTGAATGTGGCTCCCGACCATCTCTCAGTGCTGAATGTGGCTCCTGACCATCTCTCAGTGCTGAATGTGGCTCCCAACCATCTCTCAGTGCTGAATGTGTCTCTTGATCATCTCTCAGTGCTGAATGTGGCTCCTGACCATCTCTCAGTGCTGAATGTGGCTCCCAACCATCTCTCAGTGCTGAATGTGTCTCCTGACCATCTCTCAGTGCTGAATGTGGCTCCCAACCATCTCTCAGTGCTGAATGTGACTCCTGACCATCTCTCATTGCTGAATGTGTCTCCTGACCATCTCTCAGTGCTGAATGTGTCTCCTGACCATCTCTCAGTGCTGAATGTGGCTCTCAACCATCTCTCAGTGCTGAATGTGGCTCCTGACCATCTCTCAGTGCTGAATGTGTCTCCTGACCATCTCTCAGTGCTGAATGTGGCTCCTGACCATCTCTCAGTGCTGAATGTGGCTCCCAACCATCTCTCAGTGCTGAATGTGTCTCTTGATCATCTCTCAGTGCTGAATGTGTCTCTTGACCATCTCTCAGTGCTGAATGTGGCTCCTGACCATCTCTCAGTGCTGAATGTGGCTCCTGACCATCTCTCAGTGCTGAATGTGTCTCTTGATCATCTCTCAGTGCTGAATGTGTCTCTTGACCATCTCTCAGTGCTGAATGTGGCTCCTGACCATCTCTCAGTGCTGAATGTGTCTCCTGACCATCTCTCTGTGCTTAATGTGTCTCCTGACCATCTCTCAGTGCTGAATGTGTCTCCTGATCATCTCTCAGTGCTGAATGTGTCTCCCGACCATCTCTCAGTGCTGAATGTGGCTCTCAACCATCTCTCAGTGCTGAATGTGTCTCCCGACCATCTCTCAGTGCTGAATGTGGCTCCTGACCATCTCTCAGTGCTGAATGTGGCTCCTGACCATCTCTCAGTGCTGAATGTGTCTCCTGACCATCTCTCAGTGCTGAATGTGGCTCTCAACCATCTCTCAGTGCTGAATGTGGCTCCCGACCATCTCTCATTGCTGAATGTGTCTCCTGACCATCTCTCAGTGCTGAATGTGGCTCCCGACCATCTCTCATTGCTGAATGTGTCTCCTGACCATCTCTCAGTGCTGAATGTGGCTCCTGACCATCTCTCAGTGCTGAATGTGGCTCCTGACCATCTCTCAGTGCTGAATGTGTCTCCTGACCATCTCTCAGTGCTGAATGTGTCTCTTGATCATCTCTCAGTGCTGAATGTGTCTCCTGACCATCTCTCAGTGCTGAATGTGTCTCCTGACCATCTCTCAGTGCTGAATGTGGCTCCTGACCATCTCTCAGTGCTGAATGTGGCTCCTGACCATCTCTCAGTGCTGAATGTGGCTCCTGACCATCTCTCAGTGCTGAATGTGGCTCCTGACCATCTCTCAGTGCTGAATGTGGCTCCCGACCATCTCTCAGTGCTGAATGTGGCTCCTGACCATCTCTCAGTGCTGAATGTGGCTCCTGACCATCTCTCAGTGCTGAATGTGGCTCCTGACCATCTCTCAGTGCTGAATGTGGCTCCCGACCATCTCTCAGAGCTGAATGTGGCTCCTGACCATCTCTCAGTGCTGAATGTGGCTCCTGACCATCTCCCAGTGCTGAATGTGTCTCTCGACCATCTCTCAGTGCTGAATGTGTCTCCTGACCATCTCTCAGTGCTGAATGTGGCCCCTGACCATCTCTCAGTGCTGAATGTGGCTCCCGACCATCTCTCAGTGGTGAATGTGTCTCCTGACCATCTCTTAGTGCTGAATGTGGCCCCTGACCATCTCTCAGTGCTGAATGTGGCCCCTGACCATCTCTCAGTGCTGAATGTGGCTCCTGACCATCTCTCAGTGCTGAATGTGGCTCCTGACCCTCTCTCAGTGCTGAATGTGGCTCCCGACCATATCTCAGTGCTGAATGTGCCCCTGACCATCTCTCAGTGCTGAATGTGGCTCCTGGCCATCTCTCAGTTCTGAATAAGGGTCCTGACCATCTCTCAGTGCTGAATGTGGCCCCTGACCATCTCTCAGTGCTGAATGTGGCTCCTGACCATCTCTCAGTGCTGAATGTGGCCCCTGACCATCTCTCAGTGCTGAATGTGGCCCCTGACCATCTCTCAGTGCTGAATGTGGCTCCTGACCCTCTCTCAGTGCTGAATGTGGCTCCCGACCATATCTCAGTGCTGAATGTGGCCCCTGACCATCTCTCAGTGCTGAATGTGCTCCTGACCATCTTTCAGTGCTGAATGAGGGTCCTGACCATCTCTCAGTGCTGAATGTGTCTCCCGACCATCTCTCAGTGCTGAATGTGGCTCTTGGCCCTCTCTCAGTGCTGAATGTGTCTCCTGACCATCTCTCAGTGCTGAATGTGGCCCCTGACCATCTCTCAGTGCTGAATGTGTCTCCTGACCATCTCTCAGTGCTGAATGTGTCTCCTGACCATCTCTCAGTGCTGAATGTGGCTCCTGACCATCTCTCAGTGCTGAATGTGGCTCCTGACCATCCATCAGTGCTGAATGTGGCTCCTGACCATCTCTCGGTGCTGAATGTGGCTCCCGACCATCTCTCAGTGCTGAATGTGTCTCCCGACCATCTCTCAGTGCTGAATGTGGCTCCTGACCATCTCTCAGTGCTGAATGTGGCTCCTGACCATCTCTCAGTGCTGAATGTGTCTCCCGACCATCTCTCAGTGCTGAATGTGGCTCCTGACCATCTCTCAGTGCTGAATGTGGCTCCTGACCATCTCTCAGTGCTGAATGTGGCTCCTGACCATCTCTCAGTGCTGAATGTGGCTCCTGACCATCTCTCAGTGCTGAATGTGGCTCCTGACCATCTCTCAGTGCTGAATGTGGCTCCCGACCATCTCTCAGTGCTGAATGTGGCTCCTGACCATCTCTCAGTGCTGAATGTGGCTCCTGACCATCTCTCAGTGCTGAATGTGGCTCCTGACCATCTCTCAGTGCTGAATGTGGCTCCCGACCATCTCTCAGAGCTGAATGCGGCTCCTGACCATCTCTCAGTGCTGAATGTGGCTCCTGACCATCTCCCAGTGCTGAATGTGTCTCTCGACCATCTCTCAGTGCTGAATGTGTCTCCTGACCATCTCTCAGTGCTGAATGTGGCCCCTGACCATCTCTCAGTGCTGAATGTGGCTCCCGACCATCTCTCAGTGGTGAATGTGTCTCCTGACCATCTCTTAGTGCTGAATGTGGCCCCTGACCATCTCTCAGTGCTGAATGTGGCCCCTGACCATCTCTCAGTGCTGAATGTGGCTCCTGACCATCTCTCAGTGCTGAATGTGGCTCCTGACCCTCTCTCAGTGCTGAATGTGGCTCCCGACCATATCTCAGTGCTGAATGTGCCCCTGACCATCTCTCAGTGCTGAATGTGGCTCCTGGCCATCTCTCAGTTCTGAATAAGGGTCCTGACCATCTCTCAGTGCTGAATGTGGCCCCTGACCATCTCTCAGTGCTGAATGTGGCTCCTGACCATCTCTCAGTGCTGAATGTGGCCCCTGACCATCTCTCAGTGCTGAATGTGGCCCCTGACCATCTCTCAGTGCTGAATGTGGCTCCTGACCCTCTCTCAGTGCTGAATGTGGCTCCCGACCATCTCTCAGTGCTGAATGTGGCCCCTGACCATCTCTCAGTGCTGAATGTGGCCCCTGACCATCTCTCAGTGCTGAATGTGGCTCCTGACCCTCTCTCAGTGCTGAATGTGGCCCCTGACCATCTCTCAGTGCTGAATGTGGCCCCTGACCATCTCTCAGTGCTGAATGTGGCTCCTGACCCTCTCTCAGTGCTGAATGTGGCCCCTGACCATCTCTCAGTGCTGAATGTGCTCCTGACCATCTCTCAGTGCTGAATGAGGGTCCTGACCATCTCTCAGTGCTGAATGTGTCTCCCGACCATCTCTCAGTGCTGAATGTGGCTCTTGGCCCTCTCTCAGTGCTGAATGTGTCTCCTGACCATCTCTCAGTGCTGAATGTGGCCCCTGACCATCTCTCAGTGCTGAATGTGTCTCCTGACCATCTCTCAGTGCTGAATGTGTCTCCTGACCATCTCTCAGTGCTGAATGTGGCTCCTGACCATCTCTCAGTGCTGAATGTGGCTCCTGACCATCCATCAGTGCTGAATGTGGCTCCTGACCATCTCTCAGTGCTGAATGTGGCTCCCGACCATCTCTCAGTGCTGAATGTGTCTCCCGACCATCTCTCAGTGCTGAATGTGGCTCCTGACCATCTCTCAGTGCTGAATGTGGCTCCTGACCATCTCTCAGTGCTGAATGTGTCTCCCGACCATCTCTCAGTGCTGAATGTGGCTCCTGACCATCTCTCAGTGCTGAATGTGGCTCCTGACCATCTCTCAGTGCTGAATGTGTCTCCTGACCATCTCTCACTGCTGAATGTGGCTCCCGACCATGTCTCAGTGCTGAATGTGTCTCCTGACCATCTCTCAGTGCTGAATGTGGCTCCTGACCATCTCTCAGTGCTGAATGTGGCTCCCGACCATATCTCAGTGCTGAATGTGGCTCCTGACCATCTCTCAGTGCTGAATGTGGCTCCTGACCATCTCTCAGTGCTGAATGTGGCTCCCGATAATCTCTCAGTGCTGAATGTGTCTCCTGACCATCTCTCAGTGCTGAATGTGGCTCCTGACCATCTCTCAGTGCTGAATGTGGCTCCTGACCATCTCTCAGTGCTGAATGTGGCTCCCGATAATCTCTCAGTGCTGAATGTGTCTCCTGACCATCTCTCAGTGCTGAATGTGGCTCCTGACCATCTCTCAGTGCTGAATGTGGCTCCCGACCATATCTCAGTGCTGAATGTGGCTCCTGACCATCTCTCAGTGCTGAATGTGTCTCCTGACCATCTCTCAGTGCTGAATGTGTCTCCTGACCATCTCTCAGTGCTGAATGTGGCCCCTGACCATCTCTCAGTGCTGAATGTGGCTCCTGACCATCTCTCAGTGCTGAATGTGACTCCTGACCATCTCTCAGTGCTGAATGTGGCTCCTGACCATCTCTCAGTGCTGAATGTGTCTCCTGACCATCTCTCAGTGCTGAATGTGGCTCCTGACCATCTCTCAGTGCTGAATGTGGCTCCTGACCATCTCTCAGTGCTGAATGTGGCTCCCGACCATCTCTCAGTGCTGAATGTGTCTCCTGACCATCTCTCAGTGCTGAATGTGGCTCCTGACCATCTCTCAGTGCTGAATGTGGCTCCTGACCATCTCTCAGTGCTGAATGTATCTCCTGACCATCTCTCAGTGCTGAATGTGGCGCCTGACCATCTCTCAGTGCTGAATGTGGCTCCTGACCATATCTCAGTGCTGAATGTGGCTCCTGACCATCTCTCAGTGCTGAATGTGGCTCCTGACCATCTCTCAGTGCTGAATGTGTCTCCTGACCATCTCTCAGTGCTGAATGTGGCCCCTGACCATCTCTCAGTGCTGAATGTGGCCCCTGACCATCTCTCAGTGCTGAATGTGGCTCTCAACCATCTCTCAGTGCTGAATGTGGCCCCTGACCATCTCTCAGTGCTGAATGTGGCTCTCAACCATCTCTCAGTGCTGAATGTGGCCCCTGACCATCTCTCAGTGCTGAATGTGGCTCCTGACCATCTCTCAGTGCTGAATGAGGCTCCAATGGTGAGAAAGGTTGGGGCTCCTGATGTAGACTATGGCCCCTTTAAGCTCAGCCAGGACAATATGTAACAGGCATGAGTTGTAGTAATAATGGAAATTTTGTAGGATATTTTGACACTCGATTACCGTAATAAATATGAACATTACTGGGCGTGTTTTGCAATCTCCATCTTTCCCAAAAGAAAACAGCTTTGTTCATAACTTCCTGTTCGAACAAATAATTGGTTCATAACATCCTGTCCAAATGGTCAGTTGTATTGGCCAATCTTCGCCCTCTATAAATGAGGAACCTGGGACATGTTTGCTGTGACTCATTTGGAAACTGTTGCTGCAACAAGACGGTTGTCGGATTCCTCCGGATCGAATCCCGCCGCCAAACCAAGAAGACTTAAACTGCTCAACGGTAAAGCAGACTTTCTGATTTGCTCCTATGTCGGTTGATAAACTGCCTCACTGTTATTTTATCTTCTTCTTCTTTTGTCTTCTTTTCTTGTTCTTGTTTTTAGAATAACTGTCACTGCACATTTATTTCAGGATATTAAACCTAAAATGTAACGTCCTTCTTCAGGCAACTTATAGGGTCCAAATATCAAGGTTCACAGTGTGTAGGCCTGTCCTCCATTCACTGGCTACATAGGAGATGTCCGTCCAGGGTCCCAAGATTGAGACCCCTGTCCTCCAATCACCAGTGACATAGCAAATAAATATGCTTGCCCCCATCCCAACAAAAAAATACCGGCCAACATCTCACTGGAGGGGTTAACACACAGAACCCTATTCTTAGGAAAATTGGTGATGGATCACAATATTGCAGCGAATGGGCAGAGGGGGTTAGGTTTAGGTGTAGGTAAATGGTTGGGGAGGGGGATAGGTGAGAGGTGCAGGTGAGTGGCTGGGGGGACAGGTGAAGGGTACAAGTTAGTGGCTGGGGAGAGGGATAATTGATGGATGCAGGTCAGTGGCTGGGTAGGCGGATAGGTGAGGGCTGCAGGTAAGTGGTTAATTGGGGGGTAAGTGAGGGGTGCAGGTCAGTGTACAGGGGGATAGGTGAGGGGTGCAGGTGAGTGGCTGGGGAGGGGGATAGGTGGTGGGTACAGGTCAGTGTCTGGGGAGGGGGATAGGTGAGGGGTGCAGGTCAGTGTCTGGGGAGGGGGTTAGGTGAGGGGTGCAGGTCAGTGTCTGGGGAGGGGGATAGGTGAGGTGTGCAGGTCAGTGTCTGGGGAGGGGGTTAGGTGAGGGGTGCAGGTCAGTGTCTGGGGAGGGGGATAGGTGAGGGGTGCAGGTCAGTGTCAGGGGAAGGGGATAGGTGAGGGGTGCAGGTGAGTGTCTGGGGAGGGGGATAGGTGAGGGGTGCAGGTCAGTGTCTGGGGAGGGGGATAGGTGAGGGGTGCAGGTCAGTGGATGGGGAGGGGGATAGGTGAGGGGTGCAGGTCAGTGGATGGGGAGGGGGATAGGTGAGGGGTGCAGGTCAGTGTCTGGGGAGGGGGATAGGTGAGGGGTGCAGGTCAGTGTCTGGGGAGGGGGATAGGTGAGGGTGCAGGTGAGTGTCTGGGGAGGGGGTTAGGTGAGGGGTGCAGGTCAGTGTCTGGGGAGGGGGATAGGTGAGGGGTGCAGGTCAGTGTCTGGGGAGGGGGATAGGGGAGGGTGCAGGTGAGTGTCTGGGGAGGGGGTTAGGTGAGGGGTGCAGGTGAGTGTCTGGGGAGGGGGTTAGGTGAGGGGTGCAGGTCAGTGTCTGGGGAGGGGGATACGTGAGGGGTGCAGGTCAGTGGATGGGGAGGGGGATAGGTGAGGGGTGCAGGTCAGTGGATGGGGAGGGGGATAGGTGAGGGGTGCAGGTCAGTGGATGGGGAGGGGGATAGGTGAGGGGTGCAGGTCAGTGGATGGGGAGGGGGATAGGTGAGGGGTGCAGGTGAGTGTCTGGGGAGGGGGATAGGTGAGGGGTGCAGGTCAGTGTCTGGGGAGGGGGATAGGTGAGGGGTGCAGGTCAGTGTCTGGGGAGGGGGATAGGTGAGGGTGCAGGTGAGTGTCTGGGGAGGGGGTTAGGTGAGGGGTGCAGGTGAGTGTCTGGGGAGGGGGATAGGTGAGGGTGCAGGTGAGTGTCTGGGGAGGGGGTTAGGTGAGGGGTGCAGGTGAGTGTCTGGGGAGGGGGATAGGGGAGGGTGCAGGTGAGTGTCTGGGGAGGGGGTTAGGTGAGGGGTGCAGGTGAGTGTCTGGGGAGGGGGTTAGGTGAGGGGTTCAGGTCAGTGTCTGGGGAGGGGGATAGGGGAGGGTGCAGGTGAGTGTCTGGGGAGGGGGATAGGTGAGGGGTGCAGGTGAGTGTCTGGGGAGGGGGTTAGGTGAGGGGTGCAGGTCAGTGGATGGGGAGGGGGATAGGTGAGGGGTGCAGGTCAGTGGATGGGGAGGGGGATAGGTGAGGGGTGCAGGTCAGTGGATGGGGAGGGGGATAGGTGAGGGGTGCAGGTCAGTGGATGGGGAGGGGGATAGGTGAGGGGTGCAGGTCAGTGGATGGGGAGGGGGATAGGTGAGGGGTGCAGGTCAGTGGATGGGGAGGGGGATAGGTGAGGGGTGCAGGTGAGTGGCTGGGGAGGGGGATAGGTGAGGGGTGCAGGTGAGTGTCTGGGGAGGGGGATAGGTGAGGGGTGCAGGTCAGTGTCTGGGGAGGGGGATAGGTGAGGGGTGCAGGTCAGTGTCTGGGGAGGGGGATAGGTGAGGGGTGCAGGTGAGTGTCTGGGGAGGGGGATAGGTGAGGGGTGCAGGTCAGTGGCTGGGGAGGGGGATAGGTGAGGGGTGCAGGTGAGTGGCTGGGGAGGGGGATAGGTGAGGGGTGCAGGTCAGTGAATGGGGAGGAAGGTAGGTGAGGGGTGCAGGTCAGTGTCTGGGGAGGGGGATAGGTGAGGGGTGCAGGTCAGTGTCAGGGGAAGGGGGATAGGTGAGGGGTGCAGGTGAGTGGCTGGGGAGGGGGATAGGTGAGGGGTGCAGGTGAGTGGCTGGGGAGGGGGAGATATGAGAGGGGTGCAGGTGAGTGGCTGGGGAGGGGGATAGGAGAGGGGTGCAGGTGAGTGGCTGGGGAGGGGGATAGGTGAGGGGTGCAGGTCAGTGTCTGGGGAGGGGGGTAGGTGAGGGGTGCAGGTGAGTGGCTGGGGAGGGGGATAGGAGAGGGGTGCAGGTGAGTGGCTGGGGAGGGGGATAGGTGAGGGGTGCAGGTGAGTGGCTGGGGAGGGGGGTAGGTGAGGGGTGCAGGTGAGTGGCTGGGGAGGGGGGTAGGTGAGGGGTGCAGGTGAGTGGCTGGGGAGGGGGATAGGTGAGGGGTGTAGGTGAGTGTCTGGGGAGGGGAATAGGTGAGGGGTGCAGGTGAGTGTCTGGGGAGGGGGATAGGTGAGGGGTGCAGGTGAGTGTCTGGGGAGGGGGATAGGTGAGGGGTGCAGGTCAGTGTCTGGGGAGGGGGATAGGAGAGGGGTGCAGGTGAGTGTCTGGGGAGGGGGATAGGTGAGTGTCTGGGGAGGGGGATAGGTGAGTGTCTGGGGAGGGGGATAGGTGAGTGTCTGGGGAGGGGGATAGGTGAGTGTCTGGGGAGGGGGATAGGTGAGGGGTGCAGGTGAGTGGCTGGGGAGGGGGATAGGTGAGGGGTGCAGGTCAGTGTCTGGGGAGGGGGATAGATGAGGGGTGCAGGTCAGTGGATGGGGAGGGGGATAGGTGAGGGATGCAGGTCAGTGGATGGGGAGGGGGATAGGTGAGGGGTGCAGGTGAGTGGCTGGGGAGGGGGATAGGTGAGGGGTGCAGGTGAGTGTCTGGGGAGGGGGATAGGTGAGGGGTGCAGGTCAGTGTCTGGGGAGGGGGATAGGTGAGGGGTGCAGGTCAGTGTCTGGGGAGGGGGATAGGTGAGGGGTGCAGGTGAGTGTCTGGGGAGGGGGATAGGTGAGGGGTGCAGGTCAGTGGCTGGGGAGGGGGATAGGTGAGGGGTGCAGGTGAGTGGCTGGGGAGGGGGATAGGTGAGGGGTGCAGGTCAGTGAATGGGGAGGAAGGTAGGTGAGGGGTGCAGGTCAGTGTCTGGGGAGGGGGATAGGTGAGGGGTGCAGGTGAGTGGCTGGGGAGGGGGATAGGTGAGGGGTGCAGGTCAGTGTCAGGGGAAGGGGGATAGGTGAGGGGTGCAGGTGAGTGGCTGGGGAGGGGGATAGGTGAGGGGTGCAGGTGAGTGGCTGGGGAGGGGGAAATATGAGAGGGGTGCAGGTGAGTGGCTGGGGAGGGGGATAGGAGAGGGGTGCAGGTGAGTGGCTGGGGAGGGGGATAGGTGAGGGGTGCAGGTCAGTGTCTGGGGAGGGGGGTAGGTGAGGGGTGCAGGTGAGTGGCTGGGGAGGGGGATAGGAGAGGGGTGCAGGTGAGTGGCTGGGGAGGGGGATAGGTGAGGGGTGCAGGTGAGTGGCTGGGGAGGGGGGTAGGTGAGGGGTGCAGGTGAGTGGCTGGGGAGGGGGGTAGGTGAGGGGTGCAGGTGAGTGGCTGGGGAGGGGGATAGGTGAGGGGTGTAGGTGAGTGTCTGGGGAGGGGAATAGGTGAGGGGTGCAGGTGAGTGTCTGGGGAGGGGGTTAGGTGAGGGGTGCAGGTGAGTGGCTGGGGAGGGGGTTAGGTGAGGGGTGCAGGTCAGAGGCTAGTGAGGGGGATAGGTGAGGGGTGCAGGTGAGTGTCTGGGGAGGGGGTTAGGTGAGGGGTGCAGGTCAGTGTCTGGGGAGGGGGATAGGAGAGGGGTGCTGGTGAGTGTCTGGGGAGGGGGATAGGTGAGTGTCTGGGGAGGGGGATAGGTGAGTGTCTGGGGAGGGGGATAGGTGAGGGGTGCAGGTGAGTGGTTGGGGAGGGGGGTAGGTGAGGGGTGCAGGTGAGTGTCTGGGGAGGGGGATAGGTGAGGGGTGCAGGTGAGTGGTTGGGGAGGGGGATAGGTGAGGGGTGCAGGTGAGTGTCTGGGGAGGGGGATAGGTGAGGGGTGCAGGTGAGTGGCTGGGGAGGGGGAGATAATAGAGGGGTGCAGGTGAGTGGCTGGGGAGGGGGATAGGAGAGGGGTGCAGGTGAGTGGCTGGGGAGGGGGGTAGGTGAGGGGTGCAGGTGAGTGGCTGGGGAGGGGGATAGGTGAGGTGTGCAGGTCAGTGTCTGGGGAGGGGGATAGGTGAGGGGTGCAGGTGAGTGTCTGGGGAGGAGGATAGGTGAGGGGTGCAGGTGAGTGGCTGGGGAGGGGGATAGGTGAGGGGTGCAGGTCAGTGTCTGGGGAGGGGAATAGGTGAGGGGTGCAGGTGAGTGGCTGGGGAGGGGGTTAGGTGAGGGGGACAGGTCAGTGTCTGGGGAAGGGGATAGGTGAGGGGTGCAGGTCAGTGTCTGGGGAGGGGGATAGGTGAGGGGTGCAGGTGAGTGGCTGGGGAGGGGGTTAGGTGAGGGGGACAGGTCAGTGTCTGGGGAGGGGGATAGTTGAGGGGTGCAGGTGAGTGGCTGGGGAGGGGGTTAGGTGAGGGGTGCAGGTCAGTGTCTGGGGAGGGGGATAGGAGAGGGGTGCAGGTCAGTGTCTGGGGAGGGGGTTAGGTGAGGGGTGCAGGTCAGTGTCTGGGGAGGGGTGCAGGTGAGTGTCTGGGGAGGGGGATAGGTGAGGGGTGCAGGTGAGTGGTTGGGGAGGGGGATAGGTGAGGGGTGCAGGTCAGTGTCTGGGGAGGGGGATAGGTGAGGGGTGCAGGTGAGTGGCTGGGGAGGGGGATAGGTGAGGGGTGCAGGTCAGTGTCTGGGGAGGGGGATAGATGAGGGGTGCAGGTCAGTGGATGGGGAGGGGGATAGGTGAGGGATGCAG
The DNA here is from genome assembly GCA_027917425.1 of Gastrophryne carolinensis. NCBI lineage: Eukaryota > Metazoa > Chordata > Amphibia > Anura > Microhylidae > Gastrophryne > Gastrophryne carolinensis. The sequence goes on along the minus strand of JAQIHN010000045.1, from coordinate 616,228 downwards.
GTCAGTGGATGGGGAGGGGGATAGGTGAGGGGTGCAGGTGAGTGGCTGGGGAGGGGGATAGGTGAGGGGTGCAGGTGAGTGTCTGGGGAGGGGGATAGGTGAGGGGTGCAGGTCAGTGTCTGGGGAGGGGGATAGGTGAGGGGTGCAGGTCAGTGTCTGGGGAGGGGGATAGGTGAGGGGTGCAGGTGAGTGTCTGGGGAGGGGGATAGGTGAGGGGTGCAGGTCAGTGGCTGGGGAGGGGGATAGGTGAGGGGTGCAGGTGAGTGGCTGGGGAGGGGGATAGGTGAGGGGTGCAGGTCAGTGAATGGGGAGGAAGGTAGGTGAGGGGTGCAGGTCAGTGTCTGGGGAGGGGGATAGGTGAGGGGTGCAGGTGAGTGGCTGGGGAGGGGGATAGGTGAGGGGTGCAGGTCAGTGTCAGGGGAAGGGGGATAGGTGAGGGGTGCAGGTGAGTGGCTGGGGAGGGGGATAGGTGAGGGGTGCAGGTGAGTGGCTGGGGAGGGGGAGATATGAGAGGGGTGCAGGTGAGTGGCTGGGGAGGGGGATAGGAGAGGGGTGCAGGTGAGTGGCTGGGGAGGGGGATAGGTGAGGGGTGCAGGTCAGTGTCTGGGGAGGGGGGTAGGTGAGGGGTGCAGGTGAGTGGCTGGGGAGGGGGATAGGAGAGGGGTGCAGGTGAGTGGCTGGGGAGGGGGATAGGTGAGGGGTGCAGGTGAGTGGCTGGGGAGGGGGGTAGGTGAGGGGTGCAGGTGAGTGGCTGGGGAGGGGGGTAGGTGAGGGGTGCAGGTGAGTGGCTGGGGAGGGGGATAGGTGAGGGGTGTAGGTGAGTGTCTGGGGAGGGGAATAGGTGAGGGGTGCAGGTGAGTGTCTGGGGAGGGGGTTAGGTGAGGGGTGCAGGTGAGTGGCTGGGGAGGGGGTTAGGTGAGGGGTGCAGGTCAGAGGCTAGTGAGGGGGATAGGTGAGGGGTGCAGGTGAGTGTCTGGGGAGGGGGTTAGGTGAGGGGTGCAGGTCAGTGTCTGGGGAGGGGGATAGGAGAGGGGTGCTGGTGAGTGTCTGGGGAGGGGGATAGGTGAGTGTCTGGGGAGGGGGATAGGTGAGTGTCTGGGGAGGGGGATAGGTGAGGGGTGCAGGTGAGTGGTTGGGGAGGGGGGTAGGTGAGGGGTGCAGGTGAGTGTCTGGGGAGGGGGATAGGTGAGGGGTGCAGGTGAGTGGTTGGGGAGGGGGATAGGTGAGGGGTGCAGGTGAGTGTCTGGGGAGGGGGATAGGTGAGGGGTGCAGGTGAGTGGCTGGGGAGGGGGAGATAATAGAGGGGTGCAGGTGAGTGGCTGGGGAGGGGGATAGGAGAGGGGTGCAGGTGAGTGGCTGGGGAGGGGGGTAGGTGAGGGGTGCAGGTGAGTGTCTGGGGAGGGGGATAGGTGAGGGGTGCAGGTGAGTGGCTGGGGAGGGGGGTAGGTGAGGGGTGCAGGTGAGTGGCTGGGGAGGGGGATAGGTGAGGTGTGCAGGTCAGTGTCTGGGGAGGGGGATAGGTGAGGGGTGCAGGTGAGTGTCTGGGGAGGAGGATAGGTGAGGGGTGCAGGTGAGTGGCTGGGGAGGGGGATAGGTGAGGGGTGCAGGTCAGTGTCTGGGGAGGGGAATAGGTGAGGGGTGCAGGTGAGTGGCTGGGGAGGGGGTTAGGTGAGGGGGACAGGTCAGTGTCTGGGGAAGGGGATAGGTGAGGGGTGCAGGTCAGTGTCTGGGGAGGGGGATAGGTGAGGGGTGCAGGTGAGTGGCTGGGGAGGGGGTTAGGTGAGGGGGACAGGTCAGTGTCTGGGGAGGGGGATAGTTGAGGGGTGCAGGTGAGTGGCTGGGGAGGGGGTTAGGTGAGGGGTGCAGGTCAGTGTCTGGGGAGGGGGATAGGAGAGGGGTGCAGGTCAGTGTCTGGGGAGGGGGTTAGGTGAGGGGTGCAGGTCAGTGTCTGGGGAGGGGTGCAGGTGAGTGTCTGGGGAGGGGGATAGGTGAGGGGTGCAGGTGAGTGGTTGGGGAGGGGGATAGGTGAGGGGTGCAGGTCAGTGTCTGGGGAGGGGGATAGGTGAGGGGTGCAGGTGAGTGTCTGGGGAGGGGGATAGGTGAGGGGTGCAGGTGAGTGTCTGGGGAGGGGGATAGGTGAGGGGTGCAGGTGAGTGGTTGGGGAGGGGGTTAGGTGAGGGGTGCAGGTGAGTGGTTGGGGAGGGGGATAGGTGAGGGGTGCAGGTGAGTGTCTGGGGAGGGGGTTAGGTGAGGGGTGCAGGTCAGTGTCTGGGGAGGGGGATAGGTGAGGGGTGCAGGTGAGTGGTTGGGGAGGGGGATAAGTGAGGGGTGCAGGTCAGTGTCTGGGGAGGGGGATAGGTGAGGGGTGCAGGTGAGTGTCTGGGGAGGGGGATAGGTGAGGGGTGCAGGTGAGTGTCTGGGGAGGGGGATAGGTGAGGGGTGCAGGTGAGTGGCTGGGGAGGGGAATAGGTGAGGGGTGCAGGTCAGTGTCTGGGGAGGGGGATAGGTGAGGGGTGCAGGTGAGTGTCTGGGGAGGGGGATAGGTGAGGGGTGCAGGTGAGTGTCTGGGGAGGGGGATAGGTGAGGGGTGCAGGTGAGTGTCTGGGGAGGGGGATAGGTGAGGGGTGCAGGTGAGTGGCTGGGGAGGGGGTTAGGTGAGGGGTGCAGGTGAGTGTCTGGGGAGGGGGATAGGTGAGGGGTGCAGGTGAGTGTCTGGGGAGGGGGATAGGTGAGGGGTGCAGGTGAGTGGCTGGGGAGGGGGGATAGGTGAGGGGTGCAGGTCAGTGTCTGGGGAGGAAGGTAGATGAGGGGTGCAGGTGAGTGTCTGGGGAGCGGGATAGGTGAGGGGTGCCGGTGAGTGGCTGGGGAGGGGGTTAGGTGAGGGGTGCAGGTCAGTGTCTGGGGAGGGGGATAGGAGAGGGGTGCAGGTGAGTGTCTGGGGAGGGGGATAGGTGAGGGGTGCAGGTCAGTGTCTGGGGAGGGGTGCAGGTGAGTGTCTGGGGAGGGGGATAGGTGAGGGGTGCAGGTGAGTGTCTGGGGAGGGGGATAGGTGAGGGGTGCAGGTCAGTGGTTGGGGAGGGGGATAGGTGAGGGGTGCAGGTGAGTGGCTGGGGAGGGGGATAGGTGAGGGGTGCAGGTCAGTGTCTGGGGAGGGGGATAGGTGAGGGGTGCAGGTGAGTGTCTGGGGAGGGGGATAGGTGAGGGGTGCAGGTCAGTGTCAGGGGAAGGGGATAGGTGAGGGGTGCAGGTGAGTGTCTGGGGAGGGGGATAGGTGAGGGGTGCAGGTGAGTGTCTGGGGAGGGGGATAGGTGAGGGGTGCAGGTCAGTGTCAGGGGAAGGGGATAGGTGAGGGTGCAGGTGAGTGTCTGGGGAGGGGGATAGGTGAGGGGTGCAGGTGAGTGGCTGGGGAGGGGGATAGGTGAGGGGTGCAGGTCAGTGTCTGGGGAGGGGGATAGGTGAGGGGTGCAGGTGAGTGGCTGGGGAGGGGGATAGGTGAGGGGTGCAGGTGAGTGTCTGGGGAGGGGGATAGGTGAGGGGTGCAGGTGAGTGGCTGGGGAGGGGGATAGGTGAGGTGTGCCGCTTAGTGGCTGGGGAGGGGGATAGGTGAGGGTGCAGGTGAGTGAATGGGGAGGGGGATAGGTGAGGGGTGCAGGTGAGTGGCTGGGGAGGGGGATAGGAGAGGGGTGCAGGTGAGTGGCTGGGGAGGGGGATAGGTGAGGGGTGCAGGTCAGTGTCTGGGGAGGGGGATAGGTGAGGGGTGCAGGTGAGTGGCTGGGGAGGGGGATAGGTGAGGGGTGCAGGTGAGTTGCTGGGGAGGGGGATAGGTGAGGGGTGCAGGTCAGTGTCTGGGGATGGGGATAGGTGAGGGGTGCAGGTCAGTGTCAGGGGAAGGGGATAGGTGAGGGGTGCAGGTCAGTGTCTGGGGAGGGGGATAGGTGAGGGTGCAGGTGAGTGTCTGGGGAGTGGGATAGGTGAGGGGTGCAGGTGAGTGGCTGGGGAGGGGGATAGGTGAGGGGTGCAGGTGAGTGGCTGGGGAGGGGGATAGGTGAGGGGTGCAGGTGAGTGTCTGGAGAGGGGGATAGGTGAGGGGTGCAGGTGAGTGGCTGGGGAGGGGGATAGGTGAGGGGTGCAGGTGAGTGGCTGGGGAGGGGGATAGGTGAGGGGTGCAGGTGAGTGGTTGGGGAGGGGGATAGGTGAGGGGTGCAGGTGAGTGTCAGGGGAAGGGGATAGGTGAGGGGTGCAGGTCAGTGTCTGGGGAGGGGGATAGGTGAGGGTGCAGGTGAGTGTCTGGGGAGGGGGATAGGTGAGGGGTGCAGGTGAGTGTCTGGGGGGGATAGGTGAGGAGTACCTGTGAGTGGCTGTGCGGGGGGGATAGGGGCGGGGTGCAGTGGAATGGTTAGGTGGGGTAGTGGCCCCTCCATCAGTCACAGTGACCCTAGCACATACCCCTCAATTAATTTGGGGGGGGGCAATAGATGGGGCAAGCCAAGGCCTGGCACGCCCCCTCCTTCTTTAGCATAGGCTCTGTGACTGACAAAGACGTGGCCATTTGTCCTTAGTGTCACCATCGGACAGATGACAGGCGCGACGCGCAGGACTCGATCTCGGGGCGGTGGTGGTCTGCTGTGCGCTAAGCAAGGAAAAGCTGTATGTTATTATCAGAGCCTATAGGCTCCATCGTTTCCCTGTGTGTGGACCCGGGTCTGATCATGTGCGGGTACGTGCCAGTGGTGTTCAACAGCGCCACCAATGTAACTAGTGACCCCATAGCATCCAGCATCACTACTACTCCCATCATAGATAAATGGCCAGCAACATACAGCATCACTACTACTCCCATCATAGATAAATGGCCAGCATCACTACTACTCCCATCATAGATAAATGGCCAGCAACATACAGCATCACTACTACTCCTATCATAGATAAATGGCCAGCAACATCCAGCATCACTACTACTCCCATCATAGATAAATGGCCAGCAACATACAGCATCACTACTACTCCCATCATAGATAAATGGCCAGCAACATACAGCATCACTACTACTCCTATCATAGATAAATGGCCAGCAACATACAGCATCACTACTACTCCTATCATAGATAAATGGCCAGAATCACCACTACTCCTATCATAGATAAATGGCCAGCAACATACAGAATCACTACTACTCCTATCATAGATAAATGGCCAGCAACATACAGCATCACTACTACTCCTATCATAGATAAATGGCCAGAATCACTACTACTCCTATCATAGATAAATGGCCAGCATCACTACTACTCCTATCATAGATAAATGGCCAGCAACATACAGCATCACTACTACTCCTATCATAGATAAATGGCCAGCAACATACAGCATCACTACTACTCCTATCATAGATAAATAGCCAGCAACATACAGCATCACTACTACTCCTATCATAGATAAATGGCCAGAATCACTACTACTCCTATCATAGATAAATGGCCAGCATCACTACTACTCCTATCATAGATAAATGGCCAGCAATGTGTATTGTGTGTGAGTGGATGAGCCGGACTCTTCTGCCATAGAACAGCCACATCCAGCATCACTACTACTCCTATCATAGATAAATGGCCAGCATCACTACTACTCCTATCATAGATAAATGGCCAGCAACATACAGCATCACTACTACTCCTATCATAGATAAATGGCCAGCAACATACAGCATCACTACTACTCCTATCATAGATAAATGGCCAGCAATGTGTATTATGTGTGAGTGGATGAGCCGGGCTCTCCTGCCATAGAACAGCCACACCTGGCATCACTACTACTCCTATCATAGATAAATGGCCAGCAATGTGTATTGTGTGTGAATGGATGAGCCGGACTCTCCTGCCATAGAACAGCCACATCCAGCATCACTACTACTCCTATCATAGATAAATGGCCAGCAACATACAGCATCACTACTACTCCTATCATAGATAAATGGCCAGCAATGTGTATTATGTGTGAGTGGATGAGCCGTGCTCTCCTGCCATAGAACGTCCAGCATCACTACTACTCCTATCATAGATAAATGGCCAGCAATGTGTATTGTGTGTGAGTGGATGAGTGGATGAGCCGGGCTCTCCTAATATGATACATAAAACCTTTTGTTCTTCCTCTGCACGTCTACTGAACTAAGTGTGATTTAGCTTATGTCAGTAGAGTTTAAGCTCTACTACTTCTACTGTTAAAAGTAGAACTTAATGTAGTGTATATTATTAATACTTAATCTAATGATAAACTGGTCCATAGGCACCACACTCTCCCCCCTTGGGAAAATTGTCGTCCCTGACATCAGCAGTTTCCACTCTTGAGATTAGGTTATACTTACCTTTTGCTTCTTCACAGTGAATGTGAGCTAACTGTTTTTTTAAGTTAAATATATTAAAGTTCAAAAGGTTTGGTTTTAGTTGGGGTCCCTAATGTTACTAGGATTTACATGCACATGAGGTTTGACAGTGTCAGGGAACCACGGGTCACATGATCTGAAACTAACAATCAGGGACCTCCGAACACACAACCAGCTTTCCCCAAACCCCGACCGTCGCCCACCTAACAGGACTACCAGGCCCAAAGCCTGCGGACACACAGATTCTTGGCTAAGGCAAAAAAATTGCTCAAGTTAAATAAAGGTGTTAATGCAATGAGCGCACACTAGGCAGTGATTACAAACGTTTGGCTATGATGGAATAAGAATGAATGCAAATGTCGTTCTGAGTGGTGGGTTACAGGTTACAGTGAGTTACACAGAGGGATATAATAGTTACCTTAACATTCAGATGCTGAGTAGTGATGATGGGCTCCTACATAGAGATGTGTGGCAAGCTTATTGATGGGCACCTCCAGCACGCAGGAACCCCCAGAAGTGACAACCGCTGGCTCAGGGTCACCCCACTTTATGCCTCACGACCTTTTCACTCCCTCCCCTTCTGTGGGGCGAACTGTTCCCTCCCCCCCATTGTGGAACCTGCTTTAGAACCTCAAACCCTTTAGGGGTTATAACTTTGGGCAGGGGGGTGGTTAGGCTCTGGTTATGGCACCAAAAGATTGGGCTGGATGCCAAGCATCCGATGAGCCCAATGATGGAGTCTCTAAATGGGTCCGAATCCCGCTCTGGTTCTGTATCTGGCTTGACACAGTGACCCAGCTATGGTCCGATTTGTCACGGTGCAAGCGTGCTGGAGGTACCCATCAACAAGCTTGCCACCTACCTCTATGTGGGAGCTCTTCTTCACCACTCTACAACTGCATACTACGGTAACTGACTGTTTTTATCTCTGTGTGTAACTCACTGTAACCTGTAACCCACTACTCAGTACAACAGCATTTGTATTTATTCATATTCATCATAACCAAATGTTTCTTATCACTGCCTAGTGTGCGCTCATTGCATTAAAACCTATATTTAACTTGAGCGATCTTTTTGCCTTAGCCAAGAATCTGTGTGTCTGTAGACTTTGGGCCTGGTATTCCTGATAGGAGGGCTCGGACGGGGGTTTGGGAAAGTGCTCTGTGTGTCCGGAGGTCCCTGATTGATAGTTGGATCACATGACCCAAGGTTCCCTGACACCGGGCTTGCCACAAAAGCTGGATGGAGGCTCTGTGTCTGTTCTACTTGTCCAAAAGAGGATGGAGGTATAGGTCTGCATTAAAACGGAGCAACCACTGGCCTAGCATTCCCATTTGGGGCATTATAAATTGGTAATGCTCTGCAAAACCCCTGGAATCGCTCAGTATACTCAACAGCGATCCCATTGCACATGCACCGCCCAAACCCCCACCCCCCTCCATCCAATGCGCATAACCACACCAGGATTTAAGGTCATGGGTCCCAAGGTGCCACCTGTCCACCGCTACCAAGCCAACTTAGTGGACCAAACCCCAGGTTTTTGACTCATATTTTGGTTTGCTTTATATGGACGTCTCAATTTGGGATGCCCCGTGTGTGATAGCTTACCTTGCTCCAGTCTCCCAGTGCATACACAGGCCAGTAGCCAGTCAGAATAGATTGTGTCACCGGGCACAGGGCCGTATTTGGTGTTCATGGTGCCCTAGGCACTTTAAGTGCTTGCGCCCCCTTTTAGGTTAGTTAGGTCACGATCCATATAAGAAAAAAAGTGTGTAGGGGGAAAGAGTGCAATGGGCTAGAAAGCACAAAGGGCGAAATGCAGAGAAGCAGGCAAGCATGTTCCATCTTTTAATGCGTTCTGATATACAGGGGTCACATGACCACACCAGTGGGGGGGAGATGCTCTGGCGTGGGTTCAACCGATTGCCCCCCCTTCACACAAATACACTCTGCATCCTTCTGTGGCTGGGGAGGGGTTGCTTGTTAGGAGGCAATAATATTCTGGCTACGTGAGTTTTAATTTCTTTTCTTTACTATAGTAGTAAGGGCAGCGCCCTCCCCCTCCCTAGGCACGTGCCTAGGGTTGCCTAATGGTAAATACAGCCCTGACCGGGCAGACTATTCTGAATGCGTCATCCGGAGGGAAACATGTGCAGTGGAATCACCAGATTTCCCGGGGGGATTTCACATCTTGGTGGCAAGATTTTAGACTCCAGGGCTAGTGAAAACAGGTTTTACTCCGCCTTGGAAAAGACTGTGTGTGAATTGGTGGGAAATTCGATGTGGCTAGTGGCGTGGCTAGGGGTGTGGTGTTAGGGAATTATTTTAGGTAGCCTTCAGCAGACTGCGTCAGAAGTACTGTGCTTGAGTGGAGTCCGAATTCTTCAGAAACCTTTGTCGTCCAAAGACACACAGACACAGTGAAGTTCGGTTTCTCCCCCGGAAAAGGTCGCTCTCAAATGACCTTCCTGTTGGCCTTTAATAGGGTGAAACGAAGGCGAGTTGTACAACATGCTTAAAAAAAAAGGATTTTTTGTCCCGCACTGCTAAATTAAGTATGCTAATCTATGTAAATGCTGGTGCTGGCTGATAAAGGGGCATCGAAATGTACACAAACAGAAAGGTGGTGGGGCTGCCAGCACAGTCCCAAAAGCCTTTATCAATGTGAGCCGCACTCAGTAGTTTAAAAATTCATATACCATGTCTTTATTGAAAACATATACATATACAATAAAAAACATTAAAAAAGGCGTCGGAAAAGGGGGACTTAATTCTATGGCTCTAATACATCAAATACAAATATCATGATAAATGCAGTCAATTAAAGTGAAAGTGAGGACGCGCGCAAAAAAAAAAAATCATTTTCACTTTAATTGTCTGCATTTTTTTTTAAATTATTAATGCATAGATGGCCATTGTATGCTTGCGCACACATAGGAATTCATCCTATGCATTTAACCCATCCACGCAGTGAGTGTATACATGCCCAGAGCAGTGGGCTGCCCTAATTATGGCACCTTGCTCAAGAGCACTTCAGTCATGTCCCAGGAACAGGATTCAAACCTGCCACCCTCAGGCCACAAGTACGCTCCCCTTACCTCTAGGCCACAACTGCCTCAAGATATTTGTGTTTGTTGTATATATGTATATGTTTTCAATAAAGACATGGTATATGAATTTTTAACCTACTGAGTGCGGCTCACATTGATAAAGGCTTTTGGGACTGTGCTGGAAGCCCCACCACCTTTCTGAGTTGTACAACATATTTGGGCAAAACATATGCTTCATCCAATCACAAGTGAACAACCAACAGCAGGTATACATGAGCTCATCTGCTAGATGGCGACAGCTGTTCATAGCTATATGGTCTTTCCTATGTAGGTTATTTTTACATACAGCTGAGCACATGATACATTTTAAAGTGGACCAACACCCAGGATTTTGACTATCCTGGGTTTTGGTCCACTTCGGCGGGGCACCCCGATCGGGGGTGCCCCGCTGTGTGAAACCCCCCAGAAAGCCCCAAAATCTTACCTGTCCCCGCTCCCACGTGACTGGACGGTCCAATCCCCGCCAACGTCCAGGCGGGGATCAGGAACGTCCAAGCGGCTGCCGCCGCCGCCGCCTCCCTCGCGTCACTTTCGGCGCGCGCGCGCCCCCGCCGGCCATTCGCAGACGGCCGGCGCGGGCACGAGCACGCCTACAGGGGCGCGAGGGAGGCGGCGGCGGCCGGCCGCCGCCGAAGATCAGGTAAGGTGTTTGGGGGTTTTTTGGGGGGTTTCACCCCGCGGGACATCCCGATCTCGGATGTCCCGCGGGGTGGGAGGTGATCGGCCCGGGAATCTTATAGATTTCCGGGCCGATCACCTCTCGGTGTTGGTCCACTTTAAGAGATACCTCTATCTCTCAATTTATACAGATTTCAGAAGTCAAGCTTTTTAAATCAAATTAAGTAATTCTTTAACAGTGGTTTAATCACACAAAATTTGGCGCGTCTCTTCCTTTGTCCCTCTTTCCCATAGGCCTATGTGTGAGTGAGGGGCACTGACCTCTGGATTTGGTGGTCAGAGGGGGGGTTGTGTCCTGGGCCCGGGACACACATTGAGCAATGGATACATTAGGGCTGCCATTTCCCAACAATAGCACAGAGCCCTCATTGTCCTGCTGAGGGTGGTTGGCGAGCGGCCACAGAACAAAAGTTCCTTCACCCCCAGCTCACACCTCTGCGCGGATCCTTCACACCCCACAACAGCGCCGACCTGCCAGAGCCATTGTGCAAGCCGCGGCCCCGACGCCGCAACGTTCAAAGTGCAGAGATAACGGCGGCCGTCACCGGAGGCGTCTCTCCGCACAATGCAGGAGAGCATTAACCCTCTGTGATGAAAAATATGCTTGTCAAAACATACCTTGTCAATTAGAAGGCTGCTAGTACATTTGTTTGGATTCCAGCAGGAAACTATTTACATATCACAGAAGAAAAAGCCACTTTGCAACCATGTGCTAAATAGGTTTCCTGGTCAGATCACACCTCCACATGTGGTAATTGACATCTACTTACTACAAATCAGTGAATGAGACATTCGATACACATCTCGCTTCAAAAGAAATTTAAAACATGACTTTTACAATAAAACGCCCCTGACACATGATTGGCCGCAGCCAGCATACGGCCCGCCCCAATAACCAGTTTAAAAATGACAGAGTTGACACAGATGATATGACTAGAGATGAGCGAACCTTTGAAAAATTCGATTCGACTGATTCGCCGAATTTTCCAACAAAAATCGTTTAGACCCGAATTTATTCGCGACGAATCGCTATTAAAAACAGCTATTTCTGAGCCTCCTAGAGCCTCAAAAGGGTTGTAAACCATTCTGCCTTGCTGTAACACGCATAGGATGCGTGCTGGGTTAGTTAAATAATACTTTGAATAAATATCACATGCAGATCAGAGGCATCGCTAATAGAATCGCAGAGCGGCACAATTGCAGAGAGTTGAGGTGGCATTACTATGAGGGGCCCCTATAGTGCCTGAAAAACACACCCTGGAACTGGCAGCAGCAGGAGCCCAAAACTTAGCTGAATCACACCCTGGAGTTGCAAGCAGCAGCAGCAGCAGGAGCCCAAAAATAGCTTGAAAGAGACACTGGAGTTGGCAGCAGGAGCCCAAACATTGGATGAATCACACCCTGGAGTTGCAAGCAGCAGCAGGAGCCCAAACATTGCTTTAAAGAGACACTGGAGTTGCCAGCGGAGCCCACAAATTGGATGAATCACACCCTGGAGTTGCAAGCAGCAGCAGGAGCCCAAACATAGCTTGAAAGAGACACTGGAGTTGGCAGCAGGCCAAAAATTGGATGAATCACACCCTGGAGTTGCAAGCAGCAGTAGCAGCAGGAGCCCAAACATTACTTTAAAGAGACACTGGAGTTGGCAGCAGGAGCCCAAAAATTGGATGACTAACACCCTGGAGTTGCAAGCAGCAGTAGCAGCAGGAGCCCAAACATTACTTTAAAGAGACACTGGAGTTGGCAGCAGGAGGCCAAAAATTGGATGAATCACACCCTGGAGTTGCAAGCAGCAGCAGGAGCACAAACATTACTTTAAAGAGACACTGGAGTTGGCTGCAGGAGCCCAAAAATTGGATGAATCACACCCTGGAGTTGCAAGCAGCAGCAGCCCAAACATAGCTTGAAAGAGACACTGGAGTTGGCAGCAGGAGCCCAAAATTGGCTGAATGACACCCTGGAGTTTCAAGCAGCAGCAGCCCAAACATAGCTTGAAAGAGACACTGGAGTTGCAAGCAGGAGCCCAAAATTGGATGAATCACACCCTGGAGTCGCAAGCAGCAGCAGCAGGAGCACAAACATAGCTTGAAAGAGACACTGGAGTTGGCAGCAGGAGCCCAAACATTGGATGAATCACACCCTGGAGTTGCAAGCAGCAGCAGGAGCCCAAAGAAGCTTGAAAGAGACACTGGAGTTGGCAGCAGGAAGCCAAAAATTGGATGAATCACACCCTGGAGTTGCAAGCAGCAGCAGCAGCAGGAGCCCAAACATAGCTTGAGAGAGACACTGGAGTTGGCAGCAGGAGCCCAAAAATTGGATGAATCACACCCTGGAGTTGCAAGCAGCAGCAGCAGGAGCCCAAACATAGCTTGAAAGAGACACTAGAGTTGGCAGCAGGAGCCCAAAAATTGGCTGAATCACACCCTGGAGTTGCAAGCAGCAGCAGCAGGAACCCAAACATAGCTTGAAAGAGACACTGGAGTTGGCAGCAGGAGCCCAAAAATTGGATGAATCACACCCTGGAGTTGCAAGCAGCAGCAGCAGGAGCCCAAACATAGCTTGAAAGAGACACTGGAGTTGGCAGCAAGAGCCCAAAAATTGACTGAATCACACCCTGGAGTTGCAAGCAGCAGTAGTAGCAGGAGCCCAAACATTACTTTAAAGAGACACTGGAGTTGCCAGCAGGAGCCCAAAAATTGGATGAATCACACCCTGGAGTTGCAAGCAGCAGCAGGAGCCCAAACATTGCTTTAAAGAGACACTGGAGTTGGCAGCAGGAGCCCAAAAATTGGCTGAATCACACCCTGGAGTTTCAAGCAGCAGCAGGAGCCCGAACATTGCTTTAAAGAGACACTGGAGTTGGCAGCAGGAGCCCAAAATTGGCTGAATCACACCCTGGAGTTGCATGCAGCAGCAGCCCAAACATAGCTTGAAAGAGACACTGGAGTTGGCAGCAGGAGCCCAAAATTTGGATGAATCCCACCCTGGAGTTGCAAGCAGCAGCAGCAGCAGCAGCCCAAACCTAGCTTGAAAAACACACTGGAGTTGGCAGCAGGAGCCCAAAAATTGGCTGAATGACACCCTGGAGTTTCAAGCAGCAGCAGCAGCCCAAACATAGCTTGAAAGAGACACTGGGGTTGCAAGCAGGAGCCCAAAATTGGATGAATCACACCCTGGAGTTGCAAGCAGCAGCAGCAGCAGGAGCCCAAACATAGCTTGAGAGAGACACTGGAGTTGGCAGCAGGAGCCCAAAAATTGGATGAATCACACCCTGGAGTTGCAAGCAGTAGCAGCAGGAGCCCAAACATAGCTTGAAAGAGACACTGGAGTTGGCAGCAGGAGCCCAAAAATTGGATGAATCACACCCTGGAGTTGCAAGCAGCAGCAGCAGGAGCCCAAACATAGCTTGAAAGAGACACTGGAGTTGGCAGCAGGAGCCCAAAAATTGGATGAATCACACCCTGGAGTTGCAAGCAGCAGCAGCAGGAGCCCAAACATAGCTTGAAAGAGACACTGGAGTTGGCAGCAGGAGCCCAAAAATTGACTGAATCACACCCTGGAGTTGCAAGCAGCAGTAGTAGCAGGAGCCCAAACATTACTTTAAAGAGACACTGGAGTTGCCAGCAGGAGCCCAAAAATTGGATGAATCACACCCTGGAGTTGCAAGCAGCAGCAGGAGCCCAAACATTGCTTTAAAGAGACACTGGAGTTGGCAGCAGGAGCCCAAAAATTGGCTGAATCACACCCTGGAGTTTCAAGCAGCAGCAGGAGCCCGAACATTGCTTTAAAGAGACACTGGAGTTGGCAGCAGGAGCCCAAAAATTGGCTGAATCACACCCTGGAGTTGCAAGCAGCAGCAGCCCAAACATAGCTTGAAAGAGACACTGGAGTTGGCAGCAGGAGCCCAAAAATTGGATGAATCACACTCTGGAGTTGCAAGCAGCAGCAGCAGGAGCCCAAACATAGCTTGAAAGAGACACTGGAGTTGGCAGCAGGAGCCCAAAAATTGGCTGAATCCCACCCTGGAGTTGCAAGCAGCAGCAGGAGCCCAAACATTACTTTAAAGAGACACTGGAGTTGGCAGCAGGAGCCCAAAAATTGGATGAATCACACCCTGGAGTTGCAAGCAGCAGCAGGAGCACAAGCATTACTTTAAAGAGACACTGGGGTTGGCTGCAGGAGCCCAAAAATTGGATGAATCACACCCTGGAGTTGCAAGCAGCAGTGGCAGGAGCCCAAACATAGATTGAAAGAGACACTGGAGTTGGCTGCAGGAGGCCAATAATTGGATGAATCACACCCTGGAGTTGCAAGCAGCAGCAGGAGCACAAACATTACTTTAAAGAGACACTGGAGTTGGCTGCAGGAGCCCTAAAATTGGTTGAATTACACCCTGGAGTTGCAAGCAGCAGCAACAGGAGCCCAAACATAGATTGAAAGAGACACTGGAGTTGGCTGCAGGAGCCCAAAAATTGGACGAATCACACCCTGGAGTTGCAAGCAGCAGCAGGAGCACAAACATTACTTTAAAGAGACACTGGAGTTGGCTGCAGGAGGCCAAACATTGGATGAATCACACCCTGGAGTTGCAAGCAGCAGCAGCAGCAGGAGCCCAAACATTGCTTTAAAGAGACACTGGAGTTGGCAGCAGCCGCAGCAGGAGCCCAAAAATTGACTGACACACCCTGGAGTTGGCAGCAGCAGCAGCAGGAACCCAGAAATTGTCTGGAAGGCACCGTGAAGTTGGCAATAGCAGGAGCACAAACATTAGCTGGAAGGCACACCCTGGAGTTGGCAGCAGCATAAGCAGGAGCCCAAACATTGCTTGAAAGACACCCTGGAGTTGGCAGTAGCAGCAGGAGGCCAAAAATTGGCTGAAAGGCACACCCTGAAGTTGGCATCAGCAGGAGCCCAAAAATTGTCTGGAAGGCACACCCTGAAGTTGGCATCAGCAGGAGCCCAAAAATTGGTCTAAAGACATAAATATGTTTTGCACCATTTGGAAAGTGTAAAACGTGGCACCATGCTGAATCTAGTCGCATGCATCAGGCATTGGTGGGTGGAAATCCTGGCTGATCCATCCCTGATTCATTTTGACAAAGATGAGTCTCTCCACATTTTTAGTTGACAGACGAGTTCTCCTCGCCGTAACTATGGCCCCCGCCGCACTAAACACCCGCTCAGATGGCACGCTACTGGCCGGGCAGGACAGCTTTTCCAGGGCAAACTCTGCTAGTTGCGACCACAAGCCAAGTTTGGTTGCCCAGAAGTCCAGCGGATCCTCAAGGTGTGTTGGCATGGTCATGTCAAGGTATGACATGACCTGCTGGTTGAGGTCCTGCTCCAGGTCTTCCTGCTGCTCATGAGTAGCCTCACTATGCGGGTGTAGAAAGCTACTCATTAGCGACTGAAGACTGAGGCTGCTGCTGATGGAGCTGCTGCTGCTGCTCCTGCCAACCCCCCCAGCGGCCATGGCAGTGGAAGGTGAGCGCAGAGGTCCCCCCGAGTCAGACCTGCAAGAGTATGGACCATGGCGCAGATAGGCATCGGCCAACCGACTACGCAGAATGTCTTTGTAGTAGTTCAGTTTGTCCTCCCTCTCGACGGGTTTAAAAAATGCCCCCATTTTGTGCCGGAAGCTAGGGTCCAATAAGGTAGACAGCATCATCCCGCTGACAAATGGAAACAATTCTGGGGTCACTACGCAAGCACGTGAGCATGCTTCCTGCCATTTGCGCAAGTGACTCGGATGGACTACCTGTGTCCATCTCCACTGCATACTGCCACGGTGTGTCCGGGTCCTCTGTCTCGCCTTCCTCAAAACCCTCTAGCTCCTCTGGCTGCTCCTGCTCCTCCTCTCCTGTCCGCTGACTAGATAAACCAGCCATTTCGCCAAGCCTAAACTGTGTTTCGCTGGGCAACTCCTCCTCCTCTTCCTCCTCCTCCTCCAGTTCAGCTCCAACGGGGTTCATGTGGCCGTAAGATATAGACGCCATGTCTCCAGTGCCCTGACCAGCCATGGTTTCCAACATGTGGTGTAGTACATGAAGCAGTGGAATCACGTCGTTCATCCCGTAATCCTGCCGACTGACAAATAAAGTGGCTTCCTCAAAGGGCCTGAGCAAACGGCAGGTGTCACGTATGAGCTGCCACTGGTTGACATTGAAGTTACACAGGGGAGTCCCCCTATCTGCTTGGATCATCAGGAAATCCGTGATGGCTTTTCTCTGTTGATATAATCGGTCCAACATGTGAAGGGTGGAATTCCAACGGGTGGAAACATCGCAAATCAGACTATGTTGGGGGATACCATTCTGACGCTGTAGCTCAAGAAGGGTGTGTTTGGCGGTGTATGAGTGGCTGAAGTGCATGCAAAGTTTCCTTGAAGTTGTTAGGATGTCTTGCAGATGGGGGGAACACTTCAGAAACCGCTTGACAACCAGATTGAAGACGTGAGCCATGCAGGGCGCATGGGTCAGGCTTCCTTGGCGCAGCGCAGACAAAATGTTCTTCCCATTGTCGGTAACCATGGTTCCCATTTTAAGTTTTCTTGGAGTAAGCCATGTTTGGATTTCCTGATGAATAAATTTGTGACTCCGTTCGCCAAGACAAACCATGTGAAGCACTGCGTGACACCTCCGTGCCCTGCACACATGGTAGACTGGAGGGGCACTGAGACTTGAGCCTACAGTGGAGGGTGAGGAGATGGCGGAGGATGAGGAGGCCGAGTCGCACGGTGTCACAGGCCCAACGGGCAGGGAGCGCGGAGGCCGAAGCGGCGTGACCTGTCCAAGCTGCTGCTGCTGCTGCAAAGGGACCACATTCACCCAGTGGGCCGTAAACGACATGTACTGTCCCTGACCGTAGTTACAGCTCCAGATGTCGGCGCTGCCATGCACTTTGCTACACACCGACAGGCTCAAGGACTGGCCCACCTTCTGTTCAACAAAAGTGTGCAGCGCTGGTACTGCCTTCTTGGCAAAGAAATGACGGCTTGGGACTCTCCACCTCGGCTCGGCACAAGCCATCAGTTCTCTGAACCACCACCTGAAAAGGGAGCGACTGCAGCACCAGCAACTTGGACAGGAGCACATTCAGCTTCTGCGCCGTAGGATTAGTGGGCGCATACTGCTGTCTCTTGGACATGGCTTCGCTGATGGATTGCTGGCGGGATGCATGACTTGGAGGAGGAGGAGCAGGAGCGACAGAGGATGGGTATGACCAGGGCCGTATTTGCTGTAAGGCACACCTAGGCACGTGCAGTGGCATTAATTATATATATATATATATTTTTTTCGATCATTGGTGGTCAGTGGAGATGGTCAGTACATAATTGCGCCCCCCCTGCAGAGCCTCCCGATGCTCTGTTCAGCCTTCTATAAGCAGTGACAGGTGGAGGGGGGCTCCAGGGAGGTGTGGGAGTCGAGACACTTCCTGTCCTCCGTCACACAGTTTACAGAGAGCAGCACGTGTGTGTGTGTGTTTGTGTGTCAGAAGCTTTAGTCAGGTGCTGCATGTGGTTCCTGTCTCCCCCCCCCCCCCCCCCCCCTCTCCCGATCACTGTTCCCCCTCTGGCCCTTTCCCACTGTCACACGGAGCTCTCCTGCCACCCTCTCTATGACCCCGTCCTGTGAGGAGATAGCCGGAGTGACTGCTGACACCCTTTGTGTGCCAGCCAGGATGCAGCTCTCTCTGCTGTGTGACACCCTGTGAGTTCTCAGGTAACTTTTGTCTGTCTCGCTGTCATCTTGCTGTCTCTTTTCCTGCCTTTCTTTCTGCAGTCACTTGTGCAGTCACTCTGTGTATCTCTCAGTCTGTCTAACTCCCAGGACTTTCCTCTTGCTCTCTCTCCTCTCATTGATTCTAGTTCTATCTTTTTTCTCCATCTGGCTGCACTCTCTGTCTTTCCCTCTCTTTCTGTCTCTCAATCGATTACCCTGTCGTGTGAAACCCACAGATTCTGCACAATCTACTAGCAGTCCCATGGCACATGCACAGGCTCCCCACCACCTAGTGCAGCTGTATCTTCATTTATGTCTGCTGGCTGCGTTTGCTAAAACATGAATAAAGATACAGCCACACTGAATGGCCAGGAGTCAGTGCATGCGCTGTGGGACTGACGGTCAGGTAAAAATTTCCGGTAATTCCAGAGGTTTTACATGACAGGGCATCCAAATCCGCCGAAGAGGAATAGATGCCCCCCAGTCCTGCCCCTACCCATCCCCTGTTATTTCTAGCTCTGCCACTTCCATCCCCCATTCTCTCAGCTCTGCCCCCATCCATCCCTCTTATTCCCAGCACTACCCCATTCATCCCTGTTATTCCCAGATCTGCCCCCATTCATCCCTCTTATTCCCAGCTCTGCCGCCATTCATCTCTCTTATTCCCAGCACTGCCCCCATTCATCCTTCTTATTCACAGATCTGCCCCCATTTATCTCTCTTATTCCCAGCTCTGCCCCCATTCATCCCTCTTATTCCCAGCTCTGCCCCATTCATCCCTCTTATTCCCAGCTCTGCCCCATCCATCCCTCTTATTCCCAGATCTGCCCCCATTCATCCCTCTTATTCCCAGTTCTGCCCCATCCATCCCTCTTATTCCCAGATCTGCCCCCATTCATCCCTCTTATTCCCAGCTCTGCCCCCATTCATCTCTCTTATTCCCAGCACTGCCCCCATTCATCCCTCTTATTCCCAGCTCTGCCCCCATTCATCCCTCTTATTCCCAGATCTGCCCCCATTCATCCCTCTTATTCCCAGCTCTGCCCCCATTCATCCCTCTTATTCCCAGCTCTGCACCCATTCATCTCTCTTATTCCCAGCACTTCCCCCATTCATCCCTCTTATTCCCAGCACTGCCCTCATTCATCCCTTTTATTCCCAGCACTACCCCATTCACCCCTCTTATTCCTAGCTCTGCCCCATCCATCCCTCTTATTCCCAGATCTGCCCCCATTCATCCCTCTTATTCCCAGCTCTGTCCCCATTCATCCCTCTTATTTCCAGCTCTGCCCCCATTTATCCCTCTTATTCCCAGCTCTGCCCCATTCATCCCTCTTATTCCCAGCACTGCCCCCATTCATCCCTCTTACTCCCAGCTCTGCCCCATTCATCCCTCTTATTCCCAGCACTGCCCCTATTCATCCCTCTTATTCCCAGCACTGTCCCCATTCATCCCTCTTATTCCCAGCTCTGCCCCCATTCATCCCTCTTATTCCCAGCTCTGCCTCCATTCATCCCTCTGATTACCAGCACTGCCCCCATTCATCCCTCTTATTCCCAGCTCTGCCCCCATTCATCCCTCTTATTCCCAGCACTGCCCCCATTCATCCCTCTTATTCCCAGCTCTGCCCCCATTCATCCCTCTTATTCCCAGCACTGCCCCCATTCATCCCTCTTATTCCCAGCACTGCCCCATCCATCCCTCTTATTCCCAGCACTGCCCCCATTCATCCCTCTTATTCCCAGCACTGCCCCATCCATCCCTCTTATTCCCAGCTCTTCCCCCATTCATCCCTCTTATTCCAAGCTCTGCCCCCATTCATCCCTCTTATTCCCAGCTCTGCCCCCATTCATCCCTCTTATTCCCAGCTCTGCCCCCATTCATCCCTCTTATTCCCAGCTCTGCCCCCATTCATCTCTCTTATTCTCAGCACTGCCCCCATTCATCCCTCTTATTCCCAGCACTGCCCCATCCATCCCTCTTATTCCCAGCACTGCCCCCATTCATCCCTCTTATTCCCAGCACTGCCCCATCCATCCCTCTTATTCCCAGCTCTTCCCCCATTCATCCCTCTTATTCCCAGCTCTGCCCCCATTCATCCCTCTTATTCCCAGCTCTGCCCCCATTCATCCCTCTTATTCCCAGCTCTGCCCCATCCATCCCTCTTATTCCCAGCACTACCCCATTCATCCCTCTTATTCCCAGTTCTTCCCCCATTAATTCCTCATTCCCAGCTTCTCCCACATCCACTCCTCTTTTTTCCCAGCACTGCTCCCATCAATCCCTCTTATTCCCAGCACTGCCCCATCCATCCCTCTTATTCCCAGCACTGCCCCCATTCATCCCTCTTATTCCCAGCACTGCCCCCATTCATCCCTCTTATTCCCAGCACTGCCCCCATTCATCCCTCTTATTCCCAGCACTGCCCCATCCATCCCTCTTATTCCCAGCACTGCCCCCATTCATCCCTCTTATTCCCAGCACTGCCCCATCCATCCCTCTTATTTCCAGCTCTTCCCCCATTCATCCCTCTTATTCCAAGCTCTGCCCCCATTCATCCCTCTTATTCCCAGCTCTGCCCCCATTCATCCCTCTTATTCCAAGCTCTGCCCCCATTCATCCCTCTTATTCCCAGCACTGCCCCATCCATCCCTCTTATTTCCAGCTCTTCCCCCATTCATCCCTCTTATTCCAAGCTCTGCCCCCATTCATCCCTCTTATTCCCAGCACTGCCCCATCCATCCCTCTTATTCCCAGCACTGCCCCCATTCATCCCTCTTATTCCCAGCACTGCCCCATCCATCCCTCTTATTCCCAGCTCTTCCCCCATTCATCCCTCTTATTCCAAGCTCTGCCCCCATTCATCCCTCTTATTCCCAGCTCTGCCCCCATTCATCCCTCTTATTCCCAGCTCTGCCCCCATTCATCCCTCTTATTCCCAGCTCTGCCCCCATTCATCTCTCTTATTCCCAGCACTGCCCCCATTCATCCCTCTTATTCCCAGCACTGCCCCATCCATCCCTCTTATTCCCAGCACTGCCCCCATTCATCCCTCTTATTCCCAGCACTGCCCCATCCATCCCTCTTATTCCCAGCTCTTCCCCCATTCATCCCTCTTATTCCCAGCTCTGCCCCCATTCATCCCTCTTATTCCCAGCTCTGCCCCCATTCATCCCTCTTATTCCCAGCTCTGCCCCATCCATCCCTCTTATTCCCAGCACTACCCCATTCATCCCTCTTATTCCCAGTTCTTCCCCCATTAATTCCTCATTCCCAGCTTCTCCCACATCCACTCCTCTTTTTTCCCAGCACTGCTCCCATCAATCCCTCTTATTCCGAGCTCTCAACTTATTCAGAGATTTCAACTACACCCTCCCCCTGGACCTTCAACTTGGCACAGACCACGGTAAATGGACCTCGACTAAAAGTACTTGATTACCGCTGCTTTGGATCATTTGTGCTCAGTGCAACAGTGGACAACGTAGTGTGTCATGCTCCCTCCCATTCCCTATATAGGCAGTGTGGCATTCCCATAGGCAGTGTGTCATTCCCATTTCCCATAGGCAGTGTGTCATGCTCCCTCCCATTCCCATAGGTAGTGTGTCATGCTCCCTCCCATTCCCCATATAGGCAGTGTGGCATTCCCATTTCCCATAGGCAGTGTGGCATTCCTATTTCCCATAGGCAATGTGTCATTCCCATTTCCCATAGGCAATGTGTCATTCCCATTTCCCATAGGCAGTGTGGCATTCCCATTTCTCATAGGCAGTGTGGCATTCCCATTTCCCATAGGCAGTGTGTCATTCCCATTTCCCATAGGCAGTGTGGCATTCCCATTTCCCATAGGCAGTGTGTCATTCCCATTTCCCATAGGCAGTGTGGCATTCCTATTTCTCATAGGCAGTGTGGCCTTCCCATTTCCCATAGGCAGTGTGGCATTCCTATTTCCCATAGGCAGTGTGTCATTCCCATTTCCCATAGGCAGTGTGTCATTCCCATTTCCCATAGGCAGTGTGACCTTCCCATTTCCCATAGGCAGTGTGTCATTCCCATTTCCCATAGGCAGTGTGGCATTCCTATTTCTCATAGGCAGTGTGGCCTTCCCATTTCCCATAGGCAGTGTGGCATTCCTATTTCCCATAGGCAGTGTGTCATTCCCATTTCCCATAGGCAGTGTGTCATTCCCATTTCCCATAGGCAGTGTGGCCTTCCCATTTCCCATAGGCAGTGTGGCCTTCCCATTTCCCATAGGAAGTGTGTCATTCCCATTTCCCATAGGCAGTGTGGCCTTCCCATTTCCCATAGGCAGTGTGTCATTCCCATTTCCCATAGGCAGTGTGGCATTCCCACTCTCCGATAGGCAAAAGAAAAAAAATGTACACTCACATATACATCGCTCCCACGTTGCTGGCCAGGCCACAGGAGGCCAGAAGATGTAGGGGCCACAGGTGGGCGTGGCCTGTGTCAAGTGACGGCCACCAGCTGCACAGAGTCGGATGTTTGCTCTGAGTGCGGCGGCGGTGAGGACAGTGCAGACAGCAGGGATCAGGTACCCTGCCCGTCCGCCTGCCGTTCCTGCATCTTCTGGCCTGCGTGGCCATGGTGGCCCGGCCAGCAGTGCGGGAGCGATATATATGAGAGTTTAATGTTTTTTTCTTTTTACATTTGCCCGATAAGAGGCACTGACTTTCCCCCCTCTGTTGGAGATAAATGGCAGCTCATGTCTCTGCAGATCCATCCAAAATTTAAGGGGGATTTGCCCAATCTCTGTGTTTTGGGGCCCAGCAGTCAGCTGCCAATAGATCATGACATACATATCAGTGGATGGAAAATTAGGATTTGATTGTATAAATATTGTAATTGTTGGAGAGCAATATGTATTGATTTCACAGTCTATGTTTCTATGATAGGAGCAGTGGGTAATGCTGGATGTCACTGCTTTACTGCAGGAGAGCACAGCGTATCCACTCATCATGATAGGAACTGCAGTAATCTTAGTTATTGTAATAGTAAATGTGTCACTGTTACGATATTGATAACGTAATTGTGACGTCCCAAGTGCGCGCACACACATGCATGGCTGACGTAACATTTGTGGGATTGAGCCCTAAAAATAGACCAATAATATTTCCATGTTACTATAGGGTGGGCCTCCAGAGTCAGTTTCATTGGTTTGCTGTCCATTTTCCTTCAACTCCTGATGGGCACTGTGCTCACTTCCTGTAATTCCTTCTTTCCACCCCTTTCATGCCGCCCACCGTGCCCTCCTTCTGCAGCCCGCTGCTTCTATTCTCTGTCCCATACTTGCTGCCCACTATGCCCGCTTCTTGTTCCCTGATTTACTCCTTTCTCCCTTCTTGTTGCCCATTGTCCCACCTTCTTGTTGCCCATTGTTCCACCTTCTTGTTGCCCATTGTCCCACCTTCTTGTTGCCCATTGTCCCTCCTTCTTGTTGCCCATTGTCCCACCTTCTTGTTGCCCCGTCTTGCTGCCTGTGCTGATCTACCTTCCATTTACAGTTGCCTCTGCAGCACAATAGCATTTTTTAGTTTTGTGCAGTAACACTGTCTACTTTCACTGTTGACAACTTGTGCTGCCCACCAAGCACATTCTACTGCCAAATATGGTCCCTTATGTCACCTACAATGCAAAGGTGACATAAGGTGACATATTTGGCCATACTCACTCTATCAATGTTATTTTTCTTGGTCCTACATTTAGTGTTGATAATTAAAATTACAGGCAACAATTAAGTCTCCTAGAATTAGCAATATCCACATCTTCCACAAAAAATATATTAATTATGAAGTGTGTGTGTTCATGGGGGGGGGGGGGCGCATGACCAAAAAGTGCCTGGGGCACCACGAATCCTAAATACGGCCCTGAGTAGGGGGGCCAGGGTTCGGGACTGTCTGCTGCAGGTACGGGTTCTGGGGTCCGGGGCTGTCTGCTGCAGGTACGGGTTCTGGGGTCCGGGGCTGTCTGATGTAGGTAGGGTTGCCGGGTCCCGGGCTGTCTGGTGCTGGGAGGGGTCCAGGGCTGGCTACTGGGGCCAGTGCAGGCCGTCCGAGGCTTTGTGCAGAAGTCAATGATGTCCGAACCATCACAGGTAGGTCGGCACTGACCTCGCAATGGCCACCTGCACTTTAGTTCAATGCCGACTTCGGTTTCTAGCCACGGTCTTGGTAAATGGGAGCCTCAAAAAGCCAGGGCATTGTCCCTATATGTCCCTATGGCCAGTCTGCCCCTGCCCATGAGACACCGCAAACTGCAAAGAGCACTTTATGAGATTTTCAAATCAAATTCAAATACTATGCGCACTAGCGAGGGTTAAACCCTTAAAAAATGGTGTGAGATCCTCCCGTAGCAGGAAAACCAGCAACGGCACCAGCTATAGGGGCGCGGAGGCCGAGTGGCCTGAAGGCTACCAACCCACATAGGCCACACAGGCACCGGGCACTTCTACACCCCTTTGGGCTTTGGGGGTGCAGGTAATGGGGTGTGGGTTTTTTTTTACTGCTTACCTCCTTCCATTACCGGGTGCTGTCCCACACCATCAAACTTCAGCTGGAAGTGCGCGGATAAGGACGGGAGCAGGGCAGATGATCGGTGCCCTCTGCCCCCCTCTGGGCTCACTACCTCTGTAGAAAGGGGCCTATAAACAGGCGGGAGAGGAGCCGAGTGCTGAAGACCCAGGGCTCCAAAATAGGGGAAACACCAGTCACAGAACATTTGCGAGGCTGGCGGTTGATGGACGGACATGCAGACAGGGCCGGGATTCAGCAGGTTCCCCCCCGGTTCTGCAGACCCAGTTGTTAGAATTGGACATTTTGGGGTACTGCTCTTCAACACGGCGAATTCCCTGCTGTGCGTATCCCCCCGCAGGTCGCCCCAAACAATCACCTTCCTTGCTCGGGTGAGAACGAGCACGCTGATTGGCTGAGCGACTCATTAAGCCAATCAGTGCAATTGCTTTCACTCGGCCCTTTGACTATGTCATTCGGCAGATGGACCCCATTGACTTGAATGGGGAATTGCTATCTGAATGATTGAGGCGGGAGTGTGCGCACAATGCTGGCGATGCAGGTGATCATCAACAGTTAAAGTGGACCAACACCCAGGGGGGATCAGCCCGGGAATCTATAAGATTCCGAAATCGGGATGCCCCACTGTGTGAAACCCCGCAGGATGCCCAGAAACCTTTCCTTATCCCCGTTCCAACGGCGCATGCGCGAGCCGCGGCCGCATCTTGCGCTTCTCTCTAGCATGGCCGGCGTGGGCACGCACCCTGTTAGAGGGAACCGCGAGAGGCGGCCGCCAGCGCGCTCAGAGCCGCTGTGGTTGTCCGTCGCTTGTCCGTACATACCACAGCGGCTCTGAGCGCTCTGATTGGACGGGCGCTCGCGTAGCAGCAGGGTGAGGTGAGTTTTTTAGGGCGATCTGGGGGGTTTCCGATCGGGGTGCCCTGCGAAAGTGGACCAAAACCCAGGATAGTGAAAATCCTGGGTGTTGGTTCACTTTAATAACAATAAATTCAGCACACCGTGATCATCTATATTCCTCTAAAGATGTCATACAAAGGTGCCGCAACCTTAAGTAAAGGTTGTCCACAATACTAACCCTTATTATCCAAGCCTCTAAAAAAGTAATTTAAGGTGCGCACCCAAATTAATCAATAAAGCTTTTTAGAAAAAAGAATTCATTTATTAGGCCAAATCGTCAATAATAAAAAAAGAATTCATTTATTAGGCCAAATCGTCAATAATATAAAAAGAATTCATTTATTAGACCAAATCGTCAATAATAAAAAAAGAATTCATTTATTAGGCCAAATCGACAATAATATAAAAATAATTCATTTATTAGGCCAAGTCGTCAATCATATAAAAATAATTCATTTATTAGACCAAATCGCCCATTAAATCACAAAGTATATACAAAAATCACAAAAAATACCAAATTATACATT
The DNA here is from genome assembly GCA_027917425.1 of Gastrophryne carolinensis. Taxonomy (NCBI): domain Eukaryota; kingdom Metazoa; phylum Chordata; class Amphibia; order Anura; family Microhylidae; genus Gastrophryne; species Gastrophryne carolinensis. The sequence continues at coordinate 590,370 of JAQIHN010000045.1, read as the reverse complement.
AGACAGCATATATATACATATTGTGCTATTTTAGGTGTGCTTGAAAATACATAAGATAATACACATCATACAAGTTCATGCCAAGTAGTGTATCCAAAGTTCAGTCAATATGAATCTAAAGTGCACTGCGCAGTAAATCTCATTGTAAACAACAGCGCAATTTGGAAATTTTGGTGATTTTTGTATATATTTTGTGATTTAATGGGCAATTTGGGCATATTGACGGTTTGGCCTAATAAATGAATTCTTTTTTTATTATTGACGGTTTGGCCTAATAAATGAATTCTTTTTTTATTATTGACGATTTGGCCTAATAAATGAATTCTTTTTATATTATTGACGATTTGGTCTAATAAATGAATTCTTTTTTTTATTATTGACGATTTGGCCTAATAAATTAATTCTTTTTATATTATTGACGATTTGGTCTAATAAATGAATTCTTTTTTTATTATTGACGATTTGGCCTAATAAATGAATTTTTTTTTATTATTGACGATTTGGCCTAATAAATGAATTCTTTTTATAATATTGACGATTTGGTCTAATAAATGAATTCTTTTTTTATTATTGACGGTTTGGCCTAATAAATGAATTCTTTTTATATTATTGACGGTTTGGCCTAATAAATGAATTCTTTTTTTATTATTGACGATTTGGTCTAATAAATGAATTATTTTTTTATTATTGACGATTTGGCCTAATAAATGAATTCTTTTTTTTATTATTGACGATTTGGCCTAATAAATGAATTCTTTTTATATTATTAACGATTTGGTCTAATAAATGAATTCTTTTTTTATTATTGACGATTTGGCCTAATAAATGAATTCTTTTTTTTATTATTGACGATTTGGCCTAATAAATGAATTCTTTTTATATTATTGACGGTTTGGCCTAATAAATGAATTCCTTTTTTTTATTATTGACGATTTGGCCTAATAAATGAATTCTTTTTATATTATTGACGATTTGGTCTAATAAATGAATTCTTTTTTTATTATTGACGATTTGGCCTAATAAATGATTTTTTTTTATATTATTGACGATTTGGTCTAATAAATTAATTCTTTTTATATTATTGACGATTTGGTCTAATAAATGAATTCTTTTTTTTATTATTGACGATTTGGCCTAATAAATGAATTCCTTTTTTTTATTATTGACGATTTGGCCTAATAAATGAATTCTTTTTATATTATTGACGATTTGGTCTAATAAATGAATTCTCTTTTTATTATTGACGATTTGGCCTAATAAATGATTTTTTTTTTATTATTGACGATTTGGCCTAATAAATGAATTCTTTGTATAATATTGACGATTTTGTCTAATAAATGAATTCTTTTTTTATTATTGACGGTTTGGCCTAATAAATGAATTCTTTTTTTTATTATTGACGGTTTGGCCTAATAAATGAATTCTTTTTATATTATTGACGATTTGGCCTAATAAATTAATTCTTTTTTTTATTATTGACGATTTGGCCTAATAAATGAATTCTTTTTTTTATTATTGACGATTTGGCCTAATAAATTATTTTTTTTTTTTATTATTGACGATTTGGCCCAATAAATGAATTCTTTTTTTATTATTGACGATTTGGTCTAATAAATGAATTCTTTTTATATTATTGACGATTTGGCCTAATAAATGAATTCTTTTTATATTATTGACGATTTGGCCTAATAAATGAATTCTTTTTTTATTATTGACGATTTGGCCTAATAAATGAATTCTTTTTATATTATTGACGATTTGGCCTAATAAATGAATTCTTTTTTTATTATTGACGATTTGGTCTAATAAATGAATTATTTTTTTATTATTGACGGTTTGGCCTAATAAATGAATTCTTTTTTTTATTATTGACGGTTTGGCCTAATAAATAAATTCTTTTTATATTATTGATGATTTGGCCTAATAAATTAATTCTTTTTTTTATTATTGACGATTTGGCCTAATAAATTAATTCTTTTTTTTATTATTGACGATTTGGCCTAATAAATTAATTCTTTTTTTATTATTGACGATTTGGCCCAATAAATGAATTCTTTTTTTATTATTGACGATTTGGTCTAATAAATGAATTATTTTTATATTATTGACGATTTGGCCTAATAAATGAATTCTTTTTTTATTATTGACGGTTTGGCCTAATAAATGAATTCTATTTTTATTATTGACGATTTGGCCTAATAAATGAATTCTTTTTTTATTATTGACGATTTGGCCTAATAAATGAATTCTTTTTATATTATTGACGATTTGGCCTAATAATTGAATTCTTTTTATATTATTGACGGTTTGGCCTAATAAATGAATTCTTTTTTTTATTATTGACGGTTTGGCCTAATAAATGAATTCTTTTTATATTATTGACGATTTGGTCTAATAAATGAATTATTTTTTTTATTATTGACGGTTTGGCCTAATAAATGAATTCTTTTTATATTATTGACGATTTGGCCTAATAAATGAATTCTATTTATATTATTGACGATTTGGTCTAATAAATGAATTCTATTTATATTATTGACGATTTGGTCTAATAAATGAATTATTTTTATATTATTGACGATTTGGTCTAATAAATGAATTATTTTTATATTATTGACGATTTGGTCTAATAAATGAATTCTTTTTTTATTATTGACGATTTGGTCTAATAAATGAATTCTTTTTTTTATTATTGACGATTTGGCCCAATAAATGAATTCTTTTTTTATTATTGACGATTTGGTCTAATAAATGAATTATTTTTATATTATTGACGATTTGGCCTAATAAATGAATTCTTTTTTTATTATTGACGGTTTGGCCTAATAAATGAATTCTATTTTTATTATTGACGATTTGGCCTAATAAATGAATTCTTTTTTTATTATTGACGATTTGGCCTAATAAATGAATTCTTTTTATATTATTGACGATTTGGCCTAATAATTGAATTCTTTTTATATTATTGACGGTTTGGCCTAATAAATGAATTCTTTTTTTTATTATTGACGGTTTGGCCTAATAAATGAATTCTTTTTATATTATTGACGATTTGGTCTAATAAATGAATTATTTTTTTTATTATTGACGGTTTGGCCTAATAAATGAATTCTTTTTATATTATTGACGATTTGGCCTAATAAATGAATTCTATTTATATTATTGACGATTTGGTCTAATAAATGAATTCTATTTATATTATTGACGATTTGGTCTAATAAATGAATTATTTTTATATTATTGACGATTTGGTCTAATAAATGAATTATTTTTATATTATTGACGATTTGGTCTAATAAATGAATTCTTTTTTTATTATTGACGATTTGGTCTAATAAATGAATTCTTTTTTTTATTATTGACGATTTGGCCTAATAAATTAATTCTTTTTTTATTATTGACGATTTGGCCTAATAAATTAATTCTTTTTTTATTATTGACGATTTGGTCTAATAAATGAATTCTTTTTTTATTATTGACGATTTGGCCTAATAAATGAATTCTTTTTTTATTATTGACGGTTTGGCCTAATAAATGAATTCTTTTTATATTATTGACGATTTGGTCTAATAAATGAATCTTTTTTTATTATTGACGGTTTGGCCTAATAAATGAATTCTTTTTATATTATTGACGATTTGGTCTAATAAATGAATTCTTTTTTTTATTATTGACGATTTGGTCTAATAAATGAATTCTTTTTATATTATTGACGATTTGGTCTAATAAATGAATTCTTTTTTTTATTATTGACGATTTGGTCTAATAAATGAATTCTTTTTTTTATTATTGACGATTTGGTCTAATAAATGAATTCTTTTTATATTATTGACGATTTGGTCTAATAAATGAATTCTTTTTATATTATTGACGATTTGGTCTAATAAATGAATTCTTTTTTTTATTATTGACGATTTGGTCTAATAAATGAATTCTTTTTTTTATTATTGACGATTTGGTCTAATAAATGAATTCTTTTTATATTATTGACGATTTGGTCTAATAAATGAATTCTTTTCTTATTGTTGACGATTTGGTCTGTAGCGATAACCCTTATCGCCGGAAGGCTTCACCGCCCGAGACGTCCTTTTCCCAATGGTGAGAGGTGCTGCTGGAATTCCAGAGTCGTCCGTGAGGAACCAGGAACAGCCCTTACAAGGGCTAGTGAATTGTAATATAGCGTTTCCCTCAATAAGAGACAGAACTTCAGTATTGAGGGTGAAGGTGAAGTGTCTTTATTAGTGCTACTCTAGGCCTTATATACACAAGTCTCCATGCAATGACAACCACACTGACCAATAGCAGCAGGGCACACAATCCCTCAACTCTGCCGGTGACGCAATCAGTAGAACAATAGCAGGCTGTAATACAATCAATCAGGACAATGCCATTGACTGTGACGTAATCAACAATACACAATGGCAGTCAAAATACAATGACGTTGCCTGTAACAGTATCAAAATACAATGACATTGTCTGGAACCTAATTAAGAAAAGGCCAGTGAATGACCCGGTGGGCAACTGAATAGTGATGCCATCCAAAAGACAGAGCCTCTGTCACAATGCCCCCTTTTTGTGGAACACCCGGCAGACCCGGACAGCCCCACGTTAACCCGAACAGGGTCTGTTCGGGTTAACGTGGGGCTGTCCGGACTTGTTATGGGCAGAGTTCTGTGTAAGGACAAGTCTGCACATAGTGGGTAACCGGACTAAACATTGACGTGGGCTGTACATAGGAATCGGTCATGGGTGGGGTCCAAACACTGGGATATTGTGGCGTTGGTGAGTTCAGCACCAAAGTCCTTGGTTGGATGTGTGCACAGGTGCTTTGCTTTCTTATAGCTGGCCCAAGTTTCAATCTCTTTCCATGGAAGCTGATCGGAGAATCCACAATCTTCTGCACATCTACATCATCGTAAAAGTAGACAAAACCATAACCCTTAGAAACGCCAGAGGCATCCCTAATAATTTTGACATTCTTTACAGCGCCATACTTTGAAAAAACATCCTTAATTTCAGGCTGATTAATCCGACGGCCAATGCCCCCAACAAAAATAGTGTTTGGCATAAGTTTCCCTTCTGGAAGGACGTAACCTGACGGCTGATCCTCTTCTTGACTTCGTGTAACAGACATGACGTGATGCAGACGAAACCCCTGGGTCTCCCCGACCAGTGGGCTGGAGTCGGCAGCTCGGGCTGGAGCCTGGGTTGTAACAGGGTTGACGCTGGATGGTCCAGAGGTAGCGTAGGCAGAAGTCATTGGTCCTAGATCATTTCCCAATAGTACTTCTGCTGGTAAGTTGTCCATAAGTCCCACCTGTACCCTGCCGGATCCAGCGCCCCAGTCAAGATGTACTCGGGCGGTGGGGAGTCGAAACACAGCTCCTCCCGCCACCCTTACTGCAACGGTGTGTCCGGTGCGGTCTTTGCTCTTGACCAAATGAGGTTGGAGCAAGGTAAGTGTGGCTCCGGTGTCGCGTAATCCTTGCGCGGTGCGCCCATTGACTCGTACCTCCTGGCAATGGTGCTGTCGGTTGTCTTGGATGGCCGCTTGTACAGGATCAGCTTCGTACAGTACCCCCAGATACTCTTCCGAACTGCTCTCAGCTTCCAAACAGTGTGCCACAGGAGTACGGGAGGTGGAAGGTTGTGTTTGCCTCCACGTGTTTCGGGGAGGCTCTAGGGCGCAATCACTGCGATAATGTCCCCATTGTTTGCAACGATGGCACTGAACTGTGGAGAGGTTCGGTTGCTGCGCTGGCCTATGTGGCCCAGAGTAACGAGTTGGCGCGGAAGCCACAGGTGCTTGAAACTTAATGGGAGGTTGTGGTTTTGGAGCGGACTGTTCTGTCCAGCGAGCATCGGTGTACTCGTCGGCTAGACGAGCAGCCTCAGGTAGCGTTAGAGGCCTCCGGTCACGTACCCACTCTCTTAGCTCTGGTTGCAGGGCATTGAGAAAATGTTCTAGTAAAAACAACTGTAATACATCCTCAGCGGTCGTGGCTTTGCATCCAGTGACCCAGTGTGATGCTGTACGATGGAGGCGACATGCCCACTCCGTGTAAGAATCCCCTCCCTTCTTTTGGGATTCCCGAAATCGTCGCCTGTAGGCTTCCGGGGTGACAGCGTACCGGGCTAACAAAGCCTCCTTTACCAGATGGTAGTGTGGTAAGTCCGCATCAGGGATGGCCCGGAAAGCATCGGAAGCTTTCCCAGATAGTTTCCCTGATAATATGGTGACCCATTCCTCCGTGGGTACCCGGTGTAAAGCGCACTGCCGTTCAAAATCGGCCAAAAATCAGTCAATCTCGTCGTCACTTTCCTGGAAGGACTTAAATGCTGCAAATGGAATCTTTCTCCCCCCAGTGTAACTGAGGCTGAGAGGCTGCTGGGTTGAAAGTCGCCGATCTTCCCTTCGCTTACTGGCCTCTGCCTCCGCTGCGGCGAAGACTCGGTCAATCAGTTACTGTGATGGATTCGGGCCATAGACCGACAATCTGTTCCGAACCGCTTGAACAAGAGCAGCGTCTTCATTGATCTCTATATTGGTTTCGGTCCTCACTGCTGCACGATCCATTTCGATCAGCTCGGCTATCAGTTCCTGACGTGGGCGGTTGCTAGCTGACCTTCCCCGGCTCTCGAGTAGATCCTTCAGGGTCAGCCTTTTCAACTTGTCCTACTGACTCTCCATCAGGGTAGCACTCTCTCTGGGTAGAAAGGACCATCCGACCGCTTGCCACCAATTGTAGCGATAACCCTTATCGCCGGAAGGCTTCACCGCCCGAGACGTCCTTTTCCCAATGGTGAGAGGTGCTGCTGGAATTCCAGAGTCGTTTGTGAGGAACCAGGAACAGCCCTTACAAGGGCTAGTGAATTGTAATATAGCGTTTCCCCCAATAAGAGACAGAACTCAGTATTGAGGGTGAAGGTGAAGTGTTCTTTATTAGTGCCACACTGGGCCTTATATACACAAGTCTCTATTGCATGACACACACACCGACCAATAGCAGCAGGGCACACAATCCCTCAACTCTGCCGGTGACGCAATCAGTAGAACAATAGCAGGCCGTAATACAATCAATCAGGACAATGCCATTGACTGTGACGTAATCAACAATACACAATGGCAGTCAAAATACAATGACATTGCCTGTAACAGTATCAAAATACAATGACCTAATTAAGAAAAGGCCAGTGAATGACCCGGTGGGCAACTGAATAGTGATGACATCCAAAAGACAGAGCATCTGTCACATGGTCTAATAAATGAATTCTATTTATATTATTGACGATTTGGTCTAATAAATGAATTCTTTTTTTATTATTGACGGTTTGGCCTAATAAATGAATTCTTTTTTTATTAATAAATTGATTCATTTGAGTGCGCACCTTAAATTACTTTTTTAGATGCAGGTGATCATCCCCAGCATTGAGAGCTGCCGGCCGTGTGATCTAGTCAAAGCTGGCAGCTCTCATTGGACAAGAGTCCACGCATGTGCTATTGGGATGTGGGAGTCTTTTTGGGCTTTCTGTAGGGGTTTCACACAGTGGGGTATCCCAATTCAGGATTCCAGGCCAGCAGCTGGCAGGTTTTGTTCTGCTTTAAATACTCGCTCTTTTGTTAGAAGTTCGGCTGAACCTCTACGGGTTTGCTCAACGCTAAGGGCGAGTTCTCTTTAATGCTGGAGCTTTCTCCATATTTCTCAGCCAGACAGGTGCGCGCTATTGACATCCTCGTGGTTAATGTGTAATAACTTCATCGGTTGGAGCGCATCTTATCTGGATGAGGATCTGTTATTGAAAACAAGAATGACCTCTTGGGACAGAGCGGCAGCACATCCTGGCACCGCGCACTCTGCGCCCGATTCCCCCCCGAGACACATGCACCAGGCCGGGGTATCCAGGGAGGCATCCAGCTAAAGAGTCACACCACAGTACAAATATGGAATCTGGGAAGATATGAGATTCACTGAACCCAGACTGACCCCAGCTGTTGCAGAGTGTGAGCGCTGGAGTCCTAATCCAGATAGACGTTAGTGGTGTAACAGGAACTGGCTTTACTGGTACATAAATGCAGTTACATGGAAAATGAAGGAAGTACCATAAAGCAACTGGAAGCGCAGGGAAATAACAGCACAGCAGTAAAATACATAGACACTACAGTTTTAATATTCTTTATTTTGACATTTTTGAAGTACAATACAACAAGTACATACAGAGATCAAACGACAAAAGGGGAGGAAGGAGGACCAGACCACACATCTACAACATGCGCGTAATTTGCCATCTCATAGCGTCAATTCGTAATATATCCGACCGTTACTTCATAGCCCCCAATGCAGGTTCTAGTTATCCTCTTAGTGCTACAGAAGTTATAATTATCTTTATGTTCTGAAATTCTAGATGGCTCTTCCCATTCTCCTTTCTGGGTCGCCCGGGAACCCGTCCTTCCTGCTTTTGCATAACACGGGAGGGGATGTGGGGGGGACACATAGGGCTAGCAGGGGGGGTGAGTGGATGGGAGGGGGGGGCAGGGGGGGAGTGACAGGCGATAGGCAGTGTGATAGGCCTCTGCCTGCAGAGGGCGCGCCAATATTATTATGAGTACGGCCCTTCCTCTGAAGTTTTCAGCACCTCCTTACACACCTCGGGCCCACCGGCACGGACGCATCCCGGGGTCCTATTGATCAAACAGGGCTCTAAACTCCTCCGACTCCCGGAACATCAGCCAAGGCAACCATGTCGAACTGAACTGCTCGTCTCTATCATGTAGTGACATCGTCAGGTCCTCCATCTCGCAGATATTTAGTACCTCCCCCACCCAGTCCCTCACGGATGGGGCGCTTCTCTGCTTCCAGAACCTAGGGATCACCTTCTTAGCAGCGTTCAACAAATGGACCTGCAGGGTTTTCTTATATTTCCCAACTGAGTGTTTTGTCAAATGCAGGAGGACCCGGGCTGGATCCTCCTGAAACTGTGCTCCAGTGACCTGTGTGATGATAGGTAGGACCTCTCCCCAATACTCCTTGATCTTGGGGCAAGTCCAAAAAAAGTGGAACATCGTGCCCCGCTCGGCACCACATCTCCAACATTGCGGGCTCGTGGAGGCGAACATCTTGCTAAGTCTGTCTGCGGTGTAGTACCAACGCGTAAGGATTTTATAATTTGTCTCCTGCACCCTTGACGCTACCGAAGACTTATGCGCCAACGTGGCTATTTTTTCCCTCTCTTTCTCTCTGAGCGGTCTGCCCAGGTCCTTCTCCCATTCACTCCATTCATAAACTTCCGTTTATCAGAAGAGAGTATAATTTGGAGATCAAGTTTGGGTACGGTTGGCCCCCCCAGGCAAATCCTCTCAAATTCTGTGGGCCCTCTACTTACGTCTCTTCTGAAACCCATTTGGGACAAGAATGACTGAAGGCGCAGGAGGGTCCATGGGTCTAAATTAACATTCCCCCATTTACCTCTCAGTTCCGCCAATGAAACCCAACCCTTCCTACTTAACAGGTCCCCGCTTCTCAGCTGGCGCAGGTTGCCCCACTCTCGTAGGTCTGCTCTAAAGTGCCCCGCATGTAATAGTGGGATACTACCAACTGGCCCTACCGGAGAGGGCCAAGGGGAGAACCCCGGTCATTCCCTGTACTCTCTAAACACCCCCAAGGTCTCCCCAATGGTTGGGTGGGATCTAGTTTGCGGTGTGGTGGGCGTCCTGTTCCAGACAAATGTATCCAGCTGGGCAGGGGTAGCAGCTAGTTCCAGCTGGACCCACCTTTTTGTTTTCGACAGTTCTGCCATTCGCATACTCTTTGCATGTGAGTGGCTGTCGAGTACAGCTTCACATCCGGTAACGCCAACTCGCCTGATTGTTTGGGGCAACATAATAGTTGTGTCCTCAGCCTTGCCCGTTTCTTCTTCCAGATAAATCCCGTAAAACACTACTTATATCTCCGAAGAATTGCATCGGGATACGAATTGGGAGAGCCTGGAACAAGAACAACAGCTTAGGGAGTATAGACATTTTAATAATGTTAGCCCTGCCCATCCACGAAAACGTTGGGTGGTCCCATTTAGCAAGATGCCTTGATTCTCCGTGCCAGAGGCCAGAAATTCAAGTCTAGAATGTTTAGAAGTTGGCTTGGCAGCTGCGTGCCGAGATAGGTAATCGAGGTCCTCGCCCACTTGAATGAGAACGACTGTTGCATATTTCTGGCTACTTCTCCAGGAAGTGAGATATTCATGGCCTCTGATTTATCGAAATTAATTTTAAGATATGAGAGTCTCCCGTATGCCTCGAACTCCCTCATCAGGACCGGGAGTGTCACAGAGGGGCATGTAATAAAGAATAGGAGGTAATCTGCGTATGCAGCCACTTTGTGCGCACCATCGACGAGTCAACCCCCTGTATGTCAGAATTGTCTCTGACTGCAGAGGAATGGCTCTAATGACAGGGCAAAGAGTAAGGGGGATAGGGGGCACCCTTGCCGGGTCCCGTTACGGATAAGTACCGGTTCGGAGAGATGGCCATTTGTCCTAATCTTGGCTGACGGAGTGGTGTATAGGGCCTCAATGAGTGTTCTCATCCTATCACTCAGGCCTATATGTCTAAGGGTTTCGTGCAGGAAAGGCTAGCTCAGCCTATCAAAGGCCTTCTCCGCATCCGTAGAAAGCAGCATAGCGGGGATCGCGGCGGTTTTAGCTCTATGTATCACATTGATGGTATGCACCACATTATCTCTGGCCTCCCTGCCCAACACGAATCCCGTCTGATCGAGGTGCACCACTTGTGCCACTACAGGGGCCAACCTGAGGGCCAGAATTTTAGAGTATAATTTTAGGTCTGTGTTGAGCAGGGAGATAGGGCGGTAACTCCTGCAAGAAAGTGGGTCCTTTCCTGGCTTATATAGGACTGAGATGTGGCCTTCCAATTCCCTCCCCGAAAATGAGCCGGGGGACTCCGGGTCTGTTATTGTGTTCCAGGCTCTCACCAGGCGGGGTCCCAACAGTGAAATGAAAGATTTATAGTATTTGACGGTGTATTCGTCTGGCCCCGGCGCCTTCCCTGTCGGCGAGAGTTTAATAGCCTCAGCCAACTCCTCTACGCTGATCGGGTCTTCCAGGGACTCCGCCATTTCCTTCGAGATTGATGGCATGCCTGAGTTCTCTATATACTCCCTGACCCTCTCCGGGAGTGCCCGCGCCGGCCGACTGCCCGCCAGATCATACAGTCCAGCATAATATGACTGGAACATGGCCGCTATTTTCTCAGAGGTGTGCTGTTTCTGCTGGGAGCCATCTAGGATTTCCGATATGTAGTTTTGGGCGTGTTGCTGTTTAAGGGCTCTCGCGAGCATCGTACCACTTTTATTCCCGTGTTCAAAATATCTACGTTTACATTTTTTGATCACGAACTTTGCCTTTTGCCTTAACAGGGCATTGAGGGCCTTACGAGCCTGGGTCAGCTCTCCGAGGACTCTCACCGCCTCCGATTGTTTATGGGACAACTCCAGGCGTCTGACCCGCTCCGAGAGACGTTCCAGTTGGATCATTCTTTCCCGCTTTAGTCTGGATGCCTGGATAATAAGTACCCCTCTAATCACGCTTTTATGTGCCTCCCACAGCATTAATGGGGACACCTCCCCATTATCATTGTTGTTAAAATACGCTTCTATACCCTCTTTGACCACTTGGGCGGCCACCTCATCTTGCAAGAGGGACTCATTGAGTCTCCACGTCTGTCTGATAGGTTCAGGTCTAAGTAGATAGGGGCATGATCCGAGAAGGAGATCGGGAGTATCCCACTGTCCGAGGACAAGCCTAGTAAACTGTGCGAGATCCAGAGGTAGTCAATCCTGGAGTACGTCCCATGAACTTTTGAGTAGAAGGAGTAGTCCCTATCTACGGGATTCTGAACCCGCCACACATCCACCAATGCTAAGTGGGACACCGCCGTTCCACCCACGAAAGAATCTATAAGCGGTTTGATGGTTAAATTAAAGTCGCGTCTCAGGACTATCTCCCCTTCTGCAAATTCCTCGATCCTATCCAAAGATTGCTTGAGGAACTGAACTTGCCCCTGGTTGGGGGCGTATCAGGGTATAGGTTTTTTGCCCGATGAGGCATTTCACCATTACTATCCTCCCGGCTTCGTCCCCCCAGGATTCCCGCAGAGTGAGCGGCACCCCCCTCGCTATCATAATTGCTACACCTTTTCTTTTGGCATCTACTGCACAGCTGGTGAACATGTGCGGGAACAGTCTGCTATTCAGCCGGGGGGTTGCAGACCATTTAAAATGTGTCTCCTGAATAAAAGCAATTTTTGTCTTGAGTCTCCTCAACTCCTGCCAGAGAATCATCCTCTTCTCTGGGGAGTTGAGGCACCTCACTTTCACAGATATCAACTTCATCGGATTCATGCCACAATAGCTACAGCAAGGCTACAGGTTAGTGTTCCCGTTCTGTATCCCCGTCGCCACACCCCTGGAAACTAAGCAGGGGGTTGGAGTAATTGGAGTAAAGGATGGAGGACGGGAAGGGAGGATGGGGGGGGAGAAACGGACTAGGGGGTTGGGGTAGTTTAACGTGGAGTTTGGGACAAAAGGGGGGTAAGAAGGATGAAACAGTTTAACTGTGTACAACTACAAGACTATCAAGTAGTCAACTGGAGAGCGCCTTTAAGAGGACCTTCGTAACTGGTGGTGTTTTACTTTCTTTCACACCTCCTCCAGGCCTCCTATGGGCCGGTTCAACCTAGCACTACCCTCTCCCCACTGGGGGGGCCAATGGACTTCCCCAAGGGGGGTGCACCAAATATTCAGGGTGCACCAATATTCAGCACCAGCGACAGCAAAAAGGGAGATGCACTATATCTACTGTCTCTTAGTGATACACCACAAGGCACTGTTAATGAAAAGACAGGGGGACAGTGCACACGCACCACAATGCCACTGAATCAGTATTCGGGTTGTGCACACCGTGTCGGCCTCGGTGAAAGGCAGGTACTCCGGACCATGGCCAAGGGACCGCCAGCCCAACAACAAACACTCAGTTTGTACAACTTAATCTCAGCAACCGTGGCAGACCAGGGGGACACGCCCTCCGCTGCCTCCACTATGTCCCTTCACCCGAGTCTACAGAGAGAGGGGGGCGACTGTTGCCCCACTGAGGGCAAGTCGTGCCCTCAAAACGTAGGACAGGGAGGATTAATGGGTGGGGCGCATTCCCCTGGGTACCCAGAGCCAACTTTAACACATAGCTGCTACATAAAACATGTTTCAAATAAGGAACAGGCCGCCAGCCTTCCGGTCACGTAGATGCGGCCGAGGAGACCAGCAACCGAGATAATAACTACATCAATAACAACTGACACTTTAAGGGTCACCTTACCGGTACTCCCCAACTGCCCTCCGCCACCTCGCCTCGCTGGGGTGCACAAAAGTAAGCAGGGTTGTTTTCAGCTTGTGGTGGACAGTAGCGGGGGCCGGCACGGCGCAACTGAAATAACACGTGTCTACAGGTGGCGTACTCTCACTTCTCTCTCGGCGCCACGAGGAGCTCCTCCAAACCGCTGTGGTAGCTGTCTGCTATAGACTGTCAGGTCGGGCGCAGTCAAGTCCGGGATATCCACCGAGGCGGCCTCTAAGAAGTGGAACAGGTCCAGGAGCTAGCCAGGAGATCTGAGGATGAAGGGACTCCTTTTTCTCCGGATGAAAAGCTGGAAAGGGTGGCCCCAACGATACGAGGTGCCCTACCTCTGGATGGTCTCCAGCAACGGTTTTAAGAGCCTCCGCATATGCAATGTCCTCCGTGAGAGATCTTGAAGGATGATAATCTGGGCCCCTTTGAACTTTTTTGGGCCCCTCTCCCATGCCTTCCAGAGCACTTCTTCCTTAATTTTGAAGAAATGGACTCTACAGACGATGTCCCTTGGCCTGCCTGCATCGGGGGGACGGGGTCCCAGAGCTCTATGCACCCGGTCCAGCTCTATATGATTCGTATCTGGTAGGCCAAGAAGTTCATTGAAGATGGAGGAGACCGTCGATGACAGTTCTTTTGGTTCCACTGACTCTGGGACCCCTCGGAGACGAAGATTATTCCTGCGGCTGCGATTCTCCACATCGTCTTGAGCTAGAAACAGATCCGACAGGAGGCGCTTATTCCCCTCTTGCTGTTGCTCGAGCGCTGTCATACGTGCTTCTAGGGATCTGTGTGAAGCCTCCACCCCATCCACTCTCTCTGTGTGACATCTGCAACCGCCCCCTGCAGGGCCGCCAGCTCTCTCTTTATGGTGCCTTCCATTCCTTGTGACGTAGCCATCGAAATCGCCCCGTGTCGGCAAGCCCCGCAAGGCTTCACTAATATTGATTTTCACTGATTTAACAATTGTGCGTGACAGTAGATCTATAGGTACGGCTGGTGTGCTTTCACTCTGTGAATCGGGGTTGCTGACACACAGTGTGGGGCCCACCGACCCCCTGGGTGGCTCAGTGCTCATCACATCCCCCGAGGGGCTCCATGTCAGCCATGTGGCCACTTCTCCTTGCTCCCTCCCTCGCCACTCAGGATCTTCCATCTGAGCTAGTAGCTCCTCCATCGGGCTGCTGGGAGGGCGAGGGGATTTCTCCCGGCAACTCCAGAAGGGATTGGGGCTCTCTGGCGGTGGTGGGGTGCACACCATGCTATTAGGGGATGGTGTGCGTAGCAAAGCTCCTTCTGGGGACTTTACAGAGCGCTTCAGCTGTGGGGGCGGGTCTCCCGTCCCTGGGATACGGGTTGGAGAATCAGGGCTCAGCGTGCCCCTTATGTCTGCACATGCATCCCCTGGGGAATCTCTGGTGTGGCCGGGCCTCATCTCCCTCTCCTGAGGGCTCATCTTGCGGTGTGTCAGGCTGCCTCCTCCCTCCTCTCTTTCCGTCTCCCCCAGGATTTGCTCTGCACCTGTGCATTCTAGGGAATGTGAGCCTCTCCTGTCCCCTTCATATCCGTGGCCTGTGTGGGGGGGTCGGGATAGATTTGGGGTCCGCTGGGTACTCCTCCCCACCCTCCTGCCACCTGGTGCACCTCCGCTGTTACTGTGCGGAGGTGCCGCTCTCCTCGGCGGGGCACGTCCGCCTCCTCACCTCCGCTCATCTGCCGGGTGTTCGGCTCTTCGGCTTCCCCGCCGCTCGGTGACGCTGCGGAGGAGGTGAGTCACGCTGGGGCTCGGCTCCCTCACCTCCGTCCGGCTCCGCGCTTGCCGCGATCTTGATCGCGGCACCTGCGTTTTCTCTCCTCTCCCGCGGTGGGAAGAAGGAGGTCATGGAGCGCTCCTGCCCCCTCCGTCAAGCTCCACTGTTCTTCCCCTTCCTCGTCATGAGGTCGGGGGCCGCTGTGTGTCACTTGGGTGCTGGTTTTAGCGAGGTGGCGTGCGGAGCTCCCTGGGTCTGCTTCCTCATGCCGCCATATCAAGCCACACCCCCTCTGTTACCTTGACACTACAGTTAAGCATTGGTCACAGTGGCATCTAGTGTCATAACATATCATAACTGTAAACTGCTGTAAATCTAGCAAAAGTCACTCTGGCATAGACTAAGCTGGAAGTCTACTGTACGGTTTCTCCAACACCCCTTCTCAACAGCTGCGGCTTAGTCAATGAAACCCATCTTCTTTGTAAGTGTCTTTCAGCAGTCAGGGGCTTAGTACAGATATCTGCTTATCTGCTGTGATGTTCTCAGTTGGGCAGTAAAGTAACTCAATAAGCCCCTGTTTAGGAAGTTCCTTGGTCTCAAAGTGGTGATTCGGGGGTTTGCAGTATTTCTGCTTCATCCCCTTCTTGCTCAAAACAAATCAGGATATCGTCCACGTAAATGAGCACATAGATCCATCTGTCTGCCAATGTCTTGTGTATCTCTGTGTATAAGCAGGGCTCTGCTTTACTGCTCTGCGTAAGCACTTTATTTATTTTCATATTCCATGCTCTGGCGGCTAGCTTTAGACCGTATATACTCCTCTGAAGTTTGCATACTAGGCCTTTGCTCATCTTTGAACCCTGGTGGTTGTTCCATGTAGATGTCATCTGATAACTCGCCATGTAGAAACGCTGTTTTCACATCAAAGTGTTTCACTTGCGTTTTCCTAACGGTAGCTCCAGTCAGCAAAGTCCTTATTGTAGCATGACAGATTTCTCCCTGATGAAGTGAAGGGAGAGGCGTCACGTAACGCGTTGGCCGGGGGGAGGAGCGCATTGTTGCTGACCATGGACCTGTAAGATTCTACGTGTGGTTTGTTCATTTGTCCCTCTTATCACCCTGATGTGTCCTCATTTGTATATGGAGCATTTGCACAGCTGATAGGGATATTGTAATTTGCACATAGGGTTATTATTTATATAGTAATATAGTTGTAATTAGCACATGCACTTTTTTGAGAAGGATTTTGGATATTTTGTGTAGGGGACAGGACTTAGGCCTTGCTAATCGGGATTGATATAGTTTACCACAAAAATAATGATATCGCCCTCCAGCTCTTGTATGTTGTATATGTCAGTTGCATGTATTTTAAAGGTTTTTAATCAGTCTCTTGTGTAAACCATTACCTAATTAAAATGTGTAATCATGGTTCTATAAGAGTGGTGCTACAATTATTTTGGGTACTTGGGGGTTTATGGGGACCCCCCTCTTGTTTTTTGTGTTCCTTATTGTAGCATGTTTAACTACTGGATCCATCCTGGCTCACAGTTCTTGTCTCATCATAGTTGTGAAGGAACGGTCCAGCTTAAGTTCAGAAACCTCACATATCCAAGGTCTAGAGTTTCCCTTTATTCCCCCTGTTATAAATGCACAAGTCCTTAGCTCTATTCAGGAAAAGAAATTAGCATTTACAGGTCAAACAGCAGAGATCACAGACCCCCTGTGATGCTGCTTTCCTGCCGATAGTCACACCTTAGTCTGGGAAGATGCCGGTTAGTCTGTAGCTCGCTGGACCCCTTGCTGTGAATTTGTCATAGCAAGGATAAGAACCGCAGACTAGCGGCACCGACAGATATTGCTCCATAACTGCGCGTCCATGTGTCGCAGTGCCAAACCAGTTACAGAATCAGAACCGGCTCACAAAACCGCATAAGGGAATAGGTAATTGCATTCTCAGAAATAAAGCAAAGCCCCGTAAACAGAGATCTAAGGTTCTGGTTCGCTCAGGAACCCTATTTCTGGACTCATTGGGTGCACGGCATCCAGCCCGATTGTTTGGTACCGCTTCCAAGGCCATACGACCCCCCTGCTCCAAATTATAACCTCTAAAGGGTTTTAGGGCAAAAGCACGCTCCATAACCCTGGGTAGGTGATATCCCGTCCCACAGAGGGGAGGGGGTGGAGGGCCCTCGCAGCATAAATAGGGTGGTCTGGAACCAGGTAGCTGTCACTCATCTGGAGGATATATGCGGTCAGAATACTGGGGGTGATCATCATCATTGATAAGCTCTTGACATACCCCTTGTGAGAGCTCCCCATCATCACTACTACTCTGCAACTGCATACTAAGGTAACTGCTTATTGTTTCTCTGTGTAATGCACTCAATCCTGTAACCATCTCAGAATAGCACAATTGTATCATCTGTATCATATTATCTTACATCATAGCCAAATGCTTGTTATCAGTGCCTAGTTTGCTTACAGCATTGAAACGTAAATTTAATCAGCGCGATCTGTTGCCTTAAACCAAGAATCTGTGTGTCCGTGGCTTCGTGCCTTGTATCCCTGGTAGGAGGGGCCGGACAAAGGGTTTTGGGGAACTCGGTCTTTGTGTAGAGAGGTCCCTGGTTTGTAGTGGGACTACGTGACTCGCGGTTCCCTGACAATAGTCCTCTCCACATTGATGAGAATATCCCTTGGCTACGAGTCTTGCTTTGTATCGATCCACTGTGCCATCTGCATTGTGCTTCACTTCAAAAGTCCATTTACAGCCTATGACTTTCCTTCAAGGTGGTAGTTCTGTAAGTGTCCATGTTTTAGTGTCATGCATGGATTTTATCTCTTCCTTTACAGCCTTTATTCATTTACTGGCTTCCTCTTCTGAAAGCTGAGATACGCTTCCCAAGTTGCAGGTTCATTGGTACTGGCAGCGCTTGCCTTGTATGACGTACAGGTGGTTTACCTCTGTTTTTCTTGGTTCTGTGTCTGAGCTAGCTTTTGTCTGCTCTTTAGTACTGGTCGGTTCTGCACTCACTTCAACTGTTTATTCAGAAGTTACAGATGATGGTTGATCAGCGTCAGTTTTCTCTCCTGTTTTTACTTCCTCCGTTGTCATCACATTGTCCCTTGAATCTTCAACAAAAGTTATGCTGTTGCTAATGGTAACATTGTCACTGTATCCAACAAAAATTCATTCAAATGCTCTGTTTTGCAGTTTGGTGCGTTTTTTGTCTGGAATTTAGATGAACGTTTTGCATCCGAAAACTCTTAGGTGTTTTACACTTGGTTTCTCTTTGTTCCACAGTTCATATGGAGTTTTCTCCACTGTTCTAGAAAAGAAACTGTTCTGGAAAGAAGAGGCTGTCATTGCTGCCTCACCCCAGTATTTTTGTGGTAGTCCAGAGTCTGTCAGCATACATCTGATCATTTCAGTCAGAGTTCTGTTCTTTCTTTCAGCTTTTCCAATTTGCCCTGGTGTGTATAGGACTGTCTTTTGATGCTGTATTCTGTTCAGCTTTAAAGCAGACCTTCACTCTGAATAAGAGCATATCTTATATGTCTCCCACACCCTGTACATACTGATTGCTCACATTAATCCGGACCCTCACCCTGAATAAGAGCATATCTTATATGTCTCCCACACCCTGTACATACAGATTGCTCACATTAAGCATTATCCTACCTGCATCTACTGCATGTTATGAGCCTTTAAACATCCAAGATGGCGGCTCATGGAACAACAGGCAGCCTGCAAACAGGAAGTGCCTTCTGACTGTGCTGCTCTGCATTCTGGGATTGCTGACCTTTTCCTGACTCCAGCTCTGTTCTGTCTGAGAAAAGCACAGCTATAACCCGCCCCCTTGTACTTTATCCCTTTCTCCTCTCCTCAGTAAATGTGATGCTTCTGAGTCAAGATGGAGGCGCCCGTATCCTAAAGTCCTGAACAGAGTTGCAGCCCGCTGGGGGAAAGAATAATAAGTAAGTGACTAAAAACTTAAAATATATTAACTTTAGATGCTGGGGAATCATTTTTTAAGGGTTTGGGCTTTTCAATAAATCATGGTGATGGTCCGGTTTAAGTACTCTTGTATTTTGTGTCCTGTGAATTCACCTCCATTGTCACTTCAAAGTATGAGAGGTTTCCTCTGAATTGTGTTACTTGCCTTTATTACATAGTCCTGTAACTTGTCAAGAACTTTATTAGATTAGATGAGCGACTGTGTATCTTGAATAGTCATCTGTGAAAGTCACTATGTACCTGTTGCCTCCAGTTGAAGGTGGGTTTAGGGGATCACATACATAATTGTGAACAAGGTCAATTGGTCTTGAAGCTCTATTCTGACTGAATTTAAGGAAGTGTTGCTCTCGTGGCTTTGGATTTAATACAACATTCACACTTAACAGTAACTGGACAAGGGGATACTGTCAGATCCTTTGTCAGATTCCTCTTTTATAGTTCTTGTATGCATTTTGGATGTCTGCGACCTAATCGCCTATAAAACTATGTCTATAGGATATGTATATAATACTCCAGGGCCACCCGAGTCTCTCTCTCCCAGCCATTCCAACGTGGGATGCTCTGCTGTGTGAAACCCCCTGGATCCCCAGTAAAACCTACCTAATTCCCAATCCATTGGCACATGTGCAGGCCAGGATAGTGGGGATGGGCCAACAACCCACTCAGCTGCATCCGGCTCCTTTCTGTCCTTAGCTGATTCTTAGCCGAAGGGGCCGAATGGAGCCGGACGCGCTGATTGACTGCCTGTCCACGCATGTGCCGTAGGCCTGGGGAAAGGTGAGTTTTCCTTGGTGATCTGGGGGTTTCACACAGCAGGGCATCCCGAAACAGTTTTCCCTGGGGGGGAGGACCAAGACCCGGAATAGTCAAAATCCTAGATTATGGTCCACTTTAAATAGCTCACAGCTTTGTGATATGTGCATTATGCTGTAGTGATGGACACTGTGAATGTCTGTAAATGACATAAACAATCAAGTATTCCTTTATTTTGTGGGAGATATAAGCAATGTTCTCCCACAATTCATGTAACAAAATGCTGAGGTCTGCAGATTGGGGGGTAGGGAAAAGTGTTTCAATGCTATAAACCAAACTTCACTTGTCAGGCTGCCACCCCGAAGGGTTGATACGGGTGACAGGGCTGATAATGGCTGTAATGGCAATTAATCAGTAACCTCTACAGTCTGCCATAAAGCAATATACTCCGATCACGTGCTATATACAGCATCCACTTCAACACTGCCCCTAATGGTGGGACGCCCTCCAATGGGCCGAGGATGCCTGAAGCTTCACCCTAAACCCTGTGGCTGCACCTGGCATAGTGAGGTCCTGCCAATCACAGGCGCAGCAATGAGGATCACATGTGGGCTCGAGTCTTCACTGTGATTCAATGGAGTGCGATCACGGCAAAAGACGGAGTTTCGAGGGCCCAGGAATCGCAGCGCCCAGATGTGGAAGGACCCCTAGGTTAGTATTGTAAATGCTTTCAATGCGATCACATGCAGGTCCCGATTGTTCTGCCATCACACCAGTGTGACCGAAACCCTGAGCTTGCAGTGCCACTCCTAACCTGGTGGGGGCGAGAAAAAAGGGATACTGTCAGCGGGACCAGTGCAACAAAAGAGATTTTAATCCCACGTTACAGCCAGTGAGGGGCATCCAACATTACAGCCAGTTAGAGGCATCTCTCATTGCAGCCAGTGAGGGGCATCCAACATTACAGCCAGTTAGAGGCATCTCTCATTGCAGCCAGTGAGGGGCATCTCTCATTGCAGCCAGTTAGGGGCATCCAACATTACAGCCAGTTAGAGGCATCTCTCATTGCAGCCAGTTAGGGGCCTCCCTCCTTACCGCCAGTGTGGGGCATCCCTCCTTACCGCCAGTGTGGGGCATCCCTCCTTACCGCCAGTGTGGGGCATCCCTCCTTACCGCCAGTGTGAGGCATCCCTCCTTACCGCCAGTGTGGGGCATCCCTCATTGCAGCAAGTGAAGGGCATCCCTCACTACAGCCAGTGACCTGCATCCCTCACTACAGCCTGAATCCTCCTGTGTGTGACACCCACAATTACCCTGCCCCCTCCACCTGATAACCCTGAGCTGGAAAGCAGCACCTACTATCAATAAATCTAATAGTGTCCCAAATACCCCGCTTCCCACTGACAACCTGTGTCTACCACCGCCCCCCTATCACTACCGACAACAGCCTCCCGTTTTCCCCGTCACCCCCATCACCACTGACCACAGGGTCCCGTTTACCTCAGTCACCCCCATCACCACCTACAACAGCGCCCCATTTACCCCGTCATCCCCATTACCACAGACAACAGCGTCCCTTTTACCCCCATCACCCCCATCACCACCGACAACAGCGCCCCGTTTACCCCATCACTACATCACCATCGGCAACAGCGTCACGTTTACCCCGCCAGCACCAACAACAAAGTCCTGTTTACCCCGTCACCCCCATCACCACCGACAACAGCATCCCATTTACCCCATCACCACCGACAACAGTGCCCGGTTTACCCCGTCACCCACATCACCACCGACAATAGCGTCCCGTTTACCCCGTCACCCCCATCACCACCGGCAACAGCGTCCCGTTTACCCCCGTCACCCCCATCACCACCAACACCAGCGCCCGGTTTACCCCGTCACCTGCATCACCGCAGACAACAGCGTCCCGTTTACCCCCATCACCACCAACAACAGCGTCCCATTTACCCCTGTCACCCCGTCACCACCGACAACAGCGTCCCATTTACCCCTGTCACCCCGTCACCACCGACAACAGCGTCCCGTTTACCCCCATCACCACCGACAACAGCGTCCCATTTACCCCTGTCACCCCGTCACCACCGACAACAGCGTCCCATTTACCCCTGTCACCCCGTCACCACCGACAACAGCGTCCCATTTACCCCTGTCACCCCGTCACCACCGACAACAGCGTCCCATTTACCCCTGTCACCCCGTCACCACCGACAACAGCATCCCATTTACCCCTGTCACCCCGTCACCACCGACAACAGCGTCCCATTTACCCCTGTCACCCCGTCACCACCGACAACAGCGTCCCATTTACCCCTGTCACCCCGTCACCACCGACAACAGCATCCCATTTACCCCTGTCACCCCGTCACCACCGACAACAGCGTCCCATTTACCCCTGTCACCCCGTCACCACCGACAACAGCGTCCCATTTACCCCTGTCACCCCGTCACCACCGACAACAGCGTCCCATTTACCCCTGTCACCCCGTCACCACCGACAACAGCGTCCCATTTACCCCTGTCACCCCGTCACCACCGACAACAGCGTCCCATTTACCCCTGTCACCCCGTCACCACCGACAACAGCGTCCCATTTACCCCTGTCACCCCGTCACCACCGACAACAGCGTCCCATTTACCCCTGTCACCCCGTCACCACCGACAACAGCGTCCCGTTTACCCCCATCACCACCAACAACAGCGTCCCATTTACCCCTGTCACCCCCAGCACCACCGACAACAACGTCCCGTTTACCCCGTCATCCCCGTCACCACCGACAACAACGTCCTGTTTACCACTGTCACCACCGACAACAGAGTCCCGTTTACTCCTATCACCCCCATCACCACCAACAACAGCGCCCCCTTTACCCCATCACTACATCACCATCGGCAACAGCGTCACGTTTACCCCCATCATCACCGACAACAGCGTCCCATTTACCCCATCACCACCGACAACAGTGCCCGGTTTACCCCGTCACCCGCATCACCACCGACAATAGCGTCTCGTTTACCCCATCACCCCCATCCCCACCGGCAACAGCGTCCCGTTTACCCCCGTCACCCCCATCACCACCAACAACAGCGCCAGGTTTACCCCTGTCACCCCCATCACCACCACCGACAACAGCGTCCCATTTACCCCTGTCACCCCGTCACCACCGACAACAGCGTCCCATTTACCCCTGTCACCCCGTCACCACCGACAACAGCGTCCCATTTACCCCTGTCACCCCGTCACCACCGACAACAGCGTCCCATTTACCCCTGTCACCCCGTCACCACCGACAACAGCGTCCCATTTACCCCTGTTACCCCGTCACCACCGACAACAGCGTCCCGTTTACCCCCATCACCACCAACAACAGCGTCCCATTTACCCCTGTCACCCCCAGCACCACCGACAACAACGTCCCGTTTACCCCGTCATCCCCGTCACCACCGACAACAACGTCCTGTTTACCACTGTCACCACCGACAACAGAGTCCCGTTTACTCCTATCACCCCCATCACCACCAACAACAGCGCCCCCTTTACCCCATCACTACATCACCATCGGCAACAGCGTCACGTTTACCCCCATCATCACCGACAACAGCGTCCCATTTACCCCATCACCACCGACAACAGTGCCCGGTTTACCCCGTCACCCGCATCACCACCGACAATAGCGTCTCGTTTACCCCATCACCCCCATCCCCACCGGCAACAGCGTCCCGTTTACCCCCGTCACCCCCATCACCACCAACAACAGCGCCAGGTTTACCCCCGTCACCCCCATCACCACCAACAACAGCGCCAGGTTTACCCTGTCACCCGCATCACCGCGGACAACAGCGTCCCGTTTACCCCGTCACCACTGACAACAGCGTCCCGTTTACCACATCACCACCGACAACAGCGTCCCGTTTACCCCATCACCACCGACAACAGCGTCCCGTTTACCCCGTCACCACTGACAACAGCGTCCCATTTACCCCTGTCACCCCGTCACCACCGACAACAGCGTCCCGTTTACCCCCATCACCTCCGACAACAGCGTCCCGTTTACCCCGTCACCACTGACAACAGAGTCCCGTTTACCCCATCACCACCGACAACAGCGTCCCGTTTACCCCATCACCACCGACAACAGCGTCCCGTTTACCCCATCACCACCGAAACCGCGTCCCGTTTACCCCATCACCACCGAAACCGCGTCCTGTTTACCCCATCACCACCGAAACCGCGTCCCGTTTACCCCATCACCACCGAAACCGCGTCCCGTTTACCCCATCACCACCGACAACAGCGTCCCGTTTACCCCGTCACCACTGACAACAGCGTCCCGTTTACCCCGTCACCACCGACAACAGCGTCCCATTTACCCCCATCACCCCCGACAACAGCGTCCCGTTTACCCCGTCACCACTGACAACAGCGTCCCATTTACCCCTGTCACCCCGTCACCACCGACAACAGCGTCCCGTTTACCCCCATCACCTCCGACAACAGCGTCCCGTTTACCCCGTCACCACTGACAACAGAGTCCCGTTTACCCCATCACCACCGACAACAGCGTCCCGTTTACCCCATCACCACCGACAACAGCGTCCCGTTTACCCCATCACCACCGAAACCGCGTCCCGTTTACCCCATCACCACCGAAACCGCGTCCTGTTTACCCCATCACCACCGAAACCGCGTCCCGTTTACCCCATCACCACCGAAACCGCGTCCCGTTTACCCCATCACCACCGACAACAGCGTCCCGTTTACCCCGTCACCACTGACAACAGCGTCCCGTTTACCCCGTCACCACCGACAACAGCGTCCCATTTACCCCCATCACCCCCGACAACAGCGTCCCATTTACCCCCATCACCCCCGACAACAGCGTCCCGTTTACCCCGTCACCACCGACAACAGCGTCCCATTTACCCCATCACCACCGACAACAGCGTCCCGTTTACCCCGTCACCACCGACAACAGCGTCCCATTTACCCCATCACCACCGACAACAGCGTCCCGTTTACCCCGTCACCACCGACAACAGCGTCCCATTTACCCCCATCACCCCCGACAACAGCTTCCCATTTACCCCATCACCACCGACAACAGCATCCCGTTTACCCCCATCACCCCCGACAACAGCTTCCCATTTACCCCATCACCACCGACAACAGCATCCCATTTACCCCATCACCACCGACAACAACGTCCCATTTACCCCGTCATCCCCATCACCACCGACAACAGCGTCCCATTTACCCCTGTCACCCCGTCACCACCGACAACAGCGTCCCGTTTACCCCTGTCACCCCGTCACCACCCACAACAGCATCCCGTTTACCCCTGTCACCCCGTCACCACCGACAACAACGTCCCGTTTACCCCGTCACCACCGACAACAGCGTCCTGTTTACCTCCGTCAGCTCCCAATTATGATCCAAGCTGGTTCGGACACACTCCCTGGATAGAGGTTTGCTGAGGATGCGTCCTCTGCGCCGAGACGTGGCACAGGCTTAGGGAAGAGGTGAGTAAATCAGGCAATTCGGGGTGTTCTAATATCGGGGAATCCCAAATCAGGATGTCCCATAAATAGACTTAAGGGTGACGGCTGCACCCAGGATTTTAACTAGACCAGCTTTTGTTTCCCCCCCACCCCCGGGGCACATCCCACAATCCCACAGCGCATGCCCGGACTCTTCTCCAATCAGGATTGGTGCGTGTGGAAAACAATCCGAATTCCACAAAGTCCCATAAAATCAGGACAAGCACCCGGGTGACAGGTTTGGGGCGGAGCTCTTATTAATGAATGACATAGAAAGCTATTAGTACACAGAGGCAGCATAGAGAGTGGCCGGCGTCCCTCCAGCTGATCCCTCCCATTGTGCATGGCCACGCCAGCCGCTCGCACAGTGCACTGACGAGCCAGATGTACGCTGCGACGCCCCGCACGTGAGCAGTGGGATCGCCAGAAAGGCAATCCTGGGTGATGTCACACAGCGGGGCATCCCAAATCAGGGAACTGAAGATTTCTTATTTATACATAAAGAGGTGCAACCACCGACCACAAGTTTATAGGACTCAAGGGACGATGGTCTCTCTCTTTATGGGGCATCCCAAATTAAGATGCCCCTCTGTGTGAAATGCCCAGAGGGGGCTACATCTCCGAGCCGTGGTCGCATCCCCGGCATAACTCTAGCTGCACTCGTGCCTGCGGCAATGGCAGGGATGCGGTCGGCGGCACCAATGCAACAAAAGACATTTTAATCCCACGTTACAGCCAGTGAGGGACATCCAACATTACAGCCAGTTAGAGGCATCTCTCAATACAGCCAGTGTGGGGCATCCTTTATTGCAGTCAGTGAGGGGCATCCAACATTACAACCAGTTACAGGCATCTCTCATTACAGCCAGTTAGGGGCATCTCTCAATACAGCCAGTGTGGGGCATCCTTCATTGCAGTCAGTGTGGGGCATCCAACATTACAGCCAGTTAGAGGCATCTCTCATTACAGCCAGTTAGGGGCATCTCTCAATACAGCCAGTGTGGGGCATCCTTCATTGCAGTCAGTGTGGGGCATCCAACATTACAGCCAGTTAGAGGCATCTCTCATTACAGCCAGTTAGGGGCATCTCTCAATACAGCCAGTGTGGGGCATCCTTTATTGCAGTCAGTGAGGGGCATCCTTTATTGCAGTCAGTGAGGGGCATCCTTTATTGCAGTCAGTGAGGGGCATCCTTTATTGCAGTCAGTGAGGGGCATCCAACATTACAGCCAGTTAGAGGCATCTCTCATTACAGCCAGTTAGGGGCATCTCTCAATACAGCCAGTGTGGGGCATCCTTCATTGCAGTCAGTGTGGGGCATCCAACATTACAGCCAGTTAGAGGCATCTCTCATTACAGCCAGTTAGGGGCATCTCTCAATACAGCCAGTGTGGGGCATCCTTTATTGCAGTCAGTGAGGGGCATCCTTTATTGCAGTCAGTGAGGGGCATCCTTTATTGCAGTCAGTGAGGGGCATCCTTTATTGCAGTCAGTGAGGGGCATCCTTTATTGCAGTCAGTGAGGGGCATCCAACATTACAGCCAGTTAGAGGCATCTCTCATTACAGCCAGTTAGGGGCATCTCTCAATACAGCCAGTGTGGGGCATCCTTCATTGCAGTCAGTGTGGGGCATCCAACATTACAGCCAGTTAGAGGCATCTCTCATTACAGCCAGTTAGGGGCATCTCTCAATACAGCCAGTGTGGGGCATCCTTTATTGCAGTCAGTGAGGGGCATCCTTTATTGCAGTCAGTGAGGGGCATCCTTTATTGCAGTCAGTGAGGGGCATCCTTTATTGCAGTCAGTGAGGGGCATCCTTTATTGCAGTCAGTGAGGGGCATCCAACATTACAGCCAGTTAGAGGCATCTCTCATTACAGCCAGTTAGGGGCATCTCTCAATACAGCCAGTGTGGGGCATCCTTCATTGCAGTCAGTGTGGGGCATCCAACATTACAGCCAGTTAGAGGCATCTCTCATTACAGCCAGTTAGGGGCATCTCTCAATACAGCCAGTGTGGGGCATCCTTTATTGCAGTCAGTGAGGGGCATCCAACATTACAACCAGTTACAGGCATCTCTCATTACAGCCAGTTTGGGGCATCCCTCATTACAGCCAGTGAGGGACATCCCTCACTACAGCCAGTACCACCCACCCACTGAACCACTCATGAGCTTCCATGCGAGGGCACTGAACCACTGGGGGCCGGCGGCGGACGGGCGTCTGATAGGCAGTAATGGAGAGTGGCTGGCAGAGTGTGCTGGACATTTGCAGTTGCCACGGGACGACGGGACAAACCCACGAAAGCGAGATTGTCCCGTGGGGGGTATGGAGTTACTATAAGGTTACTATAAGGCTAAGTTATATGCTGCATGTCTGAGTCTGACAGCCACATTGGGGCCCCATGTTTGATATTTGCCTCGATGTGGAAGCAGGAAACCCCTTACTCCTGACCAGGACACGCCAGCCATTGTGATATCGTTAGAAAGCGTCCACCCTGAGGGAAATGATAAACCCCATATTTACCAAGTGAGACCTTCCCAGCCCAATGTAGGGTTCTAATTTTAAAAAGATTCATTATTGTCCCCCAGGCTAAAAGCCTAATAAAATATCAGCCTGCCCCCAGAACCCAGAACCCCAGAACTTTTTGGCTATAGGGAAGGTAATAAGGACTGGAGGGTGATTGGTGGCTATAGGGAAGGTAATAAGGACTGGAGGATGATTGGTGGCTATAGGGAAGGCAATAAGGACTGGAGGGTGATTGGTGGCTATAGGGAAGGTAATAAGGACTGGAGGGTGATTGGCGGCTATAGGGAAGGTAATAAGGACTGGAGGGTGATTGGTGGCTATAGGGAAGGTAATAAGGACTGGAGGGTGATTGGTGGCTATAGGGAAGGCAATAAGGACTGGAGGGTGATTGGTGGCTATAGGGAAGGTAATAAGGACTGGAGGGTGATTGGTGGCTATAGGGAAGGTAATAAGGACTGGAGGATGATTGGTGGCTATAGGGAAGGCAATAAGGACTGGAGGGTGATTGGTGGCTATAGGGAAGGTAATAAGGACTGGAGGGTGATTGGCGGCTATAGGGAAGGTAATAAGGACTGGAGGGTGATTGGTGGCTATAGGGAAGGTAATAAGGACTGGAGGGTGATTGGTGGCTATAGGGAAGGTAATAAGGACTGGAGGGTGATTGGTGGCTATAGGGAAGGTAATAAGGACTGGAGGGTGATTGGTGGCTATAGGGAAGGTAATAAGGACTGGAGGGTGATTGGCGGCTATAGGGAAGGTAATAAGGACTGGAGGGTGATTGGTGGCTATAGGGAAGGTAATAAGGACTGGAGGGTGATTGGTGGCTATAGGGAAGGTAATAAGGACTGGAGGGTGATTGGTGGCTATAGGGAAGGTAATAAGGACTGGAGGATGATTGGTGGCTATAGGGAAGGTAATAAGGACTGGAGGGTGATTGGTGACTATAGGGAAGGCAATAAGGACTGGAGGGTGATTGGTGGCTATAGGGAAGGTAATAAGGACTGGAGGGTGATTGGTGGCTATAGGGAAGGTAATAAGGACTGGAGGATGATTGGTGGCTATAGGGAAGGTAATAAGGACTGGAGGGTGATTGGTGGCTATAGGGAAAGCAATAAGGACTGGAGGGTGATTGGTGGCTATAGGGAAGGTAATAAGGACTGGAGGGTGATTGGTGGCTATAGGGAAGGCAATAAGGACTGGAGGGTGATTGGTGGCTATAGGGAAGGTAATAAGGACTGGAGGGTGATTGGTGGCTATAGGGAAGGCAATAAGGACTGGAGGGGGATTGGTGGCTATAGGGAAGGCAATAAGGACTGGAGGGTGATTAGTGGCTATAGGGAAGGTAATAAGGACTGGAGGGTGATTGGTGGCTATAGGGAAGGCAATAAGGACTGGAGGGTGATTGGTGGCTATAGGGAAGGTAATAAGGACTGGAGGGTGATTGGTGGCTATAGGGAAGGCAATAAGGACTGGAGGGTGATTAGTGGCTATAGGGAAGGCAATAAGGACTGGAGGGTGATTAGTGGCTATAGGGAAGGCAATAAGGACTGCAGGGTGATTAGTGGCTATAGGGAAGGCAATAAGTTTGTTGTACCGTGTTAGCCATCGATGTGCGCAGGAAATCCAAGGTTAAGATCATACCATTTATTGGCTAACTCAATAAGATTGAAAATGCCAGCTCTCCAAGCTGTTCGAGCTTCTTCTTCAGGCATAATACAGATCTGTAACTTAGACACAAATTTATACAAAACACTACAAAGGGGTGACAATTGTTTTTACACACATGAAAAATAGCTTTTACGACTTTTTCATGTGTGTCAGTGTAAAAACAATTGTCACTCCTTTGTAGTTTTTTGTGTAAATGTGTGTCTAAGGCCCTTATTTAAGGAGGGATAGCGTCAGGTAGCGGCTGGTTAATGACAGGTAGCGACAGGTGAACGCCGGACACGGCAGCAATTACACATTTATCAAGCAGAATCTGTTTAGCGACTGGGATAGCGCCATGTAGCGTCTGATTCATGATTTTCACAGCACAGCGCCAGGTATGACCCCTCGCTACCTGTCGCTCTCCCATACATTTTAATGGACGATCCTTTTCTTCTCTTTAAATGGGGTTTTTGTTTTTTGAAAAAAATCACAAATATTTCTGTGACCTCTTCTGACATTGAATAAGCAGTTTCTTCATGTTTTATATATTTCCTCAGAAATGACATCACAGCTCTGCCATTAAAGTGTCATGTTACAATGTAATTCCATATGTTGTCACTTTGTTACTGGTGGATAGATGCTGAAAAACAGACTTGAATCACACCGCCTCCTGCGCTCTGGGCTTCAGAGAAGCATTTTACAGCGCCAGAGATTTGTGAGGCTGTCGCTATGAGCAGTCGCTAACATGCGCTCCCATACAGCGCTGTACTGGTCAAATAGCAACTCATCACAATGTATTCAACATTACTGAACAGCGACTGAGGCGCTATGAACTAGCGACCCACGGCCGAGCACAGCGACTACTAGCGGGCGCTGTGAAAATGCTGCTACAGACGCTCATCTGTCGCTACTTGGCGTAAGTGATGAATCAGCCTGCCCATCGCTGTAAACTAGCGACCCACGGCCGAGCACAGCGACTACTAGCGGGTGCTCTGAAAATCCCGCTACGGACGCTCATCTGTCGCTACCTGGCGTTAGTGATGAATCAGCCTGCCCGTAGCTATAAACTAGCGACCCACAGCCTAACACTGCGGCTACTAGCGGGCGCTCTGAAAATGCCGCTACAGACGCTCATCTGTCGCTACCTGGCGTTAGTGATGAATCCGCCTGCCCGTTGCTATAAACTAGTGACCCACGGCTGATCACAGCGATTACTAGCTGGCGCTCTGAAAATGCCGCTACGGACGCTCATCTGTCGCTACCTGGCGTTAGTGATGAATCCGCCTGCCCGTTACAGATCTGTATTATGCCTGAAGAAGAAGCTTGAACAGCTTGGAGAGCTGGCATTTTCAATCTTATTGAGCCAATAAATGGTATTACCTTAACCTTGGATTTCCTCATAGAAACATCCTAAAACACACAGGATTCTTCAGAGAGCAGAGCCATAAATTCCTCACCTTCCAGGAACACAAGGGGGGGGGAGACTGTTTCTGAGTCACATACAGAGGGTCCGATCCACCTGCTCGGAATCTGAAGACTTTGTATCAGTGTTTTCTCCCATTTATTTTAGAACTTGTATATTGTCTTTTTTTTATATTTTTATATATTTATTTGTATTTTTGTCTCTTTTTTTATTTGTTTCCAGCTTTATGGCAATTAGAAAACACTTTACTAAAAATGACCCCAGTGTCTGAAGATTGTATGAGCGACAGTAAATGTGTATTAACCCCACAGACTGTGAGATCGATTGTATCTGATCCATTGTACGATCGGGAAGCGGATCTGATCATATAGTGTAACAAGAGGGAATGACTCACTATTAACTCACAGCGCTGAATGGTGACTGTGTGCAAGCTGATTGCATCGATCTGATCATACCTCTCCAGCTGTCCCTGATTTGGAGGGACTGTCCCTCTTTTGAGTCCATGTCCCCCTGTCCCTGGTTATTCTCATTTGTCCCTCTTTGAGGTGTAACATGCAGATCTGCAGCAATAAATGATTCATTTGCCTATTCAAAGTGTTTCTATTGTTCTAACTGTTACAATGTATCTCCTATCCATCTGTCAGTGAGGGGGCGTGGCTTCATGCATTCCTCAATGAGGGGGCGTGGCTTCATCCATCACTCAATGAGGGGGCGTGGCTTCATCCATCACTCAATGAGGGTGTGTGGCTTCATCCATCCCTCAAAGAGGGGGCGTGGCTTCATCCATCCCTCAATGAGGAGGTGTGGCTTCATCCATCCCTCAAAGAGGGGGCGTGGCTTCATCCATCCCTCAATGAGGGGGTGTGGCTTCATCCATCACTCAATGAGGGGCGTGGCTGCATTTACATATTATCCCTCTTTGAGGTGTAACATGCAGATCTGCAGCAATAAATTATTCATTTGCCTATTCAAAGTGTTTCTATTGTTCTAACTGTTACAATGTATCTCCTATCCATCTGTCAGTGAGAGGGCGTGGCTTCATCCATCCCTCAATGAGGGGGCGTGGCTGCATTTACATATTGTCCCTCTTTGAGGTATAACATGCAGATCTGCAGCAATAAATGATTCATTTGCCTATTCAAAGTGTTTCTATTGATGTAACTGTTACAATGTATCTCCTATCCATCTGTCAGTGAGGGGGCGTGGCTTCATCCATCCCTCAATGAGGGAGTGTGACTTTATTCATCCCTCTGTTAGGGGCGTGGTTTAATTTACATATTGTCCCTCTTTGAGGTGTAACATGCAGATCTGCAGCGATAAATGATTCATTCTCCTATTCAAAGTGTTTCTATTGATGTAAATGTTACAATGTATCTTCTGTCCATCCCCCAATGAGGGACGTGACCTAATGTAACAAATGTCCCTCTTTCCCACCCTGAAAAGTTGGGAGGTATGTCTGATCGTTCCACAGCAGAACTGATCAGACTCTCTTAGGGGTAAGTGTGTGTTGCCTGTGCCCTGCTTCTATATGGGGAGGGGTGTGTAGATGAGTGCGGTGACTGTCCCCATTACTCACCAGCAGAGTCTGATCAGATGGTGATTGGGGAGGGTTCCACCGGTCCGATTAAATCGTTAAAAGTGGACCAGAACCCAGCGCGACCGGCCAGGGAATCTATAAGTTTAATCAATCAATTCCATTCCCCCATAGCATCCAGAATCGGGATGCCCCGCTGTGTGAACCCCCCCAGGTTGCCCCATACACCTTGTTTCCCGGTCCAATGGCGCATCCCCGCTATCCCTCTAGCAGGGCGCGTGCCCACACCAGGTATTTATGAATGGCCGGCCCTGTTAGAGGGATGCGGACGCCTTAGTTGCCATGACGCCAGCGGCTCCGAGCGCGCTGATTGGACGAGCGTAGGACAGGGAGGAGGTGAGTTCGTTTCAGCGATCTGGGGGATTCACACAGTGGAGCATCACTGATCAGGCACCAGAACTAAGAATTCTGGGTTTTGGTCCACTTTAATGTGTAGTTACAGTGCTGGTGGCAGCTGGTTGTAATTGGTTTGGGGGTGTTTCTGCTGTGATTGCTCTCTGTGCAGAAAGCAGCCCACACACATGTAGTTCAATTAAACCGACGTTGAACGATCGGTTTATTGATAGGGATACTCTCCTGTTGTCCCCCGCAGCTGATAGAGTCCGGCCATCAGTTTCTTCATTGGATGGTCGATCACTGTAAGTACCCGACAACCTCCCAGACAGACCCAATTCTGATCAAATTATGGCATACCTCCCAACGTTTCAGGATGGGAAAGGGGGACATTCGTTAAATTAAGCCACACCCCCTGATTGAGGGATGGATGAAGCCACGCCCCCTGATTGAGGGATGGATGAAGCCACGCCCCCTGATTGAGGGATGGATGAAGCCACGCCCCCTGATTGAGGGATGGATGAAGCCACGCCCCCTCATTGAGGGATAGATGAAGCCACACTCTCTCATTGAGGGATAGATGAAGCCACACCCCCTCATTGAGGAATGGATGAAGCCACGCCCCCTGATTGAGGGATGGATGAAGCCACGCCCCCTCATTGAGGGATAGATGAAGCCACACTCTCTCATTGAGGGATAGATGAAGCCACGCTCTCTCATTGAGGGATAGATGAAGCCACGCCCCCTCATTGAGGGATAAATGAAGCCACACTCTCTCATTGAGGGATAGATGAAGCCACGCCCCCTCATTGAGGGATAGATGAAGCCACACTCTCTCATTGAGGGATAGATGAAGCCACGCTCTCTCATTGAGGGATAGATGAAGCCACGCCCCCTCATTGAGGGATAAATGAAGCCACACTCTCTCATTGAGGGATAGATGAAGCCACGCCCCCTCATTGAGGGATAGATGAAGCCACACTCTCTCATTGAGGGATAGATGAAGCCACGCCCCCTCATTGAGGGATAGATGAAGCCACGCTCTCTCATTGAGGGATGGATGAAGTCACGCCCTCTCATTGAGGGATAGATGAAGCCACACTCTCTCATTGAGGGATAGATGAAGCCACACTCTCTCATTGAGGGATAGATGAAGCCACGCTCTCTCATTGAGGGATGGATGAAGTCACGCCCTCTCATTGAGGGATAGATGAAGCCACACTCTCTCATTGAGGGATAGATGAAGCCACACTCTCTCATTGAGGGATAGATGAAGCCACGCCCCCTCATTGAGGGATAGATGAAGCCACACTCTCTCATTGAGGGATAGATGAAGCCACACTCTCTCATTGAGGGATAGATGAAGCCACGCCCCCTCATTGAGGGATAGATGAAGCCACGCCCCCTCATTGAGGGATAGATGAAGCCACGCTCTCTCATTGAGGGATAGATGAAGCCACACTCTCTCATTGAGGGATAGATGAAGCCACGCCCCCTCATTGAGGGATAGATGAAGCCACGCCCCCTCATTGAGGGATAGATGAAGCCACACTCTCTCATTGAGGGATAGATGAAGCCACGCCCCCTCATTGAGGGATAGATGAAGCCACACCCTCTCATTGAGGGATAGATGAAGCCACACTCTCTCATTGAGGGATAGATGAAGCCACGCTCTCTCATTGAGGGATAGATGAAGCCACGCCCCCTCATTGAGGGATAGATGAAGCCACACTCTCTCATTGAGGGATAGATGAAGCCACGCCCCCTCATTGAGGGATAGATGAAGCCACACTCTCTCATTGAGGGATAGATGAAGCCACGCCCCCTCATTGAGGGATAGATGAAGCCACACTCTCTCATTGAGGGATAGATGAAGCCACGCTCTCTCATTGAGGGATAGATGAAGCCACGCCCCCTCATTGAGGGATAGATGAAGCCACGCCCCCTCATTGAGGGATAGATGAAGCCACACTCTCTCATTGAGGGATAGATGAAGCCACGCCCCCTCATTGAGGGATAGATGAAGCCACACTCTCTCATTGAGGGATAGATGAAGCCACGCTCTCTCATTGAGGGATAGATGAAGCCACGCTCTCTCATTGAGGGATAGATGAAGCCACACTCTCTCATTGAGGGATGGATGAAGCCACGCTCTCTCATTGAGGGATAGATGAAGCCACGCCCCCTCATTGAGGGATAGATAAAGCCACACCCCCTCATTGAGGGATAGATGAAGCCACACTCTCTCATTGAGGGATGGATGAAGCCACACTCTCTCATTGAGGGATAGATGAAGCCACACTCTCTCATTGAGGGATAGATGAAGCCACGCCCCCTCATTGAGGGATAGATGAAGCCACACCCTCTCATTGAGGGATAGATGAAGCCACACTCTCTCATTGAGGGATGGATGAAGCCACGCTCTCTCATTGAGGGATAGATGAAGCCACACTCTCTCATTGAGGGATAGATGAAGCCACGCCCCCTCATTGAGGGATAGATGAAGCCACACCCTCTCATTGAGGGATAGATGAAGCCACACTCTCTCATTGAGGGATAGATGAAGCCACACTCTCTCATTGAGGGATAGATGAAGCCACACTCTCTCATTGAGGGATAGATGAAGCCACGCCCCCTCATTGAGGGATAGATGAAGCCACACCCTCTCATTGAGGGATAGATGAAGCCACACTCTCTCATTGAGGGATAGATGAAGCCACGCCCCCTCATTGAGGGATAGATGAAGCCACACCCTCTCATTGAGGGATAGATGAAGCCACACTCTCTCATTGAGGGATGGATGAAGCCACACTCTCTCATTGAGGGATGGATGAAGCCACGCCCTCTCATTGAGGGATGGATGAAGCCACGCTCTCTCATTGAGGGATAGATGAAGCCACGCTCTCTCATTGAGGGATAGATGAAGCAATACTCTCTCATTGAGGAATGGATGAAGCCACGCCCCTCATTGAGGAATATATGAAGCCACGCCCCCTCATTGAGGGATAGATGAAGCCACACCCCCTCATTGAGGGATGGATGAAGCCACGCTCTCTCATTGAGGGATGGATGAAGCCACGCCCCCTCATTGAGGGATAGATGAAGCCACACCCCCTCATTGAGGGATGGATGAAGCCACGCTCTCTCATTGAGGGATGGATGAAGCCACGCCCCCTCATTGAGGGATAGATGAAGCCACACCCCCTCATTGAGGGATGGATGAAGCCACGCTCTCTCATTGAGGGATGGATGAAGCCACACCCCCTCATTGAGGGATGAATGAAGCCACGCCCCCTCATTGAGGGATGGATAGGAGATACATTGTAACAGTTAAAACAATAGAAACACTTTGAAAAGACAAATGAATCATTTATTGCTGCAAATCTGCATGTTACGCCTCAAAGAGGGACAATGAGAACAAGGGACAGAGGGACATGGACTCAAAAGAGGGAATATCCCTTCAAAACAGGGACACTTGGGAGGAATGTTATGGTGGTGCTATTAAATATTGGCCAGCTCCCCCCTCGCCACTGACAGCTGCAACGTCTGATGACCAATCAGAATTGTGAACCAATCTAATGTATTTATCTGTATCTGATCAATAAATGAGGGTCCGCTCGTTCTCCCATCAGTGAGTGACAAGCCACAATCTGCCCCCCAATCTGCCCCCTCTGCCCCCCAATCTGCCCCCTCTGCCCCCCCTGTCCCCCAGTCTGCCCCCTCTGCCCCCCGAACCTCTAATCCTCAGCTCATCCGTCATCCTGACACAGCAAGGAGACCGATCATGTGACATGAAATAATCAGACGTCGCGCTCCTGCCATCCGCTGCCTCCCCGTGTGCGATCCTCCTCCTCGCCCTGTTCCCTGTCTGAGCGCAACGTCTGCGAGCAAAGTCTGCGCCCGCCCCCCCCTATATAACAGGGTGACACCGCAATGCCGAGAGGAGAACACACCGAGGCAACCAGGTGAGTCACCAACACCTCTTACCTGCCCCTGCCTGGGGTATAAACACCTCCCTCACCCTGCTCTGCCCCTGCCTGGGGTATATACACCTCCCTCACCCTGCTCTGCCCCTGCCTGGGGTATATACATCTCCCTCACCCTGCTCTGCACCTGCCTGGGGTATATACACCTCCCTCACCCTGCTCTGCATCTGCCTGGGGTATATACACCTCCCTCACCCTGCTCTGCACCTGCCTGGGGTATATACACCTCCCTCACCCTGCTCTGCACCTGCCTGGGGTATATACCTCTCCCTCACCCTGCTCTGCCTCTGCCTGGGGTATATACATCTCCCTCACCCTGCTCTGCACCTGCCTGGGGTATATACACCTCCCTCACCCTGCTCTGCATCTGCCTGGGGTATATACACCTCCCTCACCCTGCTCTGCCCCTGCCTGGGGTATATACATCTCCCTCACCCTGCTCTGCACCTGCCTGGGGTATATACACCTCCCTCACCCTGCTCTGCATCTGCCTGGGGTATATACACCTCCCTCACCCTGCTCTGCACCTGCCTGGGGTATATACACCTCCCTCACCCTGCTCTGCACCTGCCTGGGGTATATACCTCTCCCTCACCCTGCTCTGCCTCTGCCTGGGGTATATACACCTCCCTCACCCTACTCTATACCTGCCTGGGGTATATACACCTCTCTCACCCTGCTCTACACCTGCCTGGGGTATATACACCTCCCTCACCCTGCTCTGCCCCTGCCTGGGGTATATACACCTCCCTCACCCTGCTCTGCCCCTGCCTGGGGTATATACACCTCCCTCACCCTGCTCTACACCTGCCTGGGGTATATACACCTCCCTCACCCCGCTCTGCCCCTGCCTGGGGTATATACACCTCCCTCACCCTGCTCTGCACCTGCCTGGGGTATATACACCTCCCTCACCCTGCTCTACACCTGCCTGGGGTATATACACCTCCCTCCCCCTGCTCTACACCTGCCTGGGGTATATACACCTCCCTCACCCCGCTCTGCCCCTGCCTGGGGTATATACACCCCCCTCACCCTGCTCTACACCTGCCTGGGGTATATACACCTCCCTCACCCTGCTCTACACCTGCCTGGGGTATATACACCTCCCTCACCCCGCTCTGCCCCTGCCTGGGGTATATACACCCCCCTCACCCTGCTCTGCACCTGCCTGGGGTATATACACCCCCCTCACCCTGCTCTGCCCCTGCCTGGGGTATATACACCTCCCTCACCCTGCTCTACACCTGCCTGGGGTATATACACCTCCCTCACCCCGCTCTGCCCCTGCCTGGGGTATATACACCTCCCTCACCCTGATCTTCACCTGCCTGGGGTATATACACCTCCCTCACCCTGATCTTCACCTGCCTGGGGTATATACACCTCCCTCACCCTGCTCTGCACCTGCCTGGGGTATATACACCTCCCTCACCTTGCTCTACACCTGCCTGGGGTATATACACCTCCCTCACCCTGCTCTGCACCTGCCTGGGGTATATACACCTCCCTCACCCTGCTCTGCCTCTGCCTGGGGTATATACACCTTCCTCACCCTGCTCTGCCTCTGCCTGGGGTATATACACCTTCCTCACCCTGCTCTGCCTCTGCCTGGGGTATATACACCTCCCTCACCCTGCTCTACACCTGCCTGGTGTATATACACCTCCCTCACCCTGCTCTGCCCCTGCCTGGGGTATATACACCTCCCTCACCCTGCTCTGCCCCTGCCTGGGGTATATACATCTCCCTCACCCTGCTCTGCACCTGCCTGGGGTATATACACCTCCCTCACCCTGCTCTGCCCCTGCCTGGGGTATATACACCTCCCTCACCCTGCTCTGCACTTGCCTGAGGTATATACACCCCCCTCACCCTGCTCTGCACCTGCCTGGGGTATATACACCCCCCTCACCCTGCTCTGCCCCTGCCTGGGGTATATACACCTCCCTCACCCTGCTCTACACCTGCCTGGGGTATATACACCTCCCTCACCCTGCTCTGCACCTGCCTGGGGTATATACACCTCTCTCACCCTGCTCTGCCCCTGCCTGGGGTATATA
Organism: Gastrophryne carolinensis; assembly: GCA_027917425.1. Classification (NCBI taxonomy): domain Eukaryota; kingdom Metazoa; phylum Chordata; class Amphibia; order Anura; family Microhylidae; genus Gastrophryne; species Gastrophryne carolinensis. The sequence goes on along the minus strand of JAQIHN010000045.1, from coordinate 551,306 downwards.
CACCTCCCTCACCCTGCTCTGCACCTGCCTGGGGTATATACACCTCTCTCACCCTGCTCTGCCCCTGCCTGGGGTATATACACCTCCCTCACCCTGCTCTGCACCTGCCTGGGGTATATACACCTCCCTCACCCTGCTCTGCACCTGCCTGGGGTATATACACCTCTCTCACCCTGCTCTGCCCCTGCCTGGGGTATATACACCTCCCTGACCCTGCTCTGCACCTGCCTGGGGTATATACACCTTTCTCACCCTGCTCTGCCCCTTCCTGGGGTATATACACCTCCCTGACCCTGCTCTGCACCTGCCTGGGGTATATACACCTCCCTCACCCTGCTCTGCACCTGCCTGGGGTATATACACCTCCCTGACCCTGCTCTGCACCTGCCTGGGGTATATACACCTCCCTCACCCTGCTCTGCACCTGCCTGGGGTATATACACCTCCCTCACCCTGCTCTGCACCTGCCTGGGGTATATACACCTCCCTCACCCTGCTCTGCACCTGCCTGGGGTATATACACCTCCCTCACCCTGCTCTGCACCTGCCTGGGGTATATACATCTCCCTCACCCTGCTCTGCACCTGCCTGGGGTATATACACCTCCCTCACCCTGCTCTGCCCCTGCCTGGGGTATATACACCTCCCTCACCCTACTCTACACCTGTCTGGGGTATATACACCTCCCTCACCCTGCTCTGCACCTGCCTGGGGTATATACACCTCCCTCACCCTGCTCTGCACCTGCCTGGGGTATATACACCCCCCTCACCCTGCTCTGCACCTGCCTGGGGTATATACACCTCCCTCACCCTGCTCTGCCCCTGCCTGGGGTATATACACCTCCCTCACCCTGCTCTGCACCTGCCTGGGGTATATACATCTCCCTCACCCTGCTCTGCACCTGCCTGGGGTATATACATCTCCCTCACCCTGCTCTGCCCCTGCCTGGGGTATATACACCTCCCTCACCCTGCTCTACACCTGCCTGGGGTATATACACCTCCCTCACCCCGCTCTGCCCCTGCCTGGGGTATATACACCCCCCTCACCCTGCTCTGCACCTGCCTGGGGTATATACACCCCCCTCACCCTGCTCTGCACCTGCCTGGGGTATATACACCTCCCTCACCCTGCTCTGCACCTGCCTGGGGTATATACACCTCCCTCACCCTGCTCTGCACCTGCCTGGGGTATATACACCTCCCTCACCCTGCTCTGCACCTGCCTGGGGTATATACACCTCCCTCACCCTGCTCTACACCTGCCTGGGGTATATACACCTCCCTCACCCCGCTCTGCCCCTGCCTGGGGTATATACACCCCCCTCACCCTGCTCTGCACCTGCCTGGGGTATATACACCTCCCTCACCCTGCTCTGCACCTGCCTGGGGTATATACACCTCCCTAACCCTGCTCTGCACCTGCCTGGGGTATATACACCTCCCTCACCCTGCTCTGCCCCTGACTGAGGTTTATACACCTCCCTCACCCTGCTCTGCACCTGCCTGGGGTATATACACCTCCCTCACCCTGCTCTGCACCTGCCTGGGGTATATACACCTCCCTCACCCTGCTCTGCACCTGCCTGGGGTATATACACCTCTCTCACCCTGCTCTACACCTGCCTGGGGTATGTACACCTCCCTCACCCTGCTCTGCCCCTGCCTGGGGTATATACACCCCCCTCACCCTGCTCTGCACCTGCCTGGGGTATAAACACCTCCCTCACCCTGCTCTGCACCTGCCTGGGGTATATACACCTCCCTCACCCTGCTCTACACCTCCCTGGGGTATATACACCTCCCTCACCCAGCTCTGCCCCTGCCTGGGGTATATACACCCCCCTCACCCTGCTCTGCACCTGCCTGGGGTATATACACCTCCCTCACCCTGCTCTGCACCTGCCTGGGGTATATACACCTCCCTCACCCCGCTCTGCCCCTGCCTGGGGTATATACACCCCCCTCACCCTGCTCTGCACCTGCCTGGGGTATATACACCCCCCTCACCCTGCTCTGCACCTGCCTGGGGTATATACACCTCCCTCACCCTGCTCTGCACCTGCCTGGGATATATACACCTCCCTCACCCTGCTCTGCACCTGCCTGGGGTATATACACCTCCCTCACCCTGCTCTGCACCTGCCTGGGGTATATACACCTCCCTCACCCTGCTCTACACCTGCCTGGGGTATATACACCTCCCTCACCCCGCTCTGCCCCTGCCTGGGGTATATACACCCCCCTCACCCTGCTCTGCACCTGCCTGGGGTATATACACCTCCCTCACCCTGCTCTGCACCTGCCTGGGGTATATACACCTCCCTAACCCTGCTCTGCACCTGCCTGGGGTATATACACCTCCCTCACCCTGCTCTGCCCCTGACTGAGGTTTATACACCTCCCTCACCCTGCTCTGCACCTGCCTGGGGTATATACACCTCCCTCACCCTGCTCTGCACCTGCCTGGGGTATATACACCTCCCTCACCCTGCTCTGCACCTGCCTGGGGTATATACACCTCTCTCACCCTGCTCTACACCTGCCTGGGGTATGTACACCTCCCTCACCCTGCTCTGCCCCTGCCTGGGGTATATACACCCCCCTCACCCTGCTCTGCACCTGCCTGGGGTATAAACACCTCCCTCACCCTGCTCTGCACCTGCCTGGGGTATATACACCTCCCTCACCCTGCTCTACACCTCCCTGGGGTATATACACCTCCCTCACCCAGCTCTGCCCCTGCCTGGGGTATATACACCCCCCTCACCCTGCTCTGCACCTGCCTGGGGTATATACACCTCCCTCACCCTGCTCTGCACCTGCCTGGGGTATATACACCTCCCTCACCCTGCTCTGCACCTGCCTGGGGTATATACACCTCCCTCACCCTGCTCTACACCTGCCTGGGGTATATACACCTCCCTCACCCTGCTCTGCACCTGCCTGGGGTATATACCCCTCCTTTATCTTGCTGCCACAATAAAGGATTCTAAGAGAAGCCTCTGGCCTTTTCCAGATTGGGATGCCCCGCTGTAGGACTCCCCCCCCCGTCCCTCCCCCCCCCCCCCTCGGGGCACTGCAGAATTCTCCTGTTTCCTGGCTCACTTGCCACTGTCAGCATCAGGCAGCCGCATCCTCGGGATCTGTGGGCTGTGTGCGCGCCTCTGTCCCTAGCCGTTCAGATGCTGGGGATGCAGCCGATTGCCATAAATAGAGCTGTTTGCCGAACATTACATATGTATGGGAAACGACACTGCTTGGAGGAGAGCCCGTGCATGCACCATAGGATCAGCGAAAGGTGAGTTTGTATCTGGGGGTTCAAACAGCTGGACATCCCAAATTGGGATACCCAGCGACAAGAGACCAAACTCGTGAAAGTAAAAATCCTGGAATTTGTTACACGTCCTTGTCTAGACACGCGCACTTACCTCCTCCCTCCTTATCACCTGTGGGAACTGTGTAAAATGAGCCATTTCAAAGCTTCTCAAAATCTCTGATCATATGTAAATAGCTTGAGTATTCTAAGCCAAGACACTTTCTTCACTTCGGTCTCCACTGTGACTGAAGCGAGGGGTGGGGACAGCACGTCTGGGGCCCCATTCTCAGAAACCAGGAGGATCCTGGGTAGTGGGCCCGGGGAAGTGGGGGAGAGAGGGTGAGTGTCTGTCTGTTTTTTTGTGTGTGTGTTTACTTTTCCTTCGAAGAAAATACCCCAAAGCTTCAAGACATGATGTAGTGCATTCTGAATTACCTGGCGTAGGTACTCGCATCAGCTGCGGGAAGCCAGTGGTGCTGCTGTGACCTGCGCATACGCCGCACATCAGCAGCTAATATCATGAGCAAACACACAGGTGCTTCCCTACATTACATGTCCCAGCTACGGGAAATCACCAGGCCCGGATGGCTTTTAGACTAAAGGGCTGAGATTAAAGGGTTTGGGTCCACTTTAACCCCCCTCTGGTCACGCCAGCAGCCATACTTCAATCTTCCTGCCGCCATAGTGATATCTAATCTAACAAGGTAGGATTGGGCCCCAGGGGACAAAGTTCCTTCAAACTTATCCCCGCACTACAGGAAGTCCTTTATCCAACTGGGTCGCTGGTGTCTTCGCTGTGTGACTCTCTGTGTCCGGGGAGCAGTTGGAGGGTTAGATGCTCAAGAAACATTTGGAGGTTAGGTGTCCAGGGATTAGTTGGTGATTAGGTGTCCGGGGCGTAGTTGGGGGTTAGGTGCCCTGGGAGTAGTCCACGTGATTGCTGGTGGGGTACGACCCTGACAGGCTGAGGGGCCCTTTCAGCAACATTAATTAACAGAGCTCCAGCTTCTTGTCTGAGATAGCACCTGTGTTTTAACCGGCTTATATGGGGCCAGAAGCCAGACCCGGTTGTATGTAAGACCCCCAGTCCTATCCTCAGCAGCATGTAACATTGTACCAATGTTTGGGTGCGTGGATTGAGATAAAAGAGCAGACCGAGAATTAATTACTTATTAAATTGCAGTGACAACGCGCTTCCTTCATGCCCGATCCCGCGGCTTCCTCGGGCGGTGTGGGTTGGAACGGCTGGCTGGGACTCTTTCCGCCCGGCAACCGCATCCGCGCCAGACGCCGTCTCCAGTGGAGTCAGCACTGAGCGTTTCCGCCTCCTTCTCTCATCGCCGCCTGCCCTGCTCCTCTATACGCGTGCGAGCACATCTCTCTTTTGCGCTGATTGCAGGGCCACCGGAGGTTAGTTTAAAGGGGTCGATGAGCCCAAAGGTTGCTCTGGGCAAAACGCCCTAAAGGTGAAATAAAGCAATCAGTTCAAATGTTATAAACCAACCAATAAATCCATTCCTCCCCGTCCAGTCCCCTGCATGCTTTATAAAAGGATTCCTGGCCATATTGTCATTGACCTTGATAGCGTTTAGCTGTGTGTGCTAATCCTGAGTTCCTCTGTTGATACCTGTTGCCGACCTTGCTAGCCAGACTATCCTGACTGCCGCCTGTATCGACCTCAGCCTGAATTACGACAATGTACCCGTCTCATCCCTGGTGCCGCGAAGCTCTCTGATCTCATGGTTTGACCCTTGGTGTGACCTTTGACCTTACCTGTATTCTTAATCGAAGTTGCTATTACAAGAACTGTAATCTGTATGGACCTCGGCTACCCTATTACACCCAGTCTTACCTTCGGTTTATCCATCTTCACCTCTGTGAGTTAACATCCTTTGAGCCCGAAGTGACCACTTGCTGCGTGGTCCTGGAGGGATGGAAATGAAAGGAGGAGAAACTCTGATCATTCGGCCTCATAGACGAAAAGGAAACATTTCAGTTATAGATCGAAAAGCTGATTAGTTATCTCTGTTTCTTCATTAGATGCAGGTGAGATGCTGATAAGAGAGAGAGAGAGAGATAGCGATATCTAATCTAACAAGGTAGGATTGGGCCCCGGGGGACAAAGGTTCCCCATCCCTCAAACTCATCACCCCAAAGTCCTTTATCCGCCAAAGACTGGGCCGGCCTAACCCTGCCTGGTTTGACCCTTGTCTTACCTTCGGTTCATCCGTCTTCACCTCTGTGAGTTTACATCCTTTGAGCCCGAAGTGAGCGCCACCACTTGCTGTGTGGTCCTGGAGGAATGGAAATGAAAGAAGGGGAAACTCTGGTCATTCGGCCTCGTAGACTAAAAGGAAACATTTCAGTTATAGATGGTAAGGTTGATTAGTTATCTCAGGTTTTTCATTAGATGCAGGTGAGATGAGACATAAGAGAGAGAGAGAGAGAGAGAGAGCGATATCTAATCTAACAAGGTAGGATTGGGCCCTGGGGGACAAAGGTCCCCCATCTTTCAAACTCATCACCTCACTTATAGGAAGTCCTTTATCCTCCAAAGACTGGGCCAGCCTTTGACCCTTGGCGTGACCTTTGACCTTACCTGTATTCTCCCTCAGGTTTGCTTTAAATGGAACTGTAATCTGTATATACCTCGCCTATCCGTATTCGCCCAGTCTGACCTTCGGTTGATCCGTCTTCTCCTCCGTGAGTTTACATACTTTGGGCTGGGGTTTGGCAAAAGCTAAAGGAGAAGCTAGCTGCGGATATTGGGGGTTGTAAACGCACAAAGAAGACGGATGTCCCAAGGGTTTGACAATCGCCTTAATAGAACACTGAACAAACTATATACATATAAGGAATAGATATATATACAGGTGAGATAGGTAAATGTAAGTGGTAATTACAATCAGAAGTGAGTGTCAGTTGCCATTAGTGTGTGAGGTGACCAGCTGCTGGTTTCTTCCAGCATGATATCCGGCGTGACCTCCCCTAGAAGTAGACATCTGGCTTAACCATTTTCCTGGTTGGTCACTCCCCCACCCACCCCCGAGGTAGACCTAGATCACTTCCCCCTGGAGGTGATAGCTTAAAACATCCAAACCTAATATGGATCATAACTTTCCAGTGGGCGGTCATGGATAGGTGGATCAGGTGTCACTGTATTTAGTTGGGTTCCGGCTATGCTCTGAGACCTGGCTTCAAATAGGTGTTCTCCATATCTCCCCATGCCGGGATGGAGAGTGCCCCATGTGGACGTTTGTTCTGGCCCCCAGAACTCAAAAAAGTAACTGGTTAAATGACTAGGAAGCTTTATTATTCCTTATGAAATGATGGCACCTCCCTGTCTGAAAGGCGTTCCCTTGCGTGTGCTGTCAAAAGGGGGTTTGTTCCTGCCACATGGGTTGGGGTCCCAGCTAGCGGCATGAAGTGGGAACCTTATCAGTGTGGTTTTTTCCTGAGCTGAGGTGAGGCGTTTTATTTGTGGTCTGTCGATCCTGACCTTCCATAAGGCTGCCAGTCAAGGATTATAGGCAGGGTGCAAGTGGCTCGTGCCCATTAACCTCCACCATTTGCCATGCAACTAAGCCTTCACCAGCTTTGAGGCTATGGTTGGAGTACCAGGTACCATTTGCCGCTCTGCTGCTTGGTCCAGTCAGCCGTGATCCACATGCCCTTGCAGGGGTGAATACCAGAGGTTCTCCCCCTACTACCAACACCAGTGAGTCATTAGCCCTGCTAGGTCAGGAGATCCGGTACTCAAAAGTGTACCACCCCGTACCAGTACCAGGACTTTGTGGTGCTGCCCCTTGGTCCATTTGGCCCCGATCCACATGTCTTTAATAAAGAGTTTCTGTCCTTTCCAATGACACCTCCAGTGGGTCATTAGCCCCCCTAAGTCAGGAGATCCGACACTCGGTAGTGTACCACCCTGGCGCCCATGAGCAACAGTACTGGGGCTTTGCCGCGCCGCCACTTGGTCCATTTGGCCCCAATCCACATGTCCTTGTAGAGGCTTATACCAGAGTTTCTGCCCTTTTCAATGACACCTCCAGTGGGTCGTTAGCCCCCCTAGGTCTGGAGATTCGACACTGGGAATTGTACCACTCTGGCGCACAGGAGCAATGGTACAGTTGGGTTTCCTTGCCACCATAGTCCAGGAGAACCGGGGCTCAGAAGTGGACCTCTCTGGCCGAGGTGCATCGATTCCCAGGACAACCCACTTTGGAGCCCTGGATCTCCGGACTTAGGGAGACTAATGACCAATTGGAGGTGCCAAGGACAGTGCAAAGAGGTGGTGAGGACTGGAGCCGGCAGAGACAAGTGTTGGACAGTGCGGAGGACAGCACACAACAGGATTCTCCAGCCCAGATCAGCAGTGATATCAGTCACCTACCTTTCTACCTACCCACCTACTTGCCTACTGACACACCCACAATTTACCCCCATAGATATATATTTTAAAATAGGATCTTGTTTAGGAAATGTGATGATATGACCATAATCATGACCGGAGTTGCACGCTTGTACATTCTAGCAACCAGAATGTCTTGACCACACATTCACACATAACCCAAAACCAACCTACCTGCCTTGGATTTGCATTCTAATAGGACATGTACTCATATGAGAATTTAATTTCATGGAGCTTTCTTTAAGGCTCCACTTGGAGCACTGGTTCTATCTTGGAATCTTAAGTGCTTTTCAATGGCTTCTTTATGAGATATCACAATGGGCTGAGCTGCGGTCAGATAACGATTGCTACATTTGTAAACTGGCTCTAAGTTTTTAACTGAATCACTGGTTTTGTTTTGCAGGGGCTCCCGAGGTGAAATCATGAGGTTAAAGGGCCTCGTCTCGGCGGTGGCATTACTATGTATCGTAATGGCCAGTTCCAGCGGAACAATGGCTAAGGGTCGGTATAAGAGCTCCATTTATTCTGACCTCACTTCCGATGAGATGAGATCCGTACAGAGTTTTCTCATGGACCAGCCACAGCTGAAGCTGGTTTCCAGCCAGAGCACATTCGGCAAAAACACAATCTTCACCATGGAACTGAACTTGCCAAAAAAACGCAAAGCTCTCCACTTCTTGGACAGTGACGGTCCTAAACCTCAACGAGAGGCCAAAGTTGTAATATTTTTTGGCGACCAAAAAACCCCGAATATCACAGAATTTATTGTGGGTCCCCTCCCTCACCCGTACTACCACAGGGCCATAACTCCCAGAGACAAGACGGTTATTCCTTTTGAGTCACGGCCCATGACCACCATGGAGTATAAGAAGATCACAGCGAAGTTGCAAGAAGTTTCAAGAGAATTCAACCACATAATATTGGAGCTTACAGGTTTTTCTTTTTACAACTGCTCCGATCGCTGTCTTACATTTACCGATATTGCCCCTCGTGGCTTGAAGTCTGGAGAACGCCGGTCCTGGATAATATTTCAGAGGCTGGTTGAAGGCTTCTACCTCCACCCTACAGGCTTCGAGATCTTACTTAATCATCGTTCTCTCAACCCCAAGGAGTGGACAGTGGAAAAGCTCTGGTATAATGGACAATACTATAAGAGTGTCAAAGAATTTATTCGAAAATATGAGAACAATGAGGTGATCAAGGTGCCTCTTCCAGAGTTCACCGAAAAGAACCATTACTCAACCTACATGCCACGTGGAACATTCAAGACCAAGACAGACATTCACGGGTCCAAGATATGTGAACCGCAAGGCAAACGTTATAAAGTTCTGGGCAACTACGTTGAGTACACCGGATGGAGCTTTGCTTACCGAGTGCGTTCAACGGCCGGACTGCAGTTATTTGACATTCAGTATAACAATGAGCGCATAGCTTATGAGGTGAGCTTACAGGAAGCCATCGCATTTTATAGTGGTGCCACTCCAGCAGCCATGCAGACAAAATACATTGATTCTGGTTGGGGAATGGGAACAGTGCACTACGAATTGGCCAAAGGTATTGACTGCCCGGAAGTGGCCACCTACGTGGACTTGTACAATTTTTATGACACTGATGAGCCGTTGCGTTACAAGAATGCGTTGTGTATCTTTGAGTTGCCCATGGGGATGCCGTTACGTCGGCACTTTGATAGCACCCATGATGGTGGATTCAGCTTTTACGCTGGAGTGGAGAGCCATGCCCTGGTGGTCAGAACGACATCTACAGTCTACAACTACGACTACATCTGGGACTTTCTCTTCTACCAGAATGGCGTGATAGAGGTTAAGGTCAGCGCTACGGGCTACATCCATGCCACGTTCTTCACTCTCGATGGCCTTTCTTATGGAAGCAGGGTGTACAGCCATGTTCTGGGCAACCTTCACACACACCTGGTGAACTACAAGGTGGACCTGGATGTTGCAGGTAAAAGGAAAGTGGAAACAATTGAAATTTCAAATCATTCGGTCTTTCTGCATTGTTCAGAGGACTTTTCTATATTCAATATGAGTTGTAAACCAACTACCTTGGTGTACATGCCGAGGAGTGTTACTCCAACCAGCTTACTGCCTCTCTCCCTCACGTTGTACATTGTAACAAGCAGGGCAGAGTCCTTGCTGTTACATTGTCAAAAGCCAGCTAACTCCCTGCTGTGCTACATTGTGAACAGTAAGATTTATGGCAGCCATACAATACATTAAGATCTGCATCCTGCTGTGATACATTGCATATCAGTGACAAGCCTGCTATTACAATGTAAACAGCTTACAGATGACTTTAATGTTTTAAGGGCTGGTGCGCTAGATCACTCTGACGAATTTGTACCATCTGTACACAAGTAGAGCTATGAGGTGTTATTACCTCCTGGGCAGAAGGGCTGAGAGAAAAAAAATTAGGATGGTTTTTAAACTGCCTACATTTGCATTGTACATTATTAAAAGCAGGGCAGGTTCCTTGCTGTTACATTATCCAAAGCCAGCTTCCTGCTGTGTTACATTGTAAATAGTAAGATTTGCATCAGCTATACAATGTATTAAGATCTGCACCCTGCTGTGACACACTGTATAGCAGCCATACTCGTGCTATTATAATGTAAACAGCTTAAATATGACTTTACTGTTTTTGGGGCTGGTAGAAAGATCACTCTGACGAATGCTGTATCTGTACACGAGTAGAGCTATGACGTGTTATTACCTCCTGAGCAGCAGGACTGAGAGAAATAAAAATCTATGCTTCTATGCTTTGAATTGTACATTGTAACAAGCAGGGCAGAGTCCTTGCAGTTACATTGCTATTACATTGCAAGAAGCCAACCAGCTCCCCACTGTGTTACACAAGAGACAGCCAGGTGTAAGGCAGCTATACAGCAATACAGAGCTGATCCTGCTGTGATACAAGGTATGGCAGCCACAAGACTGCTATTACAATGTAAACAGTTTACAACTGTCTACATTTTCTAGGCCTTTACAATAGAGAGATCACTGTGATGGATGCTGTATCTGAACAGGAGCAAAGCTATGAGGTGTTATTACATCCCAAGGGTGAATGTTTATGACGTCCTTGATATCATCGGCATAGAGAAGCATTATAATATATATATATATATATATATATATATATATATATATAGAGAGAGAGAGAGAGAGAGAGAGAGAGAGAGAGAGAGGAACATAAGTCTTATTGAATTGAAAAAGTTATTTGTATGCAGAGCCGTAAAAAAACACACACACACTGTAAGGCAACGTTCTCTCTCTCAACGGTCAACGGGTCAACGGGCTCTCCCATCCCCAACTAATGATAATATTCATAGCTACAGCAGTAAGCTAAGGTTCTAATTTGGATGTTGCCAGGGTTGGGGGTCTCAGCATTTTCTCTCGACATGACCCCCAGTTGTTCAGAAAGACAGCGATCCCTGGCCTAATGGCAGGTACGCCCCCTACCTCTGCAGGACAGTCACTGTGCTGCTGATCAGGGTCACGCTAAAGATCTTTACCTTTGGTCTTTTGGTTGTGAACTGAAGCTTACATCTGAGTCGGGCTTTTTACCTCGAACACACAAAAAGTTCTATAAAACATTTCTGTTCTAATATTTCCCAGACAATCGCCTTCCCCCTGCGATGGGGCATTTTTACCAGTAAGGTCCATCATTTTTCCAGTGAGGTGAGGGTATTTTTTTCATAGTTTGGAAACAACAGAACCCTTTGAACTATGCCACACATGCTCGACCTGTGCCCCCTGGGGCCACATGTGGCCCTTTGAGTCATTTGATGTAGCCCCCGATCTGATTTATGGAAAGTGGGAGGGGGTAAATAGAACTGGGATATAGAGGCTCAGTGTGTAGGAGAGGGTACAAAGAAAGCTATGAAAGGAGTTTGCTGCTGTGGCTTGGAGGAATGTGGTGACATAGATAGGGACCCAAGGGTTTAGGGAGGCCCACTCCCGTTACTTTTTGGGACATAGTTAGTGCAACAAACCCCCTGGGTGACATCTCTGGTACTATATTTAATATCTATATTTAATTGTATGCTTGGCATCAGTTGGCATTTAGATGGGTTGAGTATTGGGAACACGATTTGATACTGATGGACCGGGCCGGATTAAGTGTGGTGGAGCCCCTGGGCACAAAATCTGGTGGAGGCCCCAGATACAGTATAAAATAATAGTCCAGCCAAGTTACTGATTGGTGGTTGTCTGGCACCCGCCCACTTACTGGAACGTCAGATCGAGTCCCTTGTGCCACCCTTGTGCGAGTGCGTGCTGCTAAGGAACTCCTGCTTTGCCATTCTGGGTGGGGGTAGTGTAGTCGGCCGGCTGGTCCAGCAGAAAGCAGTTCCCTGCATTGAGCTGCCAGCGGGTGTGCTGGGTGGCTTATGTGCAGTGACACCTCTGCACGCACCCATCACTGTAGCATCGCTGACGGCAGCTTTGCTTCTCCAGACTCTTCCTGTCCTGCCTTGTGATGGCTTTGGCGCCCAGGCGCGTCCCCACTGCCGCCGATAGCTTTGTTGCCAGCCCCGCGTCCCATCAGACCAAAGATTGGAAAGCCTCCTGGACCAGATGGTAACCCAAAGTTGGTGGAGGCCCCCTTTGCAGGGCAAGTGGTGGAGTCCCTGGGTTGCACCCCCCTCATAATCCGGCCCTGCTGATTTGGGACCCATATTTGGAGAGGTCAGGCAATCAGCATGTGCATGTGAGGATTGTTAGGAATAAATGTGGTGATGGGGGTGAGGTGGTGGAAGAACCGATGAGTGTAAATAATATATGTGTTTGTGATTATACTGATTTATATATTGAACATATTGAAAAATTCGGACCCTTTTTTTGTGGCGCCACAGTCAGTTTCCAAAACCCTAAAAGTGGACCAAAACCCAGGATTTTGGGTTTTGGTCCTTTCCCCCGATCGGAAATGCCAAAGTCATCACCGTACCAGTCATACAGTCAAGAGATTAACACCAAAGGCAGTTGGTAGATAGTGCTGAACCCAAGGAGCCCACATCTCTCGAAATCTTTCCAAATGTTCAAGGTAGCTGGTGCAAACTTACAAGTCCCCGCCCGGCTGTCATCGCTCCCCGTCCCTCTGACAGGCGAGGAAATGTCAGCAAGCGGCGGCTGGCGGTGACGGGGCTCCTCGGCTTTTGGAGCCCTGACGTGTACAGGTAAGTAGTCATGGTACCACTTTTATTATTTTTCTAATAATGTTCCAATATGGCTACTTATAGACTTTTTAAGGCTGACAGAACACCCGCTGACATCACTATGACGTCAGACGGGAATTTCAAATTATTATTTAAATGGGGGCTCCACCATAGCACTGTTTGGCAGTCCACCCTGAGGAAGGGGGCTTGTATGACCCCCGAAAAGTCGGCAACTTTTGGACTACTATTTGCCATCGTATGGACTTCGATCTTTACTGTACATGTTCTTCAATTGAATATTTATTTGCACGAATATAATACTATGCATCACTACTTGTGGTGCTGGTCTTTATTATCTCGAAATCTTTCCAGACTCCCATTATGAATAGTGGACATCTTTTCCATACACATGATGTAATTGAATTTGTTTTTAAATTCTCTATAGCTCAGGTCCTGCCTGTGACTTCCAAGCTTTGGCAATAACCACTTTTGCTCCCAGTGCTATGAGCAATAGATTTATTAAAGAGCGCAAACCAGGGGCCTTACTCTACTTGCCTACCATAGACTCTGCTAAGGACTTTAAATATTTAGGACCAATAACCCCTGACTCTACTACACTCCCGATCACACTGTCGATATGATCGCTGAGAGAGACACGCCCGGAAACAGAATGCCTAGGAACTGGTATCGTAGTGGGCAATTTGTTCAGGGACCAGGTACCATCTTAGAACTACCTTCACATTGGCTTCAATTGATGTAACCAACGCAGAGGTGCCAAAAGACGTTCTGAGCAAAAAGAAAAATAGGATGTGCTCATCCAGTCAATATATAGCAGTCAAGAGGTGCTAGAGGGGTGTGACCACACACCAAGCAGCAAAGAAAGTTAACCCTCTGCACACTCATACTATTGAAAAACCTAGCTAACACTTGTTAAGAACATGGACTGTTAGTTAACATAGATTGCAATGAATGTAGAAGCGAGGCGGCCACGTCAAGACCGTCCAATTTGTACCCCGTCCCTAACATTACTAAGTTTAAAAGTTTGTGCAGACATTGCTACTTCTTTACTTGTGTGTGCACAAGCAACGCAATACCTGAATCAACCTGTGTCTAAAGACATTGAAATTACTTGCTTGCACACACACAATGAAAAATGCTGATTCATGTATTGCTTAAAGTGGACAAAAACCCAGGATTTTGACTATCCTGGGTTTTGGTCCTTGCCCCGGGGCACCCCGATTGGGGGAGCCCCACTGCGTGAAACCCCCCAGATTGCCAAAGTTAACTCATCTCTTCCCGGTCCTGCGGCGCATGCATGGCTGCTCGTCCAATCAACGTGCTCGGAGCCACTGACGTCAGTGCACTGGCGGCCGCATCCCCCGCTATCTTCTAACAGGGAGCATGCACGCTCCAGGTATTCACAAATGCCTTGTGCGGGTAAGCACCCTGCTAGAGGGATGCGCCCGCGGCTTGCACATGTGCCATTGGACCGGGAAGCAAGGTAAGTGTATGGGGGAACCTGGGGGGTTTCACACAGAGGGGCATCACGATTTTGGATGCCCTGGAGGGAGAGAATCGATCGTGGTGGGGTTTGGTCCACTTTAAGCCAACGCCTTGGGCTGACATGCTTGGAAATGGCCGAAACAATGCTGGAGCGATAGACAGAGGAGGAAACCTTCATGACAAGTAGCTCACCTTACATTGAGTGGCTCAAGCATTGTGCTTCCTCTTCTGTCCGTCTCCTTAGTTAGGAAAAACACTTCCTCATTCAGCTTTCAGTCCCCACCCTGCTGACCTGGTCCATCAATCAACCTTCAGTAAACTAAGAACGTCCTGATTGGCTGCCTCTCTCTTCAGCTCTGAAACCCCGCCCTCCTCTCACACTTATCACAGTGTGCTTACATCACATCACTGTTTCCACACGCACTGTTTCTCTTCATTTTTTTCTCTGCCTCTCCAATGCTCTAATACTTTTATTGGAACTACAAATACACAATGGGGGAGTGCCCCTGTAATCCCCCTTTAATAGACCGACAGAGTCTAATTATTGCACTCACACTATAATTATGATTTAATCAATTTAGTTTTATTGCAGCGATTCAATACACAAAGTTAAAAACATTTAAAATCTATATAACATGCCATAAGCGTTTTTCGCCACGGGGGGGGGTGCTGTCTCTCAAATTCATTCACTATTAGGATGTCTCTATCTACTATGTGCTTAATAATAAAAATAATTCTAAATACGCAAATATGAATATATACTACATCAAAGTGCTAGTGCAATAAAGTGAATCTGTTAACTGTATATCGTGTGCAAAAATATCCAAGAATTAAGTAAGGTAAAGTTCAAGACAAAACACAATTCACATAATGACGCCAAGTAACCTTGGTGCCTTGAAAAAGAGACCCTAGGGGTCTCGAAACGCGTAGATCTTTTCGGGGAGGGTGTCGTCCTCTCTTACTGGATATGTAAGATTGCTTGGTGTCATTATGTGAATTGTGTTTTGTGCTGTCAACTCCAAAACAAAACCGTGTATTTTTCAGTTTTTCAATTTCTCAGACAACGCTGTTTAATTGGTTGCAGAGCAAACCAATCACATTGGGCAACACTGGTTTGGTGTACAAAGCATTGATTGGTGATGTGGGGACCTCCGGTTTCAAATCGCGGCGTTGATGGGTAGCTATGGGTGGAGTTCTCCTGTTTACGGCTTCTTCAGAAACCTTGCTGGAAAATATAGATTTTATTGATCTTTGGCACTTAATCAAATGATCTCTTCTAATTTCCAGGCACAGAAAACAGCTTTGACACTGTAGATATAAAATACGAGAATATTACCAACCCTTGGAGCCCGGGCGACTTTATTGTCCAATCACGGATGGAACGTCTACTGAAGACCACGGAGAGGCAGGCTGCCTTCAGGTTCGGCTCTCCGGTTCCTCGGTACTTGATGTTCAAGAATGACAAGAAGAACAAATGGGGTCACGAGAGGAGCTACCGGATCCAGTACAATTCCCATGCGCACAGCGTGCTTCCCCGGGGGTGGGGAGCTGAGAAAGGAGTGGCCTGGTCAAGGTAAGCGTTAATGAAGCTCCTTCTGTTTCTGTTGTTTCTATTAGTTTGCAGTTTCCTGGGCGGGGAAGGGAGGCACAACGATGACTTGTACTTCTCAAAGTCAATCTATTTGCCACTCAGAAATGGTTGGGTCTGGCCGGCTAATACTTATTAGCCATAGTATTTATGCCACTCATAAGCCAATTCTACATCTGTTTTGGGCAAAATAATTCCGTGGCTTTAACCGTACATTCGAATAGACATTTTTGTATTCTGTTTCGAGTTAACAGGCCCTTTGAAGGCAACCAGGATGCTGATGTGGCCCTAGTTGAAAATGAGTTTGATGCCCCTTATCTAGCCCCTCCATTTTTTTGTTTTTCACCGGGGCTACTAGCAAGAACTAGGGGCTTTAACTAAGGGCTTAGTAGCCACATGGCCGACCTCCATCTCTCAAAGTTTACCAGCCCCTTTGTCACTAGGCCCACGCTCATGGGTTCTTTCTCAGCGGGTGAGTGTGCAGTATTTGAAGATATTCTATGAGTGCTGACTTGCTGGGCACTGAAGTACATCAAACAGGGCCCGCGAGAAATACGATGGCAGAAAGCGAAAGGGTAGAGGACTGGCAAACCACTCACTGGTGCCAGTACCTCCCACTGGATTACCACACCGCCACCAGCCAGGGGGGTGCAGAGAAGCCCAATGCCCATCTGGATAGGCTTAGTGTTTTTAGAGGGGATACTACCACTTCCCTTATGTGAGAGTGATTGGGGTAAGACAATTTGGTCCCCTTATTTCTCCCTTAAGCAACTTGGCCTTTCATCCAAGATAATGCACAAAAGTAAGGTGATCAATAGAAAGTCCCTCACGCGCGAGTCGGAAGAAGGCCTCAGAATTAAGTGGGCCTATTGGGTAGAATTCACAATGTCACAGGCATACAAGGACCTACTAGGGACAGAGATGTAAAAAGTTAAACTGTCCGCCAAAGGGTATTGGCCCTGCCCCTTTCCGCCGCATCTCCTTCGCTTTTTCTCCCCCCACTTATATTTTCCCCCCTTTCCTTCCCCCTGCTGTTGCCCCCCCCCCTCATACCTCTATCTCCCCCTAGATAGTCATTGACTGTCTAGCTACCACCTCAACTTTTACTTACTGTTATAGGTATAGTTTGTATTATGATAGTTTGGGGATACAGCAACTGCCTAAAAGCTCCTGCGACTGGACTGATTGGTTATAGGTTATGATCACAGAAGACGACGCCCGCCGTCTCTGAGCGACGTCCACACGATTGCCCTTCGGCACGGTCAGATGCTGTTGGCCTGACTGCTGTGGTATCGCCAGTGAG
This sequence comes from Gastrophryne carolinensis, assembly GCA_027917425.1. Classification (NCBI taxonomy): domain Eukaryota; kingdom Metazoa; phylum Chordata; class Amphibia; order Anura; family Microhylidae; genus Gastrophryne; species Gastrophryne carolinensis. Next base: position 534,010 of record JAQIHN010000045.1, on the reverse strand, counting down.
CAGCGATCGGTCGCTGAGTTAAGTGTCGCGAGAGCCGGGAAATATCACTGGCCCCTCACATGACCCAGTACGCTGGTGGCTGTATGTATCAGACTGTACTCCATCTTGTTACTCTATAATACATGTGTCATGTAACTGTCCTTTGTATTGTGTACCGAAAAATTCTAAATAAAGAATATATAAAAAAAAAGAAAGTCCCTCACAGTTCCAAACCCCAATCAATCCTTTTTCCTTCCAGGTACTTCAGGCTAAGTAGAACATTCTATTGCTGAAATTGAAGTCACAGTTGCCAAAGCAGTGGCTAAATTGTCAAACAATAAGAATAAGTGAAAAAAACCGCACTATCCTTATAACAGAAATGACATTAATAGAAACATGCAGTTATACAAAACAGCTCCACGTGCAGAACTTCAATCTCACTAATAAGTCCCAGCTGAAAATAAAAAGGAAAGCACAGAGCTGAAATACATCACATTCAATTCATCCTTATATTATTCATTCCATCAAAGATTGTGAAGATCCATCCAATCACAGTGGGCACCCGCCACCAATAGTAAATTCTTACCAGAAATCGGTATAAAGTGCGCCAAAGCAAAAGGACCCTCTTGGTCAATATCCAATGAGCATTAATTGGGAAGTATTTAATAACTTCAAATCCTGGTATAAGGTGCATTAAATCAGGAGACTCTCCGGGTTAGTATCCAATCATTACCTAATAGCTGGTCTTAAAACCACCATTAGTTGGCAGGTATTCAATAGCTTCCACATAATATTGCATGCAAAAGAAGAAAAGGGAATCCACTAGTGCAACATTGCTTAAAAATATTCACAATTTTAATAAATGTGCCAAAAAAACACTCACATTAAAGTGAACCAACACCCAGGATTTTCACTATCCTGGGTTTTAGTCCACTTCCGCGGGGCACCCCGATCGGGTGCCCCGCTGCGTGAAACCCCCCAGATCGCCCTAAAAAACTCACCTCACCCCGCTCCTACGCGAGCGCTCCTTCAATCAGAGCTCTGAGCGGCTGGAGGGCGCATCTCGCGCTTCCCTCTAACAGGGAGCGCACCCGCGCCGGCCATTCACAAACGGCGCCCTGCTAGAAGGAAGCGCGAGATGCGGCCGTGGCTCGCGCATGCGCCGTTGGAGCGGGGATAACGAAAGGTTTCTGATCGGCCCGGGAATCTTATTGATCCCCCCTGGGTGTTGGTCCACTTTAAAAACCAATGAAATCTTGCATTGTATAAAAATGTCAGCCAGCTCACGCTGCCCGATTGTACGTCCAAACTCAGATAAATTAGGGAAGGGTAACTACTCACAGACCGCCGGCTCCAACTCGTTTCGTCGCCTTCCGCAACTTTAACTAGGTGACATTTTTATACAATGCGAGATTTAATTGGTTTTTAATGTGAGGGTTTGGATGATTGGATACTAACCCGGAGAGTCTCCTGATTTGATGCACCTTATACCAGGATTTAAAGTTATTAAATATTTCCCAATTAATAGCTCATTGGATATTGACCGAGAGGGTCCTTTGCTTTGGCGCACTTTATACCAGTTTCTGGTAAGAATTTACTATTGGTGGTGGGTGCCCACTGTGATTGGATGGATCTTCACATTGAGGCACAATCGTGATGGAATGAATAATATAAGGATGAATTGAATCTGATGTATTTGAGCCCTGTGCTTTCCTTTTTACTTTCAGTGGCTAAATTGTGTGGAACGTTGGCTCCAAAGCATCAGCTCTATTTGCAAAGGGTAAAAGCCTACAAAGAATAGACCCACTCTACTAATATAAAAAAATCAGGGTGCAAGGCGTAGGATTCCAACTCCTTATGGCAATGTTAAATAAAGTTCTGCCCTTAGAAATTACATTTTAATAGATCTTATTCTATTAGACAGTTATGACAATACAAATTCAGCATCAATAAAACGCAGAGCCCTCTAGTACCAGAACAACCAAATCGATACAGTAAAGCCTCTTATGCGTTTCGGACTTGCCTGTCCCAGTCCTTAGTCATAGATACTAACTACACATGCATTAGATCTTATGTAGTATCACCTACCCGAGGTCCTCCCAGGTAAGGTGGTGCAGCCAGACAAGGCCGCATTGGTTCCATTTTGTGAGCATCAGTTCCTCCTATTCCCACTTTGGTGAAAACCTCATATACTGAAGGCTCGTCTTTTATGTTCTTTTATGCTTACCTTCATTTTGGGATATTCTTTTTTAACACTGATCACAGAAATGAGCTTTGAAGGTGAGGGAAGGCGGGAGCACGCTCACGGCCTGAACATGCGCTTATGTGGCCGCTGGATATGTTAACATCACCGAGGGCACCAGGAAGCAGGTGAGTTCTGCTACACCATGGTGGGGGGGGGGGGGTCACACAGCGGGACATCACGATTCAGGATGCCCCCGGGGAAGGCCAGAAAGTGAGCTCCCTGCTGGTGGGCACCGGTAAACACAAGCTTAAAGTGGGTCAATACTATACCTGCCAAGCGTCCCTGATTTGAAGGGACTGTCCCTCTTTTGGGTCCATGTTCCGCTGTCCCTCGTTGTTCCCATTTTTCCCTTTTTTTGAGGTGTAACATGCAGATCTGCAGCAATAAATGGTTCATTTGCATATTTTAAGTGTTTCTGTTGTTGTAACTGTTACATTCGATCTGCTATCCACCCCTCAATGAGGGGGCGTGGCTTCATATATACATTAATGAAGGGGCATGGCTTCGTCTATCGCTCAATGAGGAAGCATGGCTTCATCCATCCCTCAATGAGGGGGTGTGGCTTCATCCATCCCTCAATGAGGGGCGTGGCTTCATATATGCATCAATGAAGGGGCATGGCTTCGTCTATCGCTCAATGAGGAAGCATGGCTTTATCCATCCCTCAATGAGGGTGTGTGGCTTCATTCATCCCTTAATGTAGGGCATGGCTTCATTTATATACTGTCCCTCTTTGAGGTGTAACATGCAGATCTGCAGCAATAAATGATTCATTTGCCTATTCAAAGTGTTTCTATTGTTGTAACTGTTACATTCTATCTCCTATCCACCAATCAATGAGGGGGCGAGGCTTCATCTATCCCTCAATGAGGGGGCGTGGCTTCATCTATCCCTCAACGAGGGGGCGTGGCTTCATCCATCCCTCAATGAGGGTGAATGGCTTCATTTACATATTGTCCCTCTTTGAGGCGTAACATGCAGATCTGCAGCAATAAATGATTCATTTGCCTATTCAAAGTGTTTCTATTGTTGTTACATCCTATTTCCTATCCATTCCTCAATGAAGGGGTGTGACTTAATTTAACAATTGTCCCCCTTTCCCACTCTGAAAATTTATTAGGTATGACCAAGGGGCCTGCTTTTCCCTGACAGGGAGTGTCTCCTTGGGTTTAAGACCAGACCATACACCTGATTGCCAGCATCACAATCAGAAGCCGGTTACAAGGGTCCGCAAATGGAAGGACCGTCCTGTGGAGTTAGTGGGTCCATCAAGTTACTGTAGCCATAGCCGATATCTATAAAGCTCAGTCCTGTTAGGGAGAGGGGACGGGGCGATCGGTCCTTTCCTCCACCAGGCTTCTGTGTTTCGAGGTTTGGAGAATTGTTTCTGTAGGAAGTGAGAGGACATGGCCTTAGGTTGACCTTGTGACTCTCTCATTCGCAGGTACAGCCTGGCGGTGACACGGCACCGAGAATCCGAACAGACCAGCAACAGCCTGTACATCCAGAGTGACCCCTACGAGCCCAGCATCGACTTCGAGAGATTCATCCGCAACAACGAGAACATCGTAAACCAGGTGAGAGAGAGAGTGAGAGAGTCTTCTGACTCAACAGTAAACGATTACCTAAAGGGAGAGGAACCGAGACAGAGCGAGCTGTGGACCAGTGTTCCAGAACCCTCTCCTCCAGAGCCGACAGTGGGTTACGTTGCAGATCTCCATATAGGTGCACGGGTGATGTCATTAGAACAGCAGCGGAGCTATAATGGCAGCTATGTGGAGATCCACAGAACGCGACTAGAGATGAGCGAAAAGATCAGGTTCCCAAACTGGAACACAGCTAGAAATGGGTGAAAAGTTTGGGTTCCCAAACTGGAATATGACTAGAGATGGGTGAAAAGTTTGGGTTCCCAAACTGGAACACGACTAGAGATGGGTGAAAAGTTTGGGTTCCCAAACTGGAACACGACTAGAGATGGGTGAAAAGTTTGGGTTCCCAAACTGGAACATGACTAGAGATGGGTGAAAAGTTTGGGTTCCCAAACTGGAACATGACTAGAGACGGGTGAAAAGTTTGGGTTCCCAAACTGGAACACGACTAGAGATGGGTGAAAAGTTTGGGTTCTCAAACTGGAACACGACTAGAGATGGGTGAAAAGTTTGGGTTCCCAAACTGGAACACGTCTAGAGATGGGTGAAAAGTTTGGGTTCCCAAACTGGAACACGACTAAAGATGGGTGAAAAGTTTGGGTTCCCAAACTGGAACACGACTAGAGATGGGTGAAAAGTTTGGGTTCTCAAACTGGAACACGACTAGAGATGGGTGAAAAGTTTGGGTTCCCAAACTGGAACACGACTAAAGATGGGTGAAAAGTTTGGGTTCCCAAACTGGAACACGACTAGAGATGGGTTAAACGTTTGGGTTCCCAAACTGGAACATGACTAGAGATGGGTGAAAAGTTTGGGTTCCCGAACTGGAACATGACTAGAGATGGGTGAAAAGTTTGGGTTCTCAAACTGGAACACGACTAGAGATGGGTGAAAAGTTTGGGTTCCCAAAATGGAACATGACTAGAGATGGGTTAAAAGTTTGGGTTCCCAAACTGGAACAAGACTAGAGATGGGTGAAAAGTTTGGGCTCCCAAACTGGAACACGACTAGAGATGGGTGAAAAGTTTGGGTTCCCAAACTGGAACACGACTAGAGATGGGTGAAAAGTTTGGGTTCCCAAACTGGAACACGACTAGAGATGGGTGAAAAGTTTGGGTTCCCAAACTGGAACACGACTAGAGATGGGTGAAAAGTTTGGGTTCCCAAACTGGAACACGACTAGAGATGGGTTAAAAGTTTGGGTTCCCAAACTGGAACACGACTAGAGATGGGTGAAAAGTTTGGGTTGCCGAACTGGAACATGACTAAAGATGGGTGAAAAGTTTGGGTTCTCAAACTGGAACACGACTAGAGATGGGTGAAAAGTTTGGGTTCCCAAATTGGAACAAGACTAGAGATGGGTGAAAAGTTTGGGTTCTCAAAATGGAACACGACTAGAGATGGGTGAAAAGTTTGGGTTCTCATATTGGAACACGACTAAAGATGGGTGAAAATTTTGGGTTCTCAAACTGGAACACGACTAGAGATGGGTGAAAATTTGGGTTCCCAAACTGGAACAAGACGAGAGATGGGTGAAAAGTTTGGGCTCCCAAACTGGAACACGACTAGAGATGGGTGAAAAGTTTGGGCTCCCAAAAAGGAGCACGACCAGAGATGGGTGAAAAGTTTGGGTTCCCAAACTGGAACACGACTAGAGATGGGTGAAAAGTTTGGGTTCTCAAACTGGAACATGACTAGAGATGGGTTAAAAGTTTGGGTTCCCAAACTGGAACACAACTAGAGATGGGTGAAAAGTTTGGGTTCCCAAACTGGAACACGACTAGAGATGGGTGAAAAGTTTGGGTTCCCAAACTGGAACACGACTAGAGATGGGTGAAAAGTTTGGGTTCCCAAACTGGAACACGACTAGAGATGGGTTAAAAGTTTGGGTTCCCAAACTGGAACACGACTAGAGATGGGTTAAAAGTTTGGGTTCCCGAACTGGAACATGACTAGAGATGGGTGAAAAGTTCGGGTTCTCAAACTGGAACACGACTAGAGATGGGTGAAAAGTTTGGGTTCCCAAACTGGAACATGACTAGAGATGGGTGAAAAGTTTGGGTTCTCATATTGGAACACGACTAAAGATGGGTGAAAAGTTTGGGTTCCCAAACTGGAACACGACTAGAGATGGGTGAAAAGTTTGGGTTCTCAAACTGGAACACGACTAGAGATGGGTGAAAAGTTTGGGTTCTCAAAATGGAACACGACTAGAGATGGGTGAAAAGTTTGGGTTCTCATATTGGAACACGACTAAAGATGGGTGAAAATTTTGGGTTCTCAAACTGGAACACGACTAGAGATGGGTGAAAATTTGGGTTCCCAAACTGGAACAAGACGAGAGATGGGTGAAAAGTTTGGGCTCCCAAACTGGAACACGACTAGAGATGGGTGAAAAGTTTGGGCTCCCAAAAAGGAGCACGACTAGAGATGGGTGAAAAGTTTGGGTTCCCAAACTGGAACACGACTAGAGATGGGTGAAAAGTTTGGGTTCTCAAACTGGAACATGACTAGAGATGGGTTAAAAGTTTGGGTTCCCAAACTGGAACACAACTAGAGATGGGTGAAAAGTTTGGGCTCCCAAACTGGAACACGACTAGAGATGGGTGAAAAGTTTGGGTTCCCAAACTGGAACACGACTAGAGATGGGTGAAAAGTTTGGGTTCCCAAACTGGAACACGACTAGAGATGGGTGAAAAGTTTGGGTTCTCAAACTGGAACACGACTAGAGATGGGTGAAAAGTTTGGGTTCTCAAAATGGAACACGACTAGAGATGGGTGAAAAGTTTGGGTTCTCATATTGGAACACGACTAAAGATGGGTGAAAATTTTGGGTTCTCAAACTGGAACACGACTAGAGATGGGTGAAAATTTGGGTTCCCAAACTGGAACAAGACGAGAGATGGGTGAAAAGTTTGGGCTCCCAAACTGGAACACGACTAGAGATGGGTGAAAAGTTTGGGCTCCCAAAAAGGAGCACGACTAGAGATGGGTGAAAAGTTTGGGTTCCCAAACTGGAACACGACTAGAGATGGGTGAAAAGTTTGGGTTCTCAAACTGGAACATGACTAGAGATGGGTTAAAAGTTTGGGTTCCCAAACTGGAACACAACTAGAGATGGGTGAAAAGTTTGGGTTCCCAAACTGGAACACGACTAGAGATGGGTGAAAAGTTTGGGTTCCCAAACTGGAACACGACTAGAGATGGGTGAAAAGTTTGGGTTCCCAAACTGGAACACGACTAGAGATGGGTTAAAAGTTTGGGTTCCCGAACTGGAACATGACTAGAGATGGGTGAAAAGTTCGGGTTCTCAAACTGGAACACGACTAGAGATGGGTGAAAAGTTTGGGTTCCCAAACTGGAACATGACTAGAGATGGGTGAAAAGTTTGGGTTCTCATATTGGAACACGACTAAAGATGGGTGAAAAGTTTGGGTTCCCAAACTGGAACACGACTAGAGATGGGTGAAAAGTTTGGGTTCCCAAACTGGAACACGACTAGAGATGGGTTAAAAGTTTGGGTTCCCGAACTGGAACATGACTAGAGATGGGTGAAAAGTTCGGGTTCTCAAACTGGAACACGACTAGAGATGGGTGAAAAGTTTGGGTTCCCAAACTGGAACATGACTAGAGATGGGTGAAAAGTTTGGGTTCTCATATTGGAACACGACTAAAGATGGGTGAAAAGTTTGGGTTCCCAAACTGGAACACGACTAGAGATGGGTGAAAAGTTTGGGTTCTCAAACTGGAACACGACTAGAGATGGGTGAAAAGTTTGGGTTCCCAAACTGGAACATGACTAGAGATGGGTGAAAAGTTTGGGTTCTCATATTGGAACACGACTAAAAATGGGTGAAAATTTTGGGTTCTCAAACTGGAACACGACTAGAGATGGGTGAAAAGTCTGGGTTCCCAGACTGGAACATGACTAGAGATGGGTGAAAAGTTTGGATTCTCAAATTGGAACACGACTAAAGATGGGCGAAAAATTTGGGTTCCCAAACTGGAACACAACTAGAGATGGGTGAAAACTTTGGGTTCCCAAACTGGAACACAACTAGAGATGGGTGAAAAGTTTGGGTTCCCAAACTGGAACACGACTAGAGATGGGCGAAAAGTTTGGGTTCCCAAACTGGAACACGACTAGAGATGGGTGGAAAGTTTAGGTTCCCAAACTGGAACACGACTAGAGATGGGTGAAAAGTTTGGGTTCCCAAACTGGAACACGACTAGAGATGGGTGAAAAGTTTGGGTTCCCAAACTGGAACACGACTAGAGATGGGTTAAAAGTTTGGGTTCCCAAACTGGAACATGACTAGAGATGGGTGAAAAGTTTGGGTTCCCAAACTGGAACACGACTAGAGATGGGCAAAAAGTTTGGGTTCCCAAACTGGAACACGACTAGAGATGGGCAAAAAGTTTGGGTTCCCAAACTGGAACATGACTAGAGATGGGTGAAAAGTTTGGGTTCTCAAATTGGAACACGACTAAAGATGGGCGAAAAGTTGGGGATCCCAAACTGGAACACAACTAGAGATGGGCGAAAAGTTTGGGTTCCCAAACTGGAACACGACTAGAGATGGGCGAAAAGTTTGGGTTCCCAAACTGGAACACAGCTAGAGATGGGTTAAAAGTTTGGGTTCTCAAACTGGAACACGACTAGAGATGGGTTAAAAGTTTGGGTTCCCAAACTGGAACATGACTAGAGATGGGTGAAAAGTTTGGGTTCCCAAACCGGAACACGACTAGAGATGGGTGAAAAATTCAGGTTCCCAAACTGTTGGTGCCTGGCCCGACCATGAAAAAAGCTGGTTGATGGGCTCCTCCTCCGCGTAGCTAGGCGTTCTTGCACCTGGGGCAAAGATTTGAAATGGTGCCCCCCCCCCGATTTCAGTCCCCCCTTTGGCACACCCCTGACCTGCTGCACCCGGGGCACGTGCCTCCCCTGCCCCCTCCCCTAGCTATGCCCCTGCCTAAGGTTGCTGCTGTAACTTACCTGAGCCCCGATCCTCTTCTTGCTGCCAAGCGGAGTGGTGACAGCATTCCAAACTGGCTTCAGGAATCACTTATCTCTAGTGGCCTCCATCTTTTTGTAGCCCCGGCTGGGGCCAGTTTAGGATGCTGTTGCCATTTCACCGCCGCTTACAGAAGAGGATTGGGATTCACATAGGTTACAGCAGCGCTTCTGCTACAAGCCCCTCAAGGTTCGGGTCCCCATTGGTTTCAGTGGGGATCGGGCCCAGGTTTGGTTCAAAGTTCAGCCGAACCCTAACTTTTGGGGGGGTTCACCCATCTTTTGGTGGGTTTCAGGGAAAAGGTTGGGGAACACTGCTCTAAGACCATAGGTGCTCAGCCCGCCTTCTTGAGGGGCCATCGACAAGCCAGCTTTTGCAGATATTCACGCTGATGCACAGGTGATGTAATCTCCATGATGCACAGGTGATGCCGTCTCCATAATGCACAGGTGATGCCGTCTCCATGATGCACATGTGATGTGATCCCCATGATGCACAGGTGATATCATCTCCGTGATGCACAGGTGATGTCGTCTCCGTGATGCACAGGTGATGTCGTCTCTGTGATGCACAGGGGATGTCATCTCCATGATGCACATGTGATGTCATCTCCATGATGCACAGGTGATGTGAACCCCATGATGCACAGGTGATGTGAACCCCATGATGCACAGGTGATGTCGTCTCTGTGATGCACAGGTGATGTCATCTCCGTGATGCACACGTGTTGTAATCTCCAGGATGCACAGGTGATGTCGTCTCTGTGATGCACAGGTGATGTCATCTCCATGATGCACAGGTGATCCATCTCCGTAATGCACAGGTGATGTTGTCTCTGTGATGCACAGGTGATGTCATCTCCATGATGCACAGGTTATGTCATCTCCGTGATGCACAGGTGATGTCGTCTCTATAATGCACAGGTGATCCATCTCCGTAATGCACAGGTGATGCCGTCTCTGTGATGCACAGGTGATGTCTCCATGATGTCCAGGTGATGTCATCTCCATGATGCCCAGGTGATGTCATCTCCATGATGCACAGGTGATTTCATCTCAGGTGATGTCATCCACATAATGCACAGGTGATGTTGTCTCTATGATGCACAGGTGATGTCGTCTCTATGATGCACAGGTGATGTCAACAGAGGTGAGTCTGTAGCTCTGTGTGGCCGCTAATTACTCCACCTGTGCATATGGAAACACCGACCTGTTGTTGGACCACGAGGAGCAGGACTGAGCATGTGCCCCAGACAATAGCCTCTATTCAAGACTTGTGATCATCATCGGTGTAATCAATTGCTGACCACAGGTGCCCTTCAAAGTGGGCCAATCACCAGGAATTTGACCATCCTGCTGTTTGCTCCATATACCTGGGGCTGTTTGGGATCCCCCACTGTGTGAACCCGTCTGCACTGCTTACCTTACCTGGGGCTATTTGGGATCCCTCACTATGTGAACCTGTCTGCACCGCTTACCTTACCTGGGGCTATTTGGGATCCCTCACTGTGTGAACCCATCTGCACCGCTTACCTTACCTGGAGCTATTTGGGATCCCTCACTGTGTGAACCCATCTGCACCGCTTACCTTACCGCCATTCCTACAGGGCATGCTCTTTCCACACTTCCAGTCAGCAACTTATGGCATGCATTAGTAAGCATTGCTTAGAACAGAGTCAGCACAGGGAGTGGGCCTGGTGGAGTGTATGCATTCCCGAGTCCCGTCTACCTGAATGGCTTGGTGTGGAAGTGCGCATAGCTGCAGGAATGCAGCCAGGGACCGGCAGAAAGGTAAGCCCTTCTGGACCACGGTGGAGGGGTTCACACAATGGGGCATCCCGGGCACTTAGGCTGACCAAGATGGTCCATATTAAGCAGATCTTTCCTGTGGTTGTAAAATACTGGTTTGTTGAGTGTAACTTAACCCGGACCTTCACCGTGATTTATTGAAAAGCCCAAACCCTTAAAAGCGATTCCCCAGCATCTAAAATTAATATATTTTAAGTTTTTAGTCACTTATTATTCTCTCCCCTGCTGGGCTGCAACTCTGTTCAGGACTTTAGGATACGGGCGCCGCCATCTTGATTCAGAAGCATCACACATACTGAGGAGAGGAGAGTGGGATAAATTACAGGGGGACGGGTTATAGCTGTGCTTTGCTCAGACAGAGCAGAACTGGGGTCAGGAAAAGGTCAGCAGTCCCAGAATGCAGAGCAGCACAGTCAGAAGGCACTTCCTGTTTGCAGGCTGCCTGATGTTCCATAAGCCGCCATCTTGGGTGTTTAAAGGCTCATAACATGCAGTGGATGCAGATAGGATGATTTTTAATGTGAGCAATCTGTATGTACAGGGTGTGGGAAACATATAAGATAGACTCTTATTCAGGGTGAAGGTCCGGATTAATGTGAGCAATCTGTATGTACAGGGTGTGGAAAACATATAAGATAGGCTCTTATTCAGAGTTTTAAGGGGGTGTGTCAGCATCAGGGCCCAGTATACCAGGGGGCCCCATCATGAGCCTTGAAAGAGCCCCATTTAATGTTCACACCAGGGCCCCATCACATTTAGTTACCACTAGTCCAGAGGTAAGAGATCTTCAATAATTAGCTAGCCAGGTTTCCATGCTTCCCGTCCGGCCTTGGTTTCTGTCCATTTTGCCAGTCAAGTGGGAGAAGGCAGCAGGGAGTCCATTGCATGAGGGTCCACCACTAATATGGGTCATCAGATGCGAGGGCTTGCATGTATCCCAAGGGCCAGTCAGGCTTCAGCCTGCAGGACTACGAGGGATAGAGTCTGCAGGCAGGTAAGTGAGGCTTTACAGTTAGTCAGCAGCTCACCTCATATTGGTTGCCCCTCCCTTCCTGTCAGCACAAAGCTGCTCCTGGAAGTAGAAACAAGGCAAAGAGTAGTGGCACACCTCCTGAAAGACCACCAATCATAGGCTAAGACTGGTGATCTATATCTCTGCCCCTGTTTGTCAGCTCTGCGGCTGAAGCCATAACAGTCAGCTTGCATTTCCACCTCTCTGTTCCTCCCCCCTCTGCCTTTATTTAGCATATGAATAGTTGAGTCGAATTAGCGTTTCAATCACAGGCACACCTTATTAGCGTTTCAATCACAGACATGTCTAATTAACGTTTCAATCACAGACATGTCTAGTTAGTGTTTCGATCACATACACGCCTAATTAGCGTTTCAATCCCAGTGAATCCTAATTAGCGTCTCAATCACAGACACGCCTAATTAGCGTTTTAATCCCAGTCAATCCTAATTAGCAGTTCAATCACAGGCAAGCCTAATTAGCCTTTGAATTACCTTTGAATCACCTGCAGCTGCTTGTGTGCTTATGGTTGTGGTTAGGTGCCGCGAGCACAGAACAATGGAGCCTGCCTTCACTATTGATCATTGGACTGTTACACTACGGCAGCCAGGGTGATAAGAATGCCTGTGTCTAAAGCACAAACCTATGCAGCATCACAGAGCCAAGGGCCACACCCACGTTTTTCAGAAGAGAAATAATAAGGTGAAGCTGTAAACCTCAAAAAACAGTTTAGGACAGCGCCAAAAGTCGCCCGACATTTGATCCAACACTTACCTTTGCCTGCAGTCTCCCTTTTAACAAGTGGCCTCAGTTTCAGTGGTCTGTAGCCCCCCCAGGGCAGTTTCCCCCCTTGTCATACTCTTCTTATTTCTTCTCATTCAGGATCTTGTGGCCTGGGTGACGGTCGGCTTCCTCCACATCCCGCACTCTGAGGACATCCCCAACACCTCCACCCCAGGGAACGCAGTGGGATTTTTCCTCCGGCCCTTTAACTTCTTCGATGAGGATCCGTCGGTGGCCTCCAAGTCCACGGTCATCGTGAAGCCCACAGACCAGACCTTCAGCAAAGTGACCATCAAACGCTGGACGCCCGACGTGATTGGCCGCTGTGAGCTGGGGAAGCCCTTCCGATATAACGGCACCTACTTCTCGGACTGAGGAAGCTTCCACTTCAGCTTTTCAAAGACTGCACCTTAGTGACCGTGAGAGGACCCCAAATATGGTGGCCACGCACCTCCATGCTGCACCAGCTAGACCGCAGACCACAGAGACTGGACCCATGGCGGACAGCAAATATGGCCGCTGCCAAGTTCATATGTAATAAATTGTTAGAAAAACCTAATGGCAAAATGATGTGTTAATGCGGGGCAGGAATCTGGAGCACTCTGGTGCCTGGTGTCGAAACATTGGGGGGAATATCCTCTGGAGAACTGGCCAAGCAGCAAGAGAGGTCATCAGCCCCCCCCCTTCCCCGGGTAGGCATCAGCACTGGGCAGGTGCCGGGGCCCATACACCTTGGGAGTGCCCAGCTCGTTCCCTTAACCCTGGGCAGCCCCGATGCAGGACCGTACACTAACCAGAACTAAGGACTCAGAAGATCTCATCTGTCCTTCTATTCATTTCTTTCTTTCAATTATCTATTTTTCTTTCTTTCTTTCTATCTTTCATTCATACAATTATTTATTCTATTCTTTTTTTATTGTCTTCTATCAATTTTTAGTATCTAATATTTCTTTCTTTCTTTCAATCAGAGACACGCCTAAATAGTGTTTCAATCACAGACAGAACCTAATAATTATCTATTATTTCTTTCTTTCATTCCTTATATTGTTTATCTTTATTTCATCTATTCTTACATTCTGCTTCTTTATTTTTAGCTGTCATTTCTGTTTTTGTTATATTTCATTCTTTCATTTCCTTTCTTTCTTTCCATCCATTCTTTGTTTCTTTCATCTATATTTCTTCCCTCCATTTTGTATTCTTCCCAGGTTATTTGTTTAATCTGTACTTCTATTATTTTCTTTCTTTCTTTATTTCTTTCTTTCTTTAATTCATACAGCTATTCTATTCTTTTTTTCATTATCTATTTGTTTCTATCTTTTTGTCATTCCTTCAATTCTTTATCTTTAGTCATATAGTCTTTCATTCTGCCTGTATTTGGGATGCCTCACACACTACCTGTATTTGGGATGCCTCACATACTGCCTGTATTTGGGATGCCTCACACACACTGCCTGTATTTGGGATGCCTCACACACTGCCTGTATTTGGGATGCCTCACATACTGCCTGTATTTGGGATGCCTCACACACTGCCTGTATTTGGGATGCCTCACATACTGCCTGTATTTGGGATGCCTCACACACACTGCCTGTTTTTGGGATGCCTCACACACTGCCTGTATTTGGGATGCCTCACACACACTGCCTGTATTTGGGAAGCCTCACACACTGCCTGTATTTGGGATACCTAACACACACTGCCTGTATTTGGGATGCCACACACACTGCCTGTATTTGAGATGCCTCACACACACTGCCTGTATTTGGGATGCCTCACACACTGCCTGTATTTGGGATACCTCACACACTGCATGTATTTGAGAAGCGTATCACACTGCCTGTATTTTGGAAGCCTCTCACACTGCCTGTATTTGGGATGCCTCACACTGCCTGTATTTGGGATAACTCACACACTGCCTGAATTTTGGATGCCTCACACACACACACTTCCTGTATTTGGGATGCCTCACACACACACACACTTCCTGTATTTGGGATGCCTCACACACTGCCTGTATTTGAGATGCCTCACACACACTGCCTGTATTTGAGATGCCTCACACACACACACTTCCTGTATTTGGGATGCCTCACACACTGCCTGTATTTGGGATGCTTCACACACACTGCCTGTATTTGGGATGCCTCACACACACTGCCTGTATTTGAGATGCCTAACACACACTGCCTGTATTTGAGATGCCTCACACACACTACCTGAATTTGGGATGCCTCACACAATGCCTGTATTTGGGATGCCTCACACATTGACAGTATTTGAGATGCCTCACACACACTGCCTGTATTTGGGATAACTCACACACTGCCTGTATTTGGAATGCCTCTCACACACACTGCCTGTATTTGGGATGCCTCACACACTGCCTGTATTTGGGATAACTCACACACTGCCTGTATTTGGGAAGCCTCACACACACTGCCTGTATTTGGGATGCCTCACACACTGCCTGTATTTAGGATGCCTCACACATACTGCCTGTATTTAGGATGCCTCTCACACACTGCCTGTATTTGGGATGCCACACACACTGCCTGTATTTGGGATGCCACACACACACTGCCTGTATTTGGGATACCTCACACACACTGCCTGTATTTGGGATGCCTCACACACTGCCTGTATTTAAGATGCCACACACGCTGCATGTATTTGGGATGCCTCACACAGTGCCTGTATTTGGGATGCCACACACACTGCCTGTATTTAGGATTTCTCTCACACACTGCCTGTATTTTGGATGTCACACACACTGCCTGTATTTGGGATGCCTCACACACACTGCCTGTATTTGGGATACCTCACACACTGCCTGTATTTGGGATGCCTCACACACTGCCTGTATTTGGGATGCCTCGCACACTGCCTGTATTTGGGATGCCTCTCACACACTGCCTGTATTTGGGATGCCTCACACACTGCCTGGATTTTGGATGCCTCACACACTGCCTGTATTTGGGATGCCTCACACACACTGCCTGTATTTGGGATGCCTCACACACTGCCTGTATTTGGGATGCCACACACACTGCCTGTATTTAGGATGCTTCTCACACACTGCCTGTATTTGAGATGCCTCACACACTGTCTGTATTTGGGATGCCTCACACACTGCCTGTATTTTAGATGCCACACACGCTGCATGTATTTGGGATGCCTCACACAGTGCCTGTATTTGGGATGCCTCACACACTGCCTGTATTTAGGATGCCTCTCACACACTGCCTGTATTTGGGATGCCTCACACACTGCCTGTATTTGGGATGCCTCACACACACTGCCTGTATTTGGGATGCCTCACACGCTGCCTGTATTTGGGATGCCTCTCACACACTGCCTGTATTTGGGATGCCTCACACACACTGCCTGTATTTGAGATGCTACACACACTGCCTGTATTTGGGATGCCTCACACACACTGTTCGTGTTTGGGATTCCTCACACACACTGCCTGTATTTGGGATGCCTCACACACTGCCGGTATTTGGGATGCCACACACACTGCCTGTATTTGGGATGCCACACACACTGCCTGTATTTAGGATGTCTCTCATACACTGCCTGTATTTCGGATGCCACACACACTGCCTGTATTTGGGATGCCTCACACACACTGCCTGTATTTGGGATACCTCACACACTGCCTGTATTTGGGATGCCTCACACACTGCCTGTATTTGGGATGCCTCGCACACTGCCTGTATTTGGGATGCCTCTCACACACTGCCTGTATTTGGGATGCCTCACACACTGCCTGGATTTTGGATGCCTCACACACTGCCTGTATTTGGGATGCCTCACACACACTGCCTGTATTTGGGATGCCTCACACACTGCCTGTATTTGGGATGCCACACACACTGCCTGTATTTAGGATGCTTCTCACACACTGCCTGTATTTGAGATGCCTCACACACTGTCTGTATTTGGGATGCCTCACACAGTGCCTGTATTTGGGATGCCTCACACACTGCCTGTATTTAAGATGCCACACACGCTGCATGTATTTGGGATGCCTCACACAGTGCCTGTATTTGGGATGCCTCACACACACTGCCTGTATTTAGGATGCCTCTCACACACTGCCTGTATTTGAGATGCCTCACACACTGTATGTATTTGGGATGCCCCACACACTGCCTGTATTTAGGATACCTCACACACTGCCTGTATTTGGGATGCCTCAGACACTGCCTGTATTTGGGATGCAACACACGCTGCCTGTATTTGGGATGCCTCACACACTGCCTGTATTTGGGATGCCTCACACACACTGCCTGTATTTGGGATGCCTCACACACGCTGCCTGTATTTGGGATGCCTCTCACACACTGCCTGTATTTGGGATGCCTCACACACTGCCTGTATTTGAGATGCTACACACACTGCCTGTATTTGGGATGCCTCACACACACTGTTCGTGTTTGGGATTCCTCACACACACTGCCTGTATTTGGGATGCCTCACACACTGCATGTATTAGGGATGCCTCACACACTGCCGGTATTTGGGATGCCTCACACACTGCCTGTATTTGGGATGCCTCACACACTGTCTGTAATTGGGGTGCCTCACACACTGCCTGTATTTGGGATGCCACACACACTGCCTGTATTTGGGATGCCACACACACTGCCTGTATTTAGGATGTCTCTCATACACTGCCTGTATTTCGGATGCCACACACACTGCCTGTATTTGGGATGCCTCACACACACTGCCTGTATTTGGGATACCTCACACACTGCCTGTATTTGGGATGCCTCACACACTGCCTGTATTTGGGATGCCTCACACACACTGCCTGTATTTGGGATGCCTCACACACACTGCCTGTATTTGGGATGCCACACACACTGCCTGTATTTGGGATGCCACACACACTGCCTGTATTTGAGATGCCTCACACACTGTCTGTATTTGGGATGCCTCACACACTGCCTGTATTTGGGATGCCTCACACACACACTGCCTGTATTTGGGATGCCTCACACACACCGCCTTTATTTGGGATGCCTCACACACTGCCTGTATTTGGGATACCTCACACACTACCTGTATTTGGGATACCTCACACACACCGCCTTTATTTGGGATGCCTCACACACTGCCTGTATTTGGGATGCCTCACACACTGCCTGTATTTGGGATACCTCACACACTGCCTGTATTTGGGATGCCTCACACACACCGCCTTTATTTGGGATGCCTCACACACTGCCTGTATTTGGGATACCTCACACACTGCCTGTATTTGGGATGCCTCACACAATGCCTGTATTTGGGATGCCTCACACACAATGCCTGTATTTGGGATGCCTCACACACACTGCCTGTATTTGGGATGCCTCACACACAATGCCTGTATTTGGGATGCCTCACACACACTGCCTGTATTTGGGATGTCTCACACACAATGCCTGTATTTGGGATGCCTCACACACACTGCCTGTATTTGGGATGCCTCACACACACTGCCTGTATTAGGGATGCCTCACACACTGCCTGTATTTGGGATGCCTCACACACTGCCTGTATTTGGGATGCCTCACACACACACTGCCTGTATTTGTGATGCCTCACACACACTGCCTGTATTTGGGATGCCTCACACACACTCTGCCTGTATTTGGGATGCCTCCCACACTGCCTGTATTTGGGATGCCTCACACACACTGCCTGCATTTGTGAGGCCTCTCACACACTGCCTGTATTTGTGAGGCCACTCACACACTGCCTGTATTTGGGATGCCTCACACACACTGCCTGTATTTGGGATGCCTCACACACACTGCCTGTATTTGGGATGCCTCACACGCTGCCTGTATTTGGGATGCCTCACACACTGCCTGTATTTGGGATGCCTCACACACACACTGCCTGTATTTGGGATGCCTCACACACACTTCCTGTATTTGGGATGCCTCACACACACTGCCTGTATTTGGGATGCCTCACACACACTGTCTGTATTTGGGATGCCTCAAACACACTGCCTGTATTTCGGATGCTGCCCACACTGCCTGTATTTTGGATGCCTCACACACACTGCCTGTTTTTGGGATGCCTCACACACACTGCCTGTATTTGGGATGCCTCACACACACTGCCTGTTTTTGGGATGCCTCACACACACTGCCTGTATTTGGGATGCCTCACACACTGACTGTATTTGGGATGCCTCACACACACACTGACTGTATTTGGGATGCCTCACACACACACTGCCTGTATTTGGGATGCCTCACACACTGACTGTATTTGGGATGCCTCACACACACACTGCCTGTATTTGAGATGCCTCACACACTGCCTGTATTTGGGATGCCTCACACACTGCCTGTATTTGGGATGCCTCACACACGTACTGCCTGTATTTGGGATGCCTCACACACTGCCTGTATTTGGGATGCCTCACACACTGCCTGTATTTAGGATGCCTCTCACACTGCCTGTATTTGAGATGCCTCACACACTGCCTGTATTTGGGATGCCTCACACACACACTGCCTGTATTTGAGATGCCTCACACACTGCCTGTATTTGGGATGCCTCACACACTGCCTGTATTTGGGATGCCTCACACACTGCCTGTATTTGTGATGCCTCACACACTGCCTGTATTTGGGAAGCCTCACACACTGCCTGTATTTGGGATGCCTCACACGCTGCCTGTATTTGGGCTGCCTCATACACACACTGCCTGTATTTGGGATGCCTCACACACACTGCTTGTATTTGGGATGCCTCACACACACTGCCTGTATTTGGGATGCCTCACACACTGCCTGTATTTGGGATGCCTCACACACACTGCTTGTATTTGGGATGCCTCACACACCCACTGCCTGTATTTGGGATGCCTCACACACACTGCTTGTATTTGGGATGCCTCACACACACTGCCTGTATTTGGGATGCCTCACACACACTGCTTGTATTTGGGATGCCTCACACACCCACTGCCTTTATTTGGGATGCCTCACACACACTGCCTGTATTTGGGATGCCTCACACACGTACTGCCTGTATTTGGGATGCCTCACACACTGCCTGTATTTAGGATGCCTCTCACACTGCCTGTATTTGAGATGCCTCACACACAGCCTGTATTTGGGATGCCTCACACACACACTGCCTGTATTTGAGATGCCTCACACACTGCCTGTATTTAGGATGCCTCTCACACTGCCTGTATTTGAGATGCCTCACACACTGCCTGTATTTGGGATGCCTCACACACACACTGCCTGTATTTGAAATGCCTCACACACTGCCTGTATTTAGGATGCCTCACACACTGCCTGTATTTGGGATGCCTCACACACTGCCTGTATTTGTGATGCCTCACACACTGCCTGTATTTGGGAAGCCTCACACACTGCCTGTATTTGGGATGCCTCACACGCTGCCTGTATTTGGGCTGCCTCATACACACACTGCCTGTATTTGGGATGCCTCACACACACTGCTTGTATTTGGGATGCCTCACACACACTGCCTGTATTTGGGATGCCTCACACACTGCCTGTATTTGGGATGCCTCACACACACTGCTTGTATTTGGGATGCCTCACACACCCACTGCCTGTATTTGGGATGCCTCACACACACTGCTTGTATTTGGGATGCCTCACACACACTGCCTGTATTTGGGATGCCTCACACACACTGCTTGTATTTGGGATGCCTCACACACCCACTGCCTTTATTTGGGATGCCTCACACACACTGCCTGTATTTGGGATGCCTCACACACGTACTGCCTGTATTTGGGATGCCTCACACACTGCCTGTATTTGGGATGCCTCACACACTGCCTGTATTTGGGATGCCTCACACACACTGCTTGTATTTGAGATGCCTCACACACACTGCCGGTATTTGGGATGCCTCACACACACTGCTTGTATTTGGGATGCCTCACACACCCACTGCCTTTATTTGGGATGCCTCACACACACTGCCTGTATTTGGGATGCCTCACACACGTACTGCCTGTATTTGGGATGCCTCACTCACTGCCTGTATTTGGGATGCCTCACACACTGCCTGTATTTAGGATGCCTCTCACACTGCCTGTATTTGAGATGCCTCACACACTGCCTGTATTTGGGATGCCTCACACACACACTGCCTGTATTTGAGATGCCTTACACACTGCCTGTATTTAGGATGCCTCTCACACTGCCTGTATTTGAGATGCCTCACACACTGCCTGTATTTGGGATGCCTCACACACACACTGCCTGTATTTGAGATGCCTCACACACTGCCTGTATTTGGGATGCCTCACACACTGCCTGTATTTGGGATGCCTCACACACTGCCTGTATTTGGGATGCCTCACACACTGCCTGTATTTGGGAAGCCTCACACACTGCCTGTATTTGGGATGCCTCACACGCTGCCTGTATTTGGGGTGCCTCATGCACACACTGCCTGTATTTGGGATGCCTCACACACACTGCTTGTATTTGGGATGCCTCACACACACTGCCTGTATTTGGGATGCCTCACACACTGCCTGTATTTGGGATGCCTCACACACACTGCTTGTATTTGGGATGCCTCACACACCCATTGCCTGTATTTGGGATGCCTCACACACACTGCTTGTATTTGGGATGCCTCACACACACTGCCTGTATTTGGGATGCCTCACACACACTGCTTGTATTTGGGATGCCTCACACACCCACTGCCTTTATTTGGGATGCCTCACACACACTGCCTGTATTTGGGATTCCTCACACACTGCCTGTATTTGGGAGGCCTCACACACTGCCTGTATTTAGGATGCCTCTCACACTGCCTGTATTTGAGATGCCTCACACACTGCCTGTATTTGGGATGCCTCACACACTGCCTGTATTTGGGATGCCTCACACACTGCCTGTATTTGGGATGCCTCACACACTGCCTGTATTTGGGATGCCTCACACACTGCCTGTATTTGGGATGCCTCACACGCTGCCTGTATTTGTGGTGCCTCATACACACACTGCCTGTATTTGGGATGCCTCACACACACTGCTTGTATTTGAGATGCCTCACACACACTGCCTGTATTTGGGATGCCTCACACACACTGCCTGTATTTGGGAAGCCTCACACACTGCCTGTATTTGGGATGCCTCACACACTGCCTGTATTTGGGAAGCCTCACACACTGCCTGTATTTGGGATGCCTCACACGCTGCCTGTATTTGTGGTGCCTCATACACACACTGCCTGTATTTGGGATGCCTCACACGTACTGCCTGTATTTGGGGTGCCTCACACACACTGCTTGTATTTGGGATGCCTCACACACCCACTGCCTTTATTTGGGATGCCTCACACACCCACTGCCTGTATTTGGGATGCCTCACACACACTGCCTTTATTTGGGATGCCCCCCACACACACTGCCTGTATTTGGGATGCCTCACACACACTGCCTGTATTTGGGATGCCTCACACACACTGCCTGTATTTGGGATGCCTCACACACACTGCCTGTATTTGGGATGCCTCACACACACTGCCTGTATTTGGGATGCCTCACACACACTGCCTGTATTTGGGATGCCTCACACACACTGCCTGTATTTGGGATGCCTCACACACACTGCCTGTATTTGGGATGCCTCACACACACTGCCTGTATTTGGGATGCCTCACACACACTGCCTGTATTTGGGATGCCTCACACGCTGCCTGTATTTGGGATGCCTCACACACACTGCCTGTATTTAGGATGCCTCTCACCCACTGCCTGTATTTGGGATGCCTCACACACTGCCTGTATCCGAGGTTCTCTGTCTTCTTTCATCCCACTGTTTCTCCCAGAGCCAAATCTTCACCCAGATGTCTCAGGTCTCCCATCAGATCCCTCCCAGTGTGAGCTCATCCCCTGATTGGATCCACCTGCTCATGTGACAGCTGAGGATACGTTTCTGAATGTTTGAAAACAACAGCTTTCTATGGGGTGCTGCGCATACCCTCCAACTTGTCAGGGTGGGAAAGAGGGATAATTGTTAAATGAAACCACACCTCCTCATTGATGAAGCCACTCCCCCTTCATTGAGGAATGCATGAGATGTATGAAGCCACGCCCCCTCATTGATTGATGGATAGGAGATAGGGTGTAAAAGTTACAACAATAGAAACACTTACATGCAAATGAATCATTTAATTCTGCAGAGCTGCATGTTACACCTCAAAGAGGGACATCATGTAAATGAAGCCACGCCCCTTCATTGAGGGATGAATGAAGCCACGCCCCCTCATTGAGGGATAGATAGGAGATACATTGTAACAGTTACAATAGAAACACTTTGAATAGGCAAATGAATCATTTATTGCTTAAGATCTGCATGTTACACCTCAAAGAGGGACAAATGGGAACAATGAGGGACATCTTGTAAATGAAGCCACTCCCTCCTCATTAAGGAATGGGTGAAGCCACGCCCCCTCATTGAGGGATGGATAAAGCCACTCCCCCTCATTGAGGGATGGATAAAGCCACACCCCCTCATTGAGGGATGGATAAAGCCACGCCCCCTCATTGAGGGATGGATAGGAGATACATTGTAACAGTTACAACAATAGAAACACTTGGAATAGGCAAATGAATAATTTATTGCTGCAGATCTGCATGTTACAACTCAAAGAGGGACAAATGGGAACAACGAGGGACAGAGGGACATGGACTCCAAAGAGGGACAATACCTGCAAATCAGGGACACTTGGGAGGTATGGCTAATACATTATATTATTATATTATCATTACCTCATTGGAGAAATGATGCCGCTAACCTGTCACATGTGCAGCTGACTTTTTTTTAGGAAAAAAAAAATTACACTTTTATTATAATTTATTATTTTATTATTATTATTTTATTCATTATTTTATTATTACACCAAGAAATTTCACCGAGATGTGGGCGGCAATTCACACTCCAATTTAAACTTGTTTCGCTAAATCTTCATCATGACGCCCGTTGGTTTCGCCTTCTCCAGTTAATCTCAGGATTGATTATAGGAGTCGCCATTGTCCCGTCATTATTGCTGGATGTCCTCGGGTTTCCCGGGAGTCGCTCATTGCTGCTCTGCAGGCCGTCGCCCTTTCCCGCCTCGGGAGCCGGTCAGAGGCCTGGCGGGAGCCGCCTGCTCCGCTTCCTGTTAGTCTGACCCGCTGATAAGCTGCTCCATAGGGTCAGCTGAGGCCCGAGTCCAAATTCAGAGGCTGCTTAACGCTTTCACTGACTGAGGACACAAACACAAGAGGGACGGTGGACAACTAGTCCGCCTCCACCCCAACAATCGGAGCACCACTCCATATCAACAACAACACAAGAATGTATTGTACAGAAATAAGACGTAAAAGACAATTACATTAAACTAAACATATTAAAAACACTGCAAACCCCCCAATGCATCCAGCGCTGCCGCACAGCTAGCAGGCAATTATATCTGGGAAACTCAACATATAAAAGGAACGGAGCCGACAATAAATACAATGCTTTGTGCCGGCACAAAAACTTTACCCTATTGCTCAGAAACAACCAAATATAGCAAAAGCTAAAAAAACAACCCAACCAAGGAGTCCAAATAGAACCAGGGCACTCAACCAGATAACAGATCAAAAATACATTTATTGTATAAACTGAGCCATCAAAAGATAAAAAAACAAAAAGCACAATGACAACACGCATTAAAAACATGTCTCTAAGTGTAGCCGGCGGAAGGTATTCAGCCATTATCTTTGTTGGTCTTTTAATGTAATGGTTCATTTCTGTTCTGCAGTTGCACTACATCACCACAAGATGGCACTGTTGGATAAGAAATGGATTGTGACATTACAGGTCTACCAAACGTAAAACCTAACCACATAGGAGTACAGCTGAACTGCTATTGGCTAAGGTGAGTAGAAAGTTAGAGAAGGTTCTAGAGGCCACTAGAGGGAGTCTATATAATGAGAGTTACCTCAGAATGAGTCAGTGATCTACGGAACATACAAGATGTAGTTCTCTATTGTAGTAACCGGGAGTGAGAGGAAGGTACCAGCAGGGTCAACTGGTAGCAGTCGCAGAGAGAAGGAGAGAGCAGAGGAGCCACATTCATACCTAACGATTGACCACAGGAGAAGGTGAACCTTTCTACCAAGATTCTGAGGAGGAAGCTTAAGGCCGCAGTATTCTGCCATGGGATCAGGATGAGTGACCACCACCTGTTGGAGTACACATGGATGTAATGTTGTGCTATGGAAGCTGCTAAGGAAACTGTTGTGGAAAGACTGTATGACCTGCTGTGAAGTCTAAAGTGTGCCTGAAGTCCTGCTAATAAAGTAAGTGCCCTTTTCATAAAGTCGGTCTCATTGGAGATTTTGGAAGTAAGCCCACATCAGGAGGTCCCCCAAGAACCCACTCCCCATACACCCCTCAGGGACCCGTATGCTACATAAGACCCCCGGGAGATATAAGACATCAATATGTATATAAAGTTAATACAAATATAATAAAACACAATAATATTAATATTTTCAAGCCAATAAATTCATGATACATTCAGCTATTCAATAAGCTATTATAAATTGATAATAGCCTATCCTAATCCCTAGATCCACAATTCATAAAGAAATACAATTATTAAATGATAGATTAATCCCCTAATTTTATATAAGTACTCAATATATAAAGTGACCGTGCTCAGAACCACCAATACCAAATATCAAAGTGCTGTGAAAGGCAATATCATACCAAACTCACTACAATTTATCAAAAAAAACTCTATATATGTATAATTATTATTATTGTTTATTTATATACCGCCACCATCTTCCGTAGCGCTTTACAAAGTAGATGTATAGTGATGTTACTCGGGGAGGCCGATTCATTAATAGCGCCAGGTAGCGACAGATGAGCGCCAGTAGCGTGATTTTCACAGCGCCAGCTAGTATTCGCTGTGCTTGGCCGGGGTTTGCTTGTTGACAGCGACTCAGTCGGTGTGCGGTAATGTTGAATACGGGCTTAGGGGTCGCTGTTTCACAGGTCCAGCGCTGTATGGGTGCGCCTGACATCGAATGGCCAGAGCAAATGGCTTGCTGCAGATTCATTAACAAATCACGCTCCGAATTTTTTCGCGCTGTGAATTCCTTGTATAAACCCCAGAGCGCTGGCGGCGATGGATTTAAAATAGTTTTTAACCCCCAAACAACCATATTTTTTGATTGTAAAATTATACAAGTTTTTATAAACATCCCGTAATATAAATACATGAATATCAGACCTGTAATATCAATTCTGCACAAAATCTTTTTTTTTTTTTTTTTTTACCTTAAAAAAAAATCCTAACATTGCAGAAGTGGTCACAGAATTTTTGGCCTTTAAAAAAATAAAAAAACCATTAATAGCAATTAATTATGATTAGTTAAAGATTGCTCCATTGAAATGCATTGGAGAGCGCCAGGTAGCGAGAGGTCATACCTGGTGCTGTGATGGGATTAGCAGCGGCGCTGTTCATTGCAGTCGGCTACATGATGAATCCCGCGCTAGCTGACGCTCTCGCCGGCGCTAGCCTCATTTAGCTTGATAAATGCGTCATTGTGGCCGACGCCGGGCGTACTTGAGTCGGTAGCCGCCGTTAGCTGGCGGGACCTGGCGCTCGTCAGACACTACCTGGCGCTATCGCTTGATGAATAAGGGCATAAGCTAAAGTGCTAGTGAAATAAATATTATTAAAAAGACAAAAATAAATGGTGCATAAAGATGATTTATTATCTATGAGCTCTCCTATCTGTCATAGGGAGGCCACAGCAATCTAACCAGATACATCACAAGAATGACAGGGAATTAATGTTAAGCAAAAGATACCGAATGTATAATAATGATCAGTCCCGGGTGTGTGAAAGCTCCCCCGACATTGATCAATAAAGTGACAACAATACTATTGAAAATTCATGAAAGTACAATCAATATTAAACTCTCCCATCTACCACTCACCCACCCCTTTCCACTTACCTGACCCCCTACAACACACACCCCTACTACTGACTCCATTTCTGCCTCTCACTAATCCTCTACCACTCACCCCACCCCTGCTCGTTATTTAACCCTCTGCCTCTCACTCACCTCTCTGTCTCCCTTCCCAGCACCTGTCACCCGTCCCTGTTACAGCAGGTGGAGCAGCGTGGGCCCCAGACAGGAGACTAACAATGGCCGCTCCCTGTGCTGTACTTGTGCCACCATTAATGTCCATGTGATGGGCTGAATTTCAGGCCTGTTTCCATTCTGAAGGGCCGGTGACGTCAGTTCCGGGTTCCCAGTGACGTCACTTCCGGTAGTGACGTCACTTCCGGTAGCGCAGATGCACTCTGAGCTCGCATTCACACACGTGGTTGGCCCAGGCGTACTTGAGATGAGTATAAAGGGGTGTTCTTATGTTTTCACTTTCTTCACCCAACTGAAGCGACACGGTTGGTCGCATGCGCAGGTGTCCCCTCTGATACTTGTGGATCTAGTATCCAAGTGCTTCAAGTCATGGACGCAAAAAAGTGCAAAGTGCATAAATAAGGAACAATGAAAAAAGGATAGGAACAATGCCAAACCATAAGCCTAGCAGCACAGCCGTTCCACAAGTATCAGAGGGGACACCTGCGCACGCGACCACCCGTGTCGCTTCAGTTGGGTGAAGAAAGTGAAAACATAAGAACACACCTTTATACTCATCTCAAGTACGCCTGGGCCAACCGTGTGTGTGAATGCGAGCTCAGAGCGCATCTGCGCTACCGGAAGTGACATCACTACCGGAAGTGACGTCACCGGGAACCCAGAACTGGCGTCACCGGCCCTTCAGAATGGAAACAGGCCTGAAATTCAGCCCATCACATGGACATTAATGGTGGCACAAGTACAGCACAGGGAGCGGCCATTGTTAGTCTCCTGTCTGGGGCCCATGCTGCTCCACCTGCTGTAACAGGGACGGGTGACAGGTGCTGGGAAGGGAGACAGAGAGGTGAGTGAGAGGCAGAGGGTTAAATAAGGAGCAGGGGTGGGGTGAGTGGTAGAGGATTAGTGAGAGGCAGAAATGGAGTCAGTAGTAGGGGTGTGTCTTGTAGGGGGTCAGGTAAGTGGAAATGGGTGGGTGAGTGGTAGATGGGAGGGTAAGTGGTAGGGTGTTGGGTAAGTGGTGGGAGGGTGGGTGAGTGGTAGGAGGTCTTGTGAGTGGTAGAGGGTTGGGTGAGAGGCAGAGTGTCTTGTGAGTGGTAGGGGACTGTGTGGTAGAGGGTGGAGTGAGAGACACAGGGTTGGGTGAGTGGCACATGGTGGAGTGAGTGGCAGTGCTCAGTGCTCAGCAGTCACATGTCTCCGGGGTCAGTAAGCGTTGGCGTCTCCTGAATATAACGATAATTGTATTGTCAGGTCATTGTGAAACGCGCGGGACACGTTGTTCTCATTGTGATTGGCCAATAAATCCGTTACCGCTGCCGATGAGGAAACTCACTTCACGAGCTGCGAAATCTTCCCCCGACACATGGCCAACGTAACGCAACATTCATGGTCAGTGTGTTGCGCAATTGCATGTGATTCGCTGTGTGGGTAAGTGAAAGTCTTATGGCCACCACCACTAACATGGCCCCACTGCCCATGACTGAGCCAAATATGGGGGATGAGGGGCCTGTCTTATGGCCACCACTAACAGTGCCCCCTGCCCATGACTGAGCCAAATATGGGGGATGAGGGGCCTGTCTTATGGCCACCACTAACAGTGCCCCCTGCCCATGACTGAGCCCAATATGGGGGATGAGGGACCTGTCTTATGGCCACCACCAACAGAGCCCCCTGCCCATGACTGAGCCCAATATGGGGGGATGAGGGGCCTGTCTTATGGCCACCACTAACAGAGCCCCCTGCCCATGACTGAGCCCAATATGGGGGATGAGGGGCCTGTCTTATGACCACCACCACTAACAGTGACCCCTGCCCAGGACTGAGCTGAATATCAGGGATGAGGGGCCTGTCTTATGGCCACCACCAACAGAGCCCCCTGCCCATGACTGAGCCCAATATGGGGGGATGAGGGGCCTGACTTATGGCCACCACCACTAACAGAGCCCCCTGCCCATGACTGAGCCCAATATGGGGGATGAGGGGCCTGTCTTATGGCCACCACCACTAACAGAGCCCCCTGCCCATGACTGAGCCCAATATGGGGGGATGAGGGGCCTGACTTATGGCCACCACCACTAACAGTGCCCCCTGCCCATGACTGAGCCCAATATGGGGGGATGAAGGGCCTGATTTATGGCCGGCACCACTAACAGAGCCCCCTGCCCATGACTGAGCCCAATATGGGGGATGAGGGGCCTGTCTTATGGCTGCACCACTAACAGTGACCCCTGCCCATGACTGAGCCCAATATGGGGGATGAGGGGCCTGTCTTATGGCCACCACCACTAACAGTGCCCCCTGCCCATGACTGAGCCCAATATGGAGGATGAGGGGCCTGTCTTATGGCCACCACTAACAGAGCCCCCTGCCCATGACTGAGCCCAATATGGAGGATGAGGGGCCTGTCTTATGGCCACCACTAACAGAGCCCCCTGCCCATGACTGAGCCCAATATGGGGGATGAGGGGCCTGTCTTATGGCTGCACCACTAACAGAGCCCCCTGCCCATGACTGAGCCCAATATGGGGGATGAGGGGCCTGTCTTATGGCCACCACTAACAGTGCCCCCTGGCCATGACTGAGCCCAATATGGGGGATGAGGGCCTGTCTTATGGCTGCACCACTAACAGTGCCCCCTGCCCATGACTGAGCCCAATATGGGGGATGAGGGGCCTGTCTTATGGCCACCACTAACAGAGCCCCCTGCCCATGACTGAGCCCAATATGGGGGATGAGGGGCCTGTCTTATGGCCACCACTAACAGAGCCCCCTGCCCATGACTGAGCCCAATATGGGGGGTGAGGGGCCTGTCTTATGGCCACCACCACTAACAGTGCCCCCTGCCCATGACTGAGCCCAATATGAGGGATGAGGGGCCTGTCTTATGGCTGCACCACTAACAGTGCCCCCTGCCCATGACTGAGCCCAATATGGAGGATGAGGGGCCTGTCTTATGGCCACCACTAACAGTGCCCCCTGCCCATGACTGAGCCAAATATGGGGGGGTGAGGGACCTGTCTTATGGCCACCACCACTAACAGAGCCCCCTGCCCATGACTGAGCCCAATATGGGGGGATGAAGGGCCTGATTTATGGCCGGCACCACTAACAGAGCCCCCTGCCCATGACTGAGCCCAATATGGGGGATGAGGGGCCTGTCTTATGGCTGCACCACTAACAGTGACCCCTGCCCATGACTGAGCCCAATATGGGGGATGAGGGGCCTGTCTTATGGCCACCACCACTAACAGAGCCCCCTGCCCATGACTGAGCCCAATATGGAGGATGAGGGGCCTGTCTTATGGCCACCACTAACAGAGCCCCCTGCCCATGACTGAGCCCAATATGGAGGATGAGGGGCCTGTCTTATGGCCACCACTAACAGAGCCCCCTGCCCATGACTGAGCATAATATGGGGGATGAGGGGCCTGTCTTATGGCCACCACTAACAGTGCCCCCTGCCCATGACTGAGCCCAATATGGAGGATGAGGGGCCTGTCTTATGGCCACCACTAACAGAGCCCCCTGCCCATGACTGAGCCCAATATGGGGGGTGAGGGGCCTGTCTTATGGCCACCACCACTAACAGTGCCCCCTGCCCATGACTGAGCCCAATATGGGGGATGAGGGCCTGTCTTATGGCTGCACCACTAACAGAGCCCCCTGCCCATGACTGAGCCCAATATGGGGGATGAGGGCCTGTCTTATGGCTGCACCACTAACAGTGCCCCCTGCCCATGACTGAGCCCAATATGGGGGATGAGGGGCCTGTCTTATGGCCACCACTAACAGAGCCCCCTGCCCATGACTGAGCCCAATATGGGGGATGAGGGGCCTGTCTTATGGCCACCACTAACAGAGCCCCCTGCCCATGACTGAGCCCAATATGGGGGATGAGGGGCCTGTCTTATGGCCACCACTAACAGTGCCCCCTGCCCCTGACTGAGCCCAATATGGGGGATGAGGGGCCTGTCTTATGGCCACCACTAACAGTGCCCCCTGCCCATGACTGAGCCCAATATGGAGGATGAGGGGCCTGTCTTATGGCCACCACCACTAACAGAGCCCCCTGCCCATGACTGAGCCCAATATGGAGGATGAGGGGCCTGTCTTATGGCCACCACCACTAACAGAGCCCCCTGCCCCTGACTGAGCCCAATATGGGGGATGAGGGGCCTGTCTTATGGCCACCACTAACAGTGCCCCCTGCCCATGACTGAGCCCAATATGGAGGATGAGGGGCCTGTCTTATGGCCACCACCACTAACAGAGCCCCCTGCCCCTGACTGAGCCCAATATGGGGGATGAGGGGCCTGTCTTATGGCCACCACTAACAGTGCCCCCTGCCCATGACTGAGCCCAATATGGAGGATGAGGGGCCTGTCTTATGGCCACCACTAACAGTGCCCCCTGCCCATGACTGAGCTCAATATGGGGGGTGAGGGGCCTGTCTTATGGCCACCACTAACAGAGCCCCCTGCCCATGACTGAGCCCAATATGGGGGATGAGGGGCCTGTCTTATGGCCACCACTAACAGAGCCCCCTGCCCATGACTGAGCCCAATATGGGGGGTGAGGGGCCTGTCTTATGGCCACCACTAACAGAGCCCCCTGCCCATGACTGAGCTCAATATGGGGGGTGAGGGGCCTGTCTTATGGCCACCACTAACAGAGCCCCCTGCCCATGACTGAGCACAATATGGGGGATGAGGGGTCTGTCTTATGGCAACCACCACTAACAGAGCCCCCTGCCCATGACTGAGCCCAATATGGGGGATGAGGGGCCTGTCTTATGGCCACCACTAACAGTGCCCCCTGCCCATGACTGAGCCCAATATGGGGGATGAGGGGCCTGTCTTATGGCCACCACTAACAGTGCCCCCTGCCCATGACTGAGCCCAATATGGGGGATGAGGGGCCTGTCTTATGGCCACCACTAACAGAGCCCCCTGCCCATGACTGAGCCCAATATGGGGGATGAGGGACCTGTCTTATAGCCACCACTGACAGTGTCCCCTTCCCCTGAATGAGCCCAATATGAGGGATGAGGGGCCTGTCTTATGGCTGCACCACTAACAGAGCCCCCTGCCCATGACTGAGCTCAATATGGGGGATGGGGGGCCTGTCTTATGGCTGCACCACTAACAGAGCTCCCTGCCCATGACTGAGCTCAATATGGGGGATGAGGGGCCTGTCTTATGGCCACCACTAACAGAGCCCCCTGCCCATGACTGAGCCCAATATGGGGGATGAGGGGCCTGTCTTATGGCCACCACCACTAACAGAGCCCCCTGCCCATGACTGAGCCCAATATGGGGGATGAGGGGCCTGTCTTATGGCTGCACCACTAACAGAGCCCCCTGCCCATGACTGAGCTCAATATGGGGGATGGGGGGCCTGTCTTATGGCTGCACCACTAACAGAGCTCCCTGCCCATGACTGAGCCCAATATGAGGGATGAGGGGCCTGTCTTATGGCTGCACCACTAACAGAGCTCCCTGCCCATGACTGAGCTCAATATGGGGGATGAGGGGCCTGTCTTATGGCCACCACCACTAACAGAGCTCCCTGCCCATGACTGAGCCCAATATGGGGGATGAGGGGCCTGTCTTATGGCTGCACCACTAACAGAGCCCCCTGCCCATGACTGAGCTCAATATGGGGGATGCTTTCTATCTACCACCTGACCTCTGCTCACATTTTCATGTACAATGCTATAAGGTTAAAGCTTACCAGCAGTGAATGGCTTTTCCTGCGTTTACATTTTATCACAGACCCTTGAAGTGAAGCAATAATGAAATGCATCCTGTAGGCCAAAAAGATTTGTGCGTCCTTGCTGTAGAGGGTAAAAAGAGAAAGCGGTCAGTCCTAAAAGCCTGAGTTGTGTTTCTCCTCCTACTGCCTGGCCATTTCTTCGAGAGTTAGAAAAGTTTCCAGCAAGGGGTGCTGTTCTGCCTCCAGCCAGCAGGTGTCACTGTTGTATCAGAGGAGAGTGCTGTTCTACATCCAGCCTGCAGGTGTCACTGTTGTATCAGAGGAGAGTGCTGTTCTGCCTCCAGCCTGCAGGTGTCGCTGTTGTATCAGAGGAGAGTGCTGTTCTACATCCAGCCTGCAGGTGTCACTGTTGTATCAGAGGAGAGTGCTGTTCTGCCTCCAGCCTGCAGGTGTCGCTGTTGTATCAGAGGAGAGCGCTGTTCTGCCTCCAGCCTGCAGGTGTCGCTGTTGTATCAGAGGAGAGTGCTGTTCTACATCCAGTCTGCAGGTGTCACTGTTGTATCAGAGGAGAGAGCTGTTCTACCTCCAGCCTGCAGGTGTCACTGTTGTGTCAGAGGAGAGCGCTGTTCTACCTCCAGCCTGCAGGTGTCACTGTTGTATCAGAGGAGAGTGCTGTTCTGCTTCCAACCTGCAGGTGTCACTGTTGTATCAGAGGAGAGCGCTGTTCTGCCTCCAGCCTGCAGGTGTCACTGTTGTATCAGAGGAGAGCGCTGTTCTGCCTCCAGCCTGCAGGTGTCGCTGTTGTATCAGAGGAGAGTGCTGTTCTACATCCAGTCTGCAGGTGTCACTGTTGTATCAGAGGAGAGCGCTGTTCTGCCTCCAGCCTGCAGGTGTCACTGTTGTATCAGAGGAGAGCGCTGTTCTGCCTCCAGCCTGCAGGTGTCGCTGTTGTATCAGAGGAGGGTGCTGTTCTGCCTCCAGCCTGCAGGTGTCACTGTTGTATCAGAGGAGAGCGCTGTTCTGCCTCCAGCCTGCAGGTGTCACTGTTGTATCAGAGGAGAGTGCTGTTCTACCTCCAGCCTGCAGGTGTCGCTGTTGTATCAGAGGAGAGTGCTGTTCTACCTCCAGCCTGCAGGTGTCGCTGTTGTATCAGAGGAGAGCGCTGTTCTACATCCAGCCTGCAGGTGTCACTGTTGTATCAGAGGAGAGCGCTGTTCTACATCCAGCCTGCAGGTGTCACTGTTGTATCAGAGGAGAGCGCTGTTCTACATCCAGCCTGCAGGTGTCACTGTTGTATCAGAGGAGAGCGCTGTTCTACCTCCAGCCTGCAGGTGTCACTGTTGTATCAGAGGAGAGCGCTGTTCTACATCCAGCCTGCAGGTGTCACTGTTGTATCAGAGGAGAGCGCTGTTCTACATCCAGCCTGCAGGTGTCACTGTTGTATCAGAGGAGAGCGCTGTTCTACCTCCAGCCTGCAGGTGTCACTGTTGTATCAGAGGAGAGTGCTGTTCTACATCCAGCCTGCAGGTGTCACTGTTGTATCAGAGGAGAGTGCTGTTCTACATCCAGCCTGCAGGTGTTGCTGTTGTATCAGAGGAGAGCGCTGTTCTGGCTCCAGCCTGCAGGTGTCACTGTTGTATCAGAGGAGAGTGCTGTTCTGCCTCCAGCCTGCAGATGTTAATTTATCAGGGGAGAGTGCTGTTCTGCCTCCAGCCTGCAGGTGTCGCTGTTGTATCAGAGGAGAGCGCTGTTCTACCTCCAGCCTGCAGGTGTCACTGTTGTATCAGAGGAGAGTGCTGTTCTACATCCAGCCTGCAGGTGTCACTGTTGTATCAGAGGAGAGTGCTGTTCTGCCTCCAGCCTGCAGGTGTCACTGTTGTATTAGAGGACAGTGCTGTTCTGCCTCCAGCCTGCAGGTGTCGCTGTACTAAAATTAAACTGCTCTGTACATCTATGTGGTTTGCTAGTATCTATTGGTGAGAGCTGGTTATGGTGGCCCGATAATCTGTTAATTAAACCAGCGTCCATAATACACAGCGCCCCCGCGACTGAGGAACTGGAGCTGCCAGCCAATCAGACTGGGCGAGGGAGTGCGCTGCAGACCGCAGGGAGCGCGGGGATGCTTTGTATGAGCTCTGTCCGTAGCAGAGACATATGTCGCACATTAGTATTCACAGCATACAGTGTGCGCACATGCACTGTGGGCACATAGGTAATGTGAGGGGCAATCCGGAGAAGTAACAGCACCTGAGTGTCAGTGCTCTGTAATAGCACCTGAGTGTCAGTGCTCTGTAATAGCACCCGAGTGTCAGTACTCTGTAATAGCACCCGAGTGTCAGTACTCTGTAATAGCACCCGAGTGTCAGTACTCTGTAATAGCACCCGAGTGTCAGTACTCTGTAACAGCACCCGAGTGTCAGTACTCTGTAATAGCACCCGAGTGTCAGTACTCTGTAATAGCACCCGAGTGCCAGTACTCTGTAATAGCACCCGAGTGTCAGTACTCTGTAATAGCACCCGAGTGTCAGTACTCTGTAATAGCACCCGAGTGTCAGTACTCTGTAATAGCACCCGAGTGTCAGTACTCTGTAATAGCACCCGAGTGTCAGTACTCTGTAATAGCTCCCGAGTGTCAGTACTCCGTAATTGCACCCAAGTGCCAGTACTCTGTAATTGCACTTTAGTGCCAGTACTCTGTAATAGCACCCGAGTGTCAGTACTCTGTAATAGCACCCAAGTGCCAGTACTCTGTATCAGCACCCGAGTGCCAGTACTCTGTAATAGCACCCGAGTGTCAGTACTCTGTAATAGCACCCAAGTGCCAGTACTCTGTATCAGCACCCGAGTGTCAGCACTCTGTAATAGCACCCAAGTGCCTGTACTCTGTATCAGCACCCGAGTGTCAGTACTCTGTAATTGCACTTGAGTGTCAGTACACTGTAATAGCACCCGAGTGTCAGTACACTGTAATAGCACTTGCGTGTCAGTACACTGTAATAGCACCCGAGTGTCAGTACTCTGTAATAGCACCCGAGTGTCAGTACTCTGTAATAGCACCCGAGTGTCAGTACTCTGTAATAGCACTTTAGTGCCAGTACTCTGTAATAGCACCCGAGTGTCAGTACTCTGTAATAGCACCCAAGTGCCAGTACTATGTAATAGCACCCGAGTGTCAGTACTCTGTAATAGCACATGAGTGTCAGTACTCTGTAATTGCACTTGAGTGTCAGTACACTGTAATAGCACCCGAGTGTCAGTACACTGTAATAGCACTTGAGTGTCAGTACACTGTAATAGCACTTGAGTGTCAGTCTTTTGTAATAGCACTTGAGTGTCAGCACTCTGTAATAGCACTTGAATGCCAGAACGCTGTAATAGCACTTGAGTGCCAGTACTCTGTAATAGCACTTGAGTGCCAGTACTCTGTAATAGCACCCGAGTGTCAGTACTCTGTAATAGCACCTGAGTGCCAGTACTCTGTAATAGCACCTGAGTGTCAGTACTCTGTAATAGCACTTGAGTGTCGGAACTCTGTAATAGCACTTGAGTGACGGTACTCTGTAATAGTACTTGAGTGTCAGTACTCTGTAATAGCACCCAAGTGTACTCTGTAATAGCACCTGAGTGTCAGTACTCTGTAATAGCACCTGAGTGCTGGTACTCTGTAATAGCACCTGAGTGTCGGTACTCTGTAATAGCACTTGAGTGTCAGTACTCTGTAATAGCTCTTGAGTGTCAGCACTCTGCAATAGCACTTTAGTGTCAGCACTCTGTAATAGCACTTGAGCGTCAGTACTATGTAATAGCACCTGAGTGCCAGCACTCTGTAATAGCACTTGAGTGTCAGCACTCTGTAATAGCACTTGAATGCCAGAACTCTGTAATAGCACTTGAGTGTCAGTACTCTGTAATAGCACCCGAGTGTCAGTACTCTGTAATAGCACCCGAGTGTCAGTACTCTGTAATAGCACCCGAGTGTCAGTACTCTGTAATAGCACCCGAGTGTCAGTACTCTGTAATAGCACCCGAGTGTCAGTACTCTGTAATAGCACCCGAGTGTCAGTACTCTGTAATTGCACTTGAGTGTCAGTACACTGTAATAGCACCCGAGTGTCAGTACACTGTAATAGCACTTGAGTGTCAGTACACTGTAATAGCACTTGAGTGTCAGTACTTTGTAATAGCACTTGAGTGTCAGCACTCTGTAATAGCACTTGAATGCCAGAACGCTGTAATAGCACTTGAGTGCCAGTACTCTGTAATAGCACTTGAGTGCCAGTACTCTGTAATAGCACCCGAGTGTCAGTACTCTGTAATAGCACCTGAGTGCCAGTACTCTGTAATAGCACCTGAGTGTCAGTACTCTGTAATAGCACTTGAGTGTCGGAACTCTGTAATAGCACTTGAGTGACGGTACTCTGTAATAGTACTTGAGTGTCAGTACTCTGTAATAGCACCCAAGTGTACTCTGTAATAGCACCTGAGTGTCAGTACTCTGTAATAGCACCTGAGTGCTGGTACTCTGTAATAGCACCTGAGTGTCGGTACTCTGTAATAGCACTTGAGTGTCAGTACTCTGTAATAGCTCTTGAGTGTCAGCACTCTGCAATAGCACTTTAGTGTCAGCACTCTGTAATAGCACTTGAGCGTCAGTACTATGTAATAGCACCTGAGTGCCAGCACTCTGTAATAGCACTTGAGTGTCAGCACTCTGTAATAGCACTTGAATGCCAGAACTCTGTAATAGCACTTGAGTGTCAGTACTCTGTAATAGCACCCGAGTGTCAGTACTCTGTAATAGCACCCGAGTGTCAGTACTCTGTAATAGCACCCGAGTGTCAGTACTCTGTAATAGCACCCGAGTGTCAGTACTCTGTAATAGCACCCGAGTGTCAGTACTCTGTAATAGCACCCGAGTGTCAGTACTCTGTAATAGCACCCGAGTGTCAGTACTCTGTAATAGCACCCAAGTGCCAGGACTCTGTATCAGCACCCGAGTGTCAGTACTCTGTAATAGCACCCAAGTGCCAGTACTCTGTATCAGCACCCGAGTGTCAGTACTCTGTAACAGCACCCGAGTGCCAGTACTCTGTAATAGCACTTGAATGCCAGAACTCTGTAATAGCACTTGAGTGTCAGTACTCTGTAATAGCACTTGAGTGTCAGTACTCTGTGTGTCAGTACTCTGTAATAGCACTTGAGTGTCAGTACTCTGTAATAGCACCCAAGTGTCAATACACTGTAATAGCACCCGAGTGTCAGTACTCTGTAATAGTACCCGAGTGTCAGTACTCTGTAATAGCACTTGAATGCCAGAACTCTGTAATAGCACCTGAGTGTCAGTATTCTGTAATAGCACCCAAGTGTCAATACACTGTAATAGCACCCGAGTGTCAGTACTCTGTAATAGCACCCGACTGTCAGTACTCTGTAATAGCACCCGAGTGTCAGTACTCTGTAATAGCACTTTAGTGCCAGTACTCTGTAATAGCACCCGAGTGTCAGTACTCTGTAATAGCACCCGAGTGTCAGTACTCTGTATCAGCACCCGAGTGTCAGTACTCTGTAATAGCACCCGAGTGCCAGTACTCTGTAATAGCACCCGAGTGTCAGTACTCTGTAATAGCACTTGAGTGTCAGCACTCTGTAATAGCACTTTAGTGCTAGTACTCTGTAACAGCACCCGAGTGCCAGTACTCTGTAATTGCACTTGAGTGTCAGTACACTGTAATAGCACCCGAGTGTCAGTACACTGTAATAGCACTTGAGTGTCAGTACACTGTAATAGCACTTGAGTGTCAGTACTTTGTAATAGCACTTGAGTGTCAGCACTCTGTAATAGCACTTGAATGCCAGAACGCTGTAATAGCACTTGAGTGCCAGTACTCTGTAATAGCACTTGAGTGCCAGTACTCTGTAATAGCACCCGAGTGTCAGTACTCTGTAATAGCACCTGAGTGCCAGTACTCTGTAATAGCACCTGAGTGTCAGTACTCTGTAATAGCACTTGAGTGTCGGAACTCTGTAATAGCACTTGAGTGACGGTACTCTGTAATAGTACTTGAGTGTCAGTACTCTGTAATAGCACCCAAGTGTACTCTGTAATAGCACTTGAGTGTCAGTACTCTGTGTGTCAGTACTCTGTAATAGCACTTGAATGCCAGAACTCTGTAATAGCACTTGAGTGTCAGTACTCTGTAATAGCACCCAAGTGTCAATACACTGTAATAGCACCCGAGTGTCAGTACTCTGTAATAGCACCTGAGTGTCAGTACTCTGTAATAGCACCCGAGTGTCAGTACTCTGTAATAGCACCCGAGTGTCAGTGCTCT
This sequence comes from Gastrophryne carolinensis, assembly GCA_027917425.1. NCBI lineage: Eukaryota > Metazoa > Chordata > Amphibia > Anura > Microhylidae > Gastrophryne > Gastrophryne carolinensis. The sequence goes on along the minus strand of JAQIHN010000045.1, from coordinate 495,298 downwards.
GTAATAGCACCCGAGTGTCAGTACTCTGTAATAGCACGCGAGTGTCAGTACTCTGTAATAGCACCCAAGTGCCAGTACTCTGTATCAGCACCCGAGTGTCAGTACTCTGTAACAGCACCCGAGTGCCAGTACTCTGTAATAGCACCCGAGTGCCAGTACTCTGTAATAGCACCCGAGTGTCAGAACTCTGTAATAGCACTTGAGTGTCAGCACTCTGTAATAGCACTTGAGTGTCAGTACTCTGTAATAGCACTTGAGTGTCTGCACTCTGTAATAGCACTTGAATGCCAGAACTCTGTAATAGCACTTGAGTGTCAGCACACTGTAATAGCACTTGAGTGTCAGTACTCTGTGTGTCAATACACTGTAATAGCACCCGAGTGTCAGTACTCTGTAATAGCACTCGAGTGTCAGTACTCTGTAATAGCACTCGAGTGTCAGTACTCTGTAATAGCACCCGAGTGTCAGTACTCTGTAATTGCACCCAAGTGCCAGCACTCTGTAATTGCACTTTAGTGCCAGTACTCTGTAATAGCACCAGAGTGTCAGTACTTTGTAATAGCACCCAAGTGCCAGTACTCTGTATCAGCACCCGAGTGTCAGTACTCTGTAACAGCACCCGAGTGCCAGTACTCTGTAATAGCACTTGAGTGTCAGTACTCTGTAATAGCACCCAAGTGCCAGTACACTGTAATAGCACCCGAGTGTCAGTACTCTGTAATAGCACTTTAGTGCTAGTACTCTGTAATAGCACATAAGTGTCAGTACTCTGTAACAGCACTTGAGTGTCAGTACACTGTAATAGCACTCGAGTGTCAGTACACTGTAATAGCACTCGAGTGTCAGTACACTGTAATAGCACTTGAGTGTCAGTACACTGTAATAGCACTTGAGTGTCAGTACTTTGTAATAGCACTTGAGTGTCAGCACTCTGTAATAGCACTTGAATGCCAGAACACTGTAATAGCACTTGAGTGCCAGTACTCTGTAATAGCACTTGAGTGCCAGTACTCTGTAATAGCACCCGAGTGTCAGTACTCTGTAATGGCACACCAAGTACTCTGTAATTGCACCTGAGTGCCAGTACTCTGAAATAGCACCTGAGTGTCAGTACTCTGTAATAGCACTTGAGTGTCGGTACTCTGTAATAGCACTTGAGTGTCAGTACTCTGTAATAGTACTTGAGTGTCAGTACTCTGTAATAGTACTTGAGTGTCAGTACTCTGTAATAGCACCCAAGTGTACTCTGTAATAGCACCTGAGTGTCAGTACTCTGTAATAGCACCTGAGTGCTGGTACTCTGTAATAGCACCTGAGTGTCGGTACTCTGTAATAGCACTTGGGTGTCAGTACTCTGTAATAGCACTTGAGTGCCGGTACTCTGTAATAGCACCTGAGTGTCAGTACTCTGTAATAGCACTTGAGTGTCAGTACTCTGTAATAGCACTTGAGTGTCAGTACTCTGTAATAGCACTTGAGTGTCAGTACTCTGTAATAGCACTTGAGTGTCAGTACTCTGTAATAGCACCTGAGTGTCAGTACTCTGGCAGAGTGATGAGGCCAGAACAAGCTGAGTGTCAGTACTCTGTAATAGCACTTGAGTGTCAGTACTCTGTAATAGCACTTGAGTGTCAGTACTCTGTAATAGCACTTGAGTACCGGTACTCTGTAATAGCACCTGAGTGTCAGTACTCTGTAATAGCACTTGAGTGTCGGTTCTCTGTAATAGCACTTGAGTGTCAGTACTCTGTAATAGCACTTGAGTGTCAGTACTCTGTAATAGCACTTGAGTGCCGGCACTCTGTAATAGCACCTGAGTGTCAGTACTCTGTAATAGCACTTGAGTGTCAGTACTCTGTAATAGCACCTGATTGTCAGTACTCTGGCAGAGTGATGAGGCCAGAACAAGCTGAGTGTCAGTACTCTGTAATAGCACTTGAGTGTCAGTACTCTGTAATAGCACTTGAGTGCCGGTACTCTGTAATAGCACCTGAGTGTCAGTACTCTGTAATAGAACTTGAGTGTCAGTACTCTGTAATAGCACTTGAGTGTCAGTACTCTGTAATAGCACCTGAGTGTCAGTACTCTGGCAGAGTGATGAGGCCAGAACAAGCTGAGTGTCAGTACTCTGTAATAGCACTTGAGTGTCAGTACTCTGTAATAGCACTTGAGTGTCAGTACTCTGTAATAGCACTTGAGTGTCAGTACTCTGTAATAGCACCTGAGTGTCAGTACTCTGGCAGAGTGATGAGGCCAGAACAAGCTGAGTGTCAGTACTCTGTAATAGCACTTGAGTGTCAGTACTCTGTAATAGCACTTGAGTACCGGTACTCTGTAATAGCACCTGAGTGTCAGTACTCTGTAATAGCACTTGAGTGTCGGTTATCTGTAATAGCACTTGAGTGTCAGTACTCTGTAATAGCACTTGAGTGTCAGTACTCTGTAATAGCACTTGAGTGTCAGTACTCTGTAATAGCACTTGAGTGCCGGCACTCTGTAATAGCACCTGAGTGTCAGTACTCTGTAATAGCACTTGAGTGTCAGTACTCTGTAATAGCACCTGAGTGTCAGTACTCTGGCAGAGTGATGAGGCCAGAACAAGCTGAGTGTCAGTACTCTGTAATAGCACTTGAGTGTCAGTACTCTGTAATAGCACTTGAGTGCCGGCACTCTGTAATAGCACCTGAGTGTCAGTACTCTGTAATAGCACTTGAGTGTCAGTACTCTGTAATAGCACTTGAGTGTCAGTACTCTGTAATAGCACCTGGGTGTCAGTACTCTGTAATAGCACCTGAGCGTCAGTACTCTGGCAGAGTGATGAGGCCAGAACAAGTTGAGGCAGTCATAGATTATATGGCAGTGGTACCAGTCTCCCCCACTACACTTCTGCCGGGAGTGCCAAGCCCTCCACCTCTCCCCCGCCCCAGCCACAGGCCATGGAGTCACTAATGCTCTATGATGACACTTCTAGCTGGCATACCATGGCCCATCCACCTGCTTCTGCCCCAGTTGCAGACCCAGGGTTCCTGATGTCCAACAACTTGTGTTGTAGGATGAGGACGTGGACAGCTGATCATCACAGGAAACTCTCCATTATGATGAGACCCTAGTGCCGACTGCTGCAGCTTTCTGCAATGTTGAGGCTGAGAGGGAGGCTAGCAGGGAGGGGTGGGTGGAAGAGGATGTCAGGGGGGATGATGAGGTCCTAGACCCAATGTGGACAGAAGAGTGTCAGTACTCTGTAATAGCACCTGAGTACCAGTATTCTGTAATAGCACCTGAGTGTCAGTACTCTGTAATAGCACCCGTCAGTACTCTGTAATAGCACCTCAGTGCCTGTGCTCTATAATAGCACCTGGTGCCAGTACTCTGCAATAGCACCTAAGTGCCAGTACACTGTAATAGCATCTCAGTGTCAGTACTCTGTAATAGCACTTGAGTGTCAGTACTCTGTAATAGCACTTGAGTGTCAGTACTCTGTAATAGCACCTGAGTGCCAGTACACTGTAATAGCACCTGAGTATCAGTACTCTGTAATAGCACCTGAGTGCCAGTACACTGTAATAGCACCTGAGTATCAGTACTCTGTAATAGCCCCCGAGTGTCAGTACTCTGTAATAGCATCTTAGTGCCAGTGCTCTATAATAGCACATGAGTGCCAGTACTCTGTAATAGCACCCGAGTGCCAGAACTCTGTAATAGCACCTGAGTGTCAGTAATTTGTAATAGCATCTCAGTGCCAGTGCTCTATAATAGCACCTGAGTGGCAGTACTCTGTAATAACACCTGAGTGCCAGTACTATGTAATAGCACCTGAGTGTCAGTACTCTGTAATAGCACCTGAGTGTCAGTACTCTTTCATACCAATAGTTCAAGGCACTTGTGTGTCCATGCCATTTCATACCAATAGCTCAGGGCACTTGTGTGTCAGTACTCTTTCATACCAATAGCTCAAAGCACTTTTGGGTCAGTACTCTTTCATACCAATAGTTCAAGGCCCTTGTGTGTCAGTACTCATTCATACCAATAGCTCAGGGCACTTGTGTGTCAGTTCTCTTTCATACCAAAAGCTCAGGGCACTTGTGGGTTAGTACTTCCGTACCAATAGTTTGGGGCACTTGTGTGTCAGTGCTTCTTCATACCAATAGTTCAGGGCACTCGTGTGTTAGTGCTCTTTCATACTAATTGTTAGTGGGCTATCCACTGGTTCAGGGCACTTAAGGGGAATTTTCCTGTGATTTTTTGTTATTTGTCCATTTCAGGCCATCTAACAATGCAGAAAGCAGTAAATAAGGGGTGTGGCCACGGTGCTGCTGCTGGTAACGGAGCTGGTGCAGCAGGGGAAAGACATGTTACATCCTTGCCTGCTACAGCTTCCTCTGGTACAAGCAGGTGCCAGGGTTTGGAGAGTTTTTTTGTAGGCCCCAATACTGCTGGCAGAGTGATGAGCACCTGAGTGTCAGTACTCTGTAAGAGCACCAGAGTGTCAGTACTCTGTAATAGCACCTGAGTGTCAGTACTCTGTAACAGCACCTCAGTGTCAGTACTCTGTAATTACACCTGAGTGTCAGTACTCTGTAATAGCACCTGAGTGTCAGTACTCTGTAATAGCACCTGAGTGTCAGTACTCTGTAATTACACCTGAGTGTCAGTACTCTGGCAGAGTGTGGAGGCCAGAACAAGTTGAGGCAGTCTTAGATTATATGGCAGTGGTAGCAGTCTCCCTCTACTCCACCTGCCCTAGTTGCAGACTGAGGGTTCCCAGATCCCCAACAACTTATGTTGGGGGATGAGGACGTGGCCAGCCGACTTTTCCCAAGTGGTCCACAGCGGACAAGACAGAGGTCATTTGCAAGCTGTGCCATCAGTGCCTAAAATGAGGGAAACCACTTAAAGTGGACCAAAACCAACGCCCTATAAGATTCCCGGCCCGATTGATTCCCCCCCAGGGCATCCAAAATCGGAATGCCCCGCTGTGTGAAACCCTCACTTACCCTGTTTCCCGGTCCAACGGCACATGCACGAGCCACATTCCCGCTAACCCTCTTGTAGGGTGCGCACCCTGTTAGTGGAAAGCGGAGGATGCGGCTGTCGGCGCGCTCAGAGCCTCTGCTCTTAGACACACTGTAGGATTGGGCAGAGGTCAGTTGGGCTCGGTGTCCTGGGGGTTTCATGCAGCGGGCAGCCCCGATCAGGTTACACGGGGGAAAGGACCATAACCCTGGATAGTCAAAATCCTGGGTTTTGGTCCACTTTACTAATCTCAGCACCACATCCATGACCAGGCACCTGCAATCCAAAGTGGCAGTGGGAGAGACACCTAAATAACATGGAAACCCCTGAGGCTCCCTCTGCTGCTTCGGCTGACTCAGCCGCTACCACCACCTCCCCAATGACGAGGCCACCTGTGTCCTCCAAAGGGAGGATGTGGGACCACCACCACCTCCAGCAGCACCACCACCACAAAGCCTGTCCACACCATCTCAGGGAAATGTTCAGCCTTCCAATCCGAAAACTTTGTAGAGAAAGCTGAAGCTGGGCCCATCTCACCCACCAGCCCTGGCCCTGAATTTCCAAATTGCTGGCCTTTGAAATGCTCCCATTCTGCCTGGTGGAGACAGTTTAAGGTCTGATACCGGTGGCTGTTCAACAATATGCTGTTCCCAGCCGCTACTGCGTTTATTGCCCGGCATCAACTGCTTGTGGAGGGGGGGAGGACTTCCTGTCACAGCAGGGTGGCACCCGGCACAGCACATGGCATCACTAGAGTGTGGATGGAGGGAGGAGCAGGAGGAGGGGGGACTTCCTGTCACAGCAGGGTGGCACCCAGCACAGCACATGGCATCACTGGAGTGTGGCTGGAGGGAGGACTTCCTGTCACAGCAGGGTGGCACCCAGCACAGCACATGGCATCACTAGAGTGTGGATGGAGGGAGGAGCAGGAGGAGGGGGGACTTCCTGTCACAGCAGGGTGGCACCCAGCACAGCACATGGGCATCACTGGAGTGTGGCTGGAGGGAGGACTTCCTGTCACAGCAGGGTGGCACCCAGCACAGCTCATGGGCATCACTGGAGGGGGGATCATGAGAAGGAGACACATGACACTGAGGGCATCTTCTCCTTGACCCAGGGCAGCTTGGCTCACATGCTCCAGTGCTTGCGGAACGACCAGAGAGTCATTATTCAGGGTGAGGGTCCGGATTAATGTGGGCGATCTGTATGTACAGGGGGGGGACATACAAGATAGGCTCTTATTCAGGGTGATGATCCGGATTAATGTGGGCAATCTGTATGTACAGTGCGGGGGAACATACAAGATAGGCTCTTATTCAGGTTTAGGGTCCGGATTAATGTGGGCAATTTGTATGTACAAGGGGGGAACATACAAGATAGGCTCTTATTCAGGTTGAGGTTCCGGATTAATGTGGGCAATCTGTATGTACAGGGGGGGGGGCATACAAGATAGGCTCTTATTCGGGGTGAAGGTTTGGATTAATGTGAGCAATCTGTATGTACGGGGGGCATACAAGATAGGCTCTTATTCAGGGTGAGGGTCCGGATTAATGTGGGCAATCTGTATGTATAGGGGGAAACATACAAGATAGGCTCTTATTCAGGGTGAGGGTCCTGATAAATGTGGGCAATCTGTATGCACAGGGGGAGAAACATACAAAATAGGCTCTTATTCAGGGTGAGGGTCCGGATAATTGTGGGCAATCTGTATGTACAGGGGGGGAACATACAAGATAGGCTCTTATTTAGGGTGAGGGGCTGGATTAATGTGGGCAATCTGTATGTACAGGGGGCGGAAACATACAAAATAGGCTCTTATTCAGGGTGAAGGTCCGGATTAATGTGGGCAAACTGTATGTACAGGGGGGAAACATACAAGATATGCTCTTATTCAGGGGGAAGGTCTGGATTAATGTGGGCAATCTGTATGTATGGGGGGGAATACAAGATAGGCTCTTATTCAGGGTGAGGTCCAGATTAATGTGGGCAATCTGTATGTACAGGGGGGAAACACACAAGATATGCTCTTATTCAAGGGGAAGGTCTGGATTAATGTTGGCAATCTGTATGTATAGGGGGGAAACATACAAGATAGGCTCTTATTCAGGGTGAGGGTCCGGATAATTGTGGGCAATCTGTATGTACAGGGGGGAACATGCAAGATAGGCTCTTATTCAGGGTGAGGTCCAGATTAATGTGGGCAATCTGTATGTACAGGGGGGAAACACACAAGATATGCTCTTATTCAGGGGGAAGGTCTGGATTAATGTTGGCAATCTGTATGTACAGGGGGGAAACATACAAGATATGCTCTTATTCAGGGTGAAGGTCTGGATTAATGTGGGCAATCTGTATGTACAGGGGGGAAACATACAAGATAGGCTCTTATTCAGGGTGAAGGTCTGGATTAATGTGAGCAATCTGTATGTACAGGGGGGAAACATACAAGATAGACTCTTACTCAGGGTGAAGGACGCAACTGGCTAAGAATTAAATCCACTCATCAATTTTCGGGGATTCGATATTCTGATGTGAGCGATTGTTGTCAGATCTATTCGGACGTCGTTCCGAATTAACATTAAATTAAAGGATCAAGGATTAAAGGACAATCTCACAAACGAGGAGCCAGTTGATCATATCCTAATATTTGGTTTATTATTATTTTCATTCATTTAAATAAGGTATTTGTACATAATATTTCTAGAAAACTCTACATTCTGCATTCAGACACATGCTGAGGAAAAATTGTGCATAGTATTGAATGTCGTACGCCCCAAACGTCAAATAAAATATCCCCCCTCCCCCCCCCTCTCTGTCCCCTGACTGGAGGGAAGGCAGAAGGGGACAGTACTATTTACACGTCTGACCTCCTCAACTGGAGCCGGGGAACAGGAAGAAGGGGTGACACAGAGGGAACGATGGCTTCGGGCCTTGGAGAGGCTTTAGTAAGAGGAGAGAAAAAAAAATAAAAAAAAAGAAGTCTTTGGACTGTGAACTAATCACTGAAGGCAACTGTCAGCGTCTCTGAACGCCTTGTCGGGTTTTCCTACATCGGTGAGATCGGAGGCAGCCACAGTGCTAATGGACGGCCTATGGCTCCTCCTACGTAAACCATAGGCTCTGCAGTGCTGGCAACAGCGGAAAACAGTTTTTGGAGCCTCTAGAAAAAAAAAGGGCTTGTAACGAAAATGCGCTGGTAATGGTCCATTAGAGATGTCGCCTTTACCGTTCGTACGAAATGCGGCCTTTCGGTATACGTGGATTGTTTCCCGCACTCCCGCGCTGGTAATGGTCCAATAGAGATGTCGCCTTTACCGTTCGTACGAAATACGGCCTTTCGTTATACACGAATTGTTTCCCACACTGGTAATGGTCCATTAGAGATGTTGTCTTTATCAATCGCACGAAATGCGCCTTTCGTTATACACGGATTGTTTCCCGCAATGGTAATGGTCCATTAGAGATGTCGCCTATATCAATCGCACGAAATGCGCCTTTCGTTATACACGGATTGTTTCCCGCAATGGTAATGGTCCATTAGAGATGTCGCCTATATCAATTGCACGAAATGCGCCTTTCGTTATACACGGATTGTTTCCCACATTTCTGCGCTGGTAATGGTCCATTAGAGATGTCGCCTTTACCAATCGTACGAAATGCGCCTTTCGTTATACACGGATTCTTTCCCACATTCCCGCGCTGGTAATGGTCCATTAGAGATGTTGTCTTTATCAATCGTACGAAATGCACCTTTCGTTGTACACGGATTGTTTCCCGCACTCCCGCGCTGGTAATGGTCCATTAGAGATGTTGTCTTTATCAATCGTACGAAATGCGCCTTTCGTTATACACGGATTGTTTCCCGCATTCCTGCGCTGGTAACGGTCCATTAGAGATGTCGCCTTTACCAATCGTACGAAATGCGGCCTTTCGTTATACACGGATTGTTTCCCACATTCCCGCGCTAGTAATGGTCCATTAGAGATGTTGTCTTTATCAATTGCACGAAATGCGCCTTTCGTTATACACGGATTGTTTCCCACATTTCTGCGCTGGTAATGGTCCATTAGAGATGTCGCCTTTACCAATCGTACGAAATGCGCCTTTCGTTATACACGGATTGTTTCCCACATTCCCGCGCTGGTAATGGTCCATTAGAGATGTTGTCTTTATCAATCGTACGAAATGCGCCTTTCGTTATACACGGATTGTTTCCCGCAATGGTAATGGTCCATTAGAGATGTCGCCTATATCAATTGCACGAAATGCGCCTTTCGTTATACACGGATTGTTTCCCACATTTCTGCGCTGGTAATGGTCCATTAGAGATGTCGCCTTTACCAATCGTACGAAATGCGCCTTTCGTTATACACGGATTGTTTCCCGCACTCCCGCGCTCGTAATGGTCCATTAGAGATGTCGTCTTTATCAATCGTACGAAATGCGCCTTTCGTTATACACGGATTGTTTCCCGCACTCCCACGCTGGTAATAGTCCATTAGAGATGTCGTCTTTATCAATCGTACGAAATGCGCCTTTCGTTATACACGGATTGTTTCCCGCACTCCCGCGCTGGTAATGGTCCATTAGAGATGTTGCCTTTACCAATCGTACGAAATGCGGCCTTTTGGTATACGCAGATTGTTTCCCGCACTCCCGCGCTGGTAATGGTCCATTAGAGATGTTGTCTTTATCAATCGCACGAACTGCGCCTTTCGGTATACACGGATTGTTTCCCACATTCCTGCGCTGGTAACGGTCCATTAGAGATGTCGCCTTTACCGTTCGTACGAAATGCGGCCTTTTGGTATACGCGGATTGTTTCCCGCACTCCCGAGCTGGTAATGGTCCATTACAGATTTCGCCTTTACCAATCGTACGAAATGCGGCCTTTCGGTATACGCGGACTGTTTCCCGCAGTCCCAGGCAGATATTTCTTTATTTGGAAATTAGATTTCACGCTACCATCATTCTTATTTGCACAGCCTCAACTTTTTTTTTTCTTTGGCTGCCTTACTGTTCTCTTACGAATTCTCCAAACTGGAGCAAAAAGCTGATCGGGGGAAACCACAACGGGGTCGTCTCTCGGGGAGCGGTCTCCTTCAAGACGCGTTTGGTAAAAGCAAAAGCTCAGTCCTCCAGGGGGACACCCTGGGAGCAAGGACGGACCTCTGTTAGCCCCTGCAACCTTCCATCTCATCACAAGTCCAGCTCACCAAGCCCCTAAAACGTAACTTTACTCTTAATAAGAAATTAAAATCATATTATTCTCGTGCTTTCAGTGTAAATCCTGCAGCCCCCTGGAGTAGGTTACGCGTTTCAGGGCTAATGCCCCATGGAAGCAGTGGTCAGCACTTCAGTCCCCTGTATAAAACTCTTTCTCCACCATGGTATCATAAAATGAGTGAGAAGGGGAGGTGCAGAGTGGGCAGGGTTAGATTTCTCCACCTTAGTCCTGTCCTATCCTCCCTTACTAGCGGCACGAGGATGTGAACCTCACGTGTAAGATGGCGCCGGCCGCGGCGGGGGTGACGACAGGCAGGGAGGGAGGAGCTGCTTTATAATGGAGTACCAACGTATAGGATATCAGGTATGACTAAGGGGCATCAGCCCTGAAACGCGTAACCTACTCCAGGGGGCCGCAGGATTTACACTCATAGTACTGAAATCGTATGATTTTTGTTTTTTATAATGGAGTGCCAGCGCCCAGGATATCAGGTATGACTAAGGGGCATCAGCCCTGAAACGCGTAAGCTACTCCAGGGGGCTGCAGGATTTACACTTACAGTACTGATATCATATGATTTTTATTTTTATAATGGAGTGCCAGCGCCCAGGATATCAGGTATGACTTAGGGGCATGAGCCCTAAAACGCGTAACCTACTCCAGGGGGCTGCAGGATTTACACTTACAGTACTGATATCATATGATTTTTATAATGGAGTGCCAGCATATAGGATATCAGGTATGACTAAGGGGCATGAGCCCTAAAACGCGTAACCTACTCCAGGGGGCTGCAGGATTTACACTTACAGTACTGATATCATATGATTTTTATAATGGAGTGCCAGCATATAGGATATCAGGTATGACTAAGGGGCATCCGCCCTGAAATGCGTAACCTGCTCCAGGGGGCCTTAAGTTTTTCACTGACAGCACGGGAATCGTATGATTTTAATTTTATTAGTAAAAGTTATGTTTTAGGGGCTTGGGGAGCTGGACTTGAGATGAAACGTATTTGGTAAAAACCATTCGAAATGCTACAATTGATTCGAAAACAGTACAAAACCAATGAACGAGCAAAAAGAGATAAAAGGGCACTGGTCTGAAATCACATGATCATCATCATCGTCAGTCAGCGTGATACAGACGTTTAGCCAAGGCCTCACAAGAGTAAGTGTTGTGCAATAACTCTAATAAAACGCTTATGATGTTTACAGGAAACAAGACACATCGTTGGAAGGACTTGTGAAGCTCAGGAAGAACGAGGAAAGGAAGATACTAAATAAAGGACAGGTAACGAGTGTGTGCACATTCAGAGTGTGTTCAGGCACAATTACCCGGGTACAACTCGATTCTAAACAGCAGCTTTTCCATTTCTGTACAGTAACAAATAAATAAAACATTATTATACAATTTGGTGAGTTCCGAATATCGAACAGCAACCAGTGACCACCAGTCCCAGCGAACGACCAGGAAAAATGTAATTTTACTTTCCCAAGAAGCAAAGCATGAAGCTAAGCCAGATGTGGACAATTATCGGTGGACTAGTGGGTGAATCTGCTTTCACCTTCTGGAGCGTGCAGCCTTTCTGGTTCTCCAGCAACAGTGATGACACTTCTGTACAAAGACAAGAGGGTCGAGTCATGGTCAGAGCGCAAAAAACTCTAAGACAAGGAATCCACATGTGCCTAGGCGCTTGATTTATGGGAGCGTGTGTCCGAATGGCGCATGTGCGAGTCGCACCAAATTTCATGCCCTCGGGGCGAGCGCAAAATTCCTCTTCTGATGCCTTCCGCCTGAAATTATGCTGTTTTGAAGCTCAAATGGCCCCGCCCCATGTGCAACTGTCTGGTCCCGATGGCCCAATGTTTCTCCCCTTTCGTTATCTTTTTCCACTTTGTCTCTCGAGCTTCTGTGTTTTAGGGGAATCTCTATTCTCTAGTCAGGTTTAGTCAGGTGACTCAGGGCACAGGGAATATGCTAGAGATTCCCCTAAAACACAGAAGCTGGAGAAACAAGTTTGCAATTTCGAAAAAGTTAGAGAAAGGGGGATAAGAAATATTTAGGTGTCGTTGACGTATCTGTGTTTATTTCTCCTTAAATTTAGGTGTTGTTTTTTAGGGGATCTCCTGATTCAAGGTCACCTCCAGTGTTGTTTTTCCAAATGTTTTGTCCTAGATGTTCTCTTTTCACGGTCTCGTTCATTTTGCGCATTAGCGCTTAATTTACGTCCAACTTTTTGTGCTTAATTTTGTGCTTATTTTTGTGCTTCTTAATTTTTGTGGCCTAATGTTCACCTTTTTTGGCATTTATAACATTATAACTTTTCAAATTTGTCAACTTTGCAAACAATTTAACAAATTCTTTTAGCACAACATAAATTACGAAACAAAACTTCCGTCCAACACTTTCATTTCTAAAAAACACGCCGGATGCTGCCAGCATGTGTTTTAAGAATGCAATAAGCCTGTTAGTCAGTGAAGTCGGCAGTTTACTCTGGCTTTTTGCTGGAGGAAAATCACTCTTGAGATGTACACATTTGCGCCCTTTTTTCTACCCTGTAAACACCCCCTAAATCAGTCGTCAAATTTGCGCTTGTTGAAAATTACAAGAGCAAGTTTCAACTTTGGAGCAAATTCCTGCCTTCAAATTTTGACGACCATGAATCAGGAGGAAGCCTGAGCGCGACTTGGAGCTAAAAAAAAAAACATCTGCAAATGCACAGGCGCGCGACCATGAATCAACCCTAAAGTGAAAGTAGAGCATGCACATAACTGGCAGCCTGAAAGCTGAGCGCTGGTGGCCAGATACTGGTGGTCTTTGGAAGGCCATGTTCAAACAGGTTCACACTCATTCAGCTAGCACCAAACACTTCATTGTCATTGTCCAGGCACGTATTAAATCATACTATGCAGGTTCACTTTCAACCCCGGAGGAAAATTTTGTTTTGTACAGACTTACACCTACACTTCCCGGGCGGTGGGCGTGTCCTTTCCTTGTGAGTGCAGCCAGTATTAGCATGAGACTTTCCTTTAGCATGCAAAGAGGGCAAGAGGTCAGAGAACTGACAAGAAATAGATAGGAGGGATTGGTTATCAGCCAGGAGGGCGAGCTTCATACATTGTGGATGGAGGGGCAGTCATCCAGGATGATCACTTTGATGGACGAAGCCCAGAGTTGAATGAGCACACATCTATAATAAGATAAAGAGTACATACAGTTATATAAAGGCAGACTAGATGGACCGTATGGTCTCCTTCTGCCGTCAACCTTCTATGTTTCTATAAATTAAGTGTTTCCGAACAAAACTGAAAGGAGTCATCAAAGTGATCATCCCCTCCATACAGAATTTTTTCCTCCCCCTCCTGGCTGCTAACCAATCCCTCTTTTCCCTTCTTGTCAATCCTCTGAGCTCTCCTTCTCCCTCTCTGCATGCTGAAGGAAAGTCCCATGCTAATACTGGTAGCACTCATGGGGAAAGGACATGCCCACCGCCCAGGACGTGTAAGTCCGTACAAAAAAAAATTTTGTTCTGGGCTCCTTTGGAAACCTTCTATTTCCTCAACTCTGGGCCTCGTGCATCAATCAAAATTATTATCCTGGCTGACCGCCCCTCCGTCCAGAATTTATGTTCTTGCCCCCCCCCCCCCTTTGGCTGCTAACCAATCCCTCCTTTCCAATTCTTGTCAATCCTCTGAGCTCTCCCTCGTTGGATGCTGAAGGAAAGTCTCATGCTAATACTGGCCACACTCACAAGAAAAGGACATGTCCACCGCCCGGGAAGTGTAGGTTTAAGTCCGTACAAAACAAAATTTTCTTCCGGGCTCTGTTTGGAAACCTTTGGTTTCCTCAACTCTGGGCTTCGTCCATCAATCAAAGTGATCATCCTGGCTGACCACCCCTCCATCCACAATGTATGCTCCTCCCCCTCCTGGTTGCTAACCAATCCCTCCTTTCCATTTCTTGTCAATTCTCTGAGCTCTTCCCCTCCCTCTCTGCATGTTGAAGGAAAGTCTCATGCTAATACTGGCAGTACTCACAGGGAAAGGACATAGCAACCACCCGGGAAGTGTAGGTGTAAGTCCGTACAAAACAAAATTTTCCTTTGGGCTCTGTTTGGAAACCTCATTTGCTCAACTCTGGGCCTCGTCCATTAATTAAAATGATCATCCTGGCTGACCGCCCCTCCGTCCACAATGTATGCTCCTCCCCTCCTGGCTGCTAACCAATCCCTCCTTTCCCTTTCTTGTCAATCCTCTGAGGTCTCCCCTTCCCTCTCTGCATGTTGAAGGAAAGTCTCATGCTAATACTGGCAGTACTCACAGGGAAAGGACATATCCACTGCCTGGGAAGTGTAGGTGTAAGTCCGTACAAAACAAAAATTTCCTTTGGGCTCCATTTGTAAACCTCATTTCCTCAACTCTGGGCCTCGTCCATCAAAGTGATCATCTTGGTTGACCGCCCCTCCATCCACAATGTATGATTCTCCCCCTCCTGGCTGCTAATCAATCCCTCCTTTCCCCTTCTTGTCAGTCCTCTGAGCTCTCCCTCTTTGCATGCTGAAGGAAAGTCTCATGCTAATACTGGCAGTACTCACAAGGAAAGGACACACCCACTGCCCGGGTAGTGTAGGTGTAAGTCAGTTAAAAACAAAGTTTTCTTAAAGGCTCCGTCTGGAAACCCCTCCATTTCCTCAACCTCATCCATCAATTAAAGTGCCTCAGCTCCTCAACTTTGTCCATCAAAGTGATCATCCAGAATTTATGTTCTTCCTCCTCCTGGCTGCTAAGCGATCCCTCCCTTTTTTGTCAATCCTATGAGATCTCCCCCTCCCTCTCTGCATGCTGAAGGAAAGTCTCATGCTAATACTGGCAGTACTCACAGGGAAAGGACATGCCCACCACCCGGGAAGTGTAGGTGTAAGTACGTACAAAACAAAATTCTCCTCCGGGCTCTGTTTGGAAACCCCATTTGCTCAACTCTGGGCTTCGTCCATCAAACTGATCATGCTGGCCGACCCTCCATCCACAATGTATGATTCTCCTCCTCCTGGCTGCTAACCAATCCCTCCTTTCCAATTCTTGTCAATCCTCTGAGCTCCCCCCTTCCCTCTCTGCATGTTGAAGGAAAGTCTCATGCTAATACTGGCAGTACTGACGGGGAAAGGACTTGTCCACTGCCTGGGTAGTGTAGGCCTAAATCAGAACAAAACAACATAAGTTTTCTTTGCATTGAAAACTTCATTTAAAAAAAAAAAAATGGGAGAATGAGGACATGTAGGGCTACTTGGTGTTTTGGTTAATAGCAGTGCCTGGACAATGACTGAAACATGTAGCCAGCAGATACCACAATACATGAGTGACCCTATGCCACCTATCGTGACCAGCAGATCTTCCTCGGGGGCAGCCAGCCAGGAACACAGTGAATCATCAGAGGAAGGTCTGTCTGCATGTCTTGTGTCAGCCCTGGCTCTATTAATGTTCTCCTAAAAGAGGAAACTGAGCTACAGCAAAGCTATCAGGTGATACAGCACCCACTTCAGCACCCACTCGAGAAGCCTGCTAAGCACCTTCGCTTAACAGCCATTTGAACACGGCCTTAGAGCTTTTGAGGGGTAAAGGAAATCGTAGTAAGCGTAGTCAGTAGTAAAACATCTCTCACATTCAAGTTTCTCTAAACAAAGTACAAATCTGTAAAATACACAGAGAGCTGATGGTGAGCGGAGTAACATGTGGGTGACAGGAAGAGTAAAGTAATAACACACGGGTGACAGGAAGAGTAAAGTAATAACACACGGGTGACAGGAAGAGTGCAGCAATAACATGTGGGAACATCAACAGGTGAAGGGTCCATGTCCTTTAAGCGGCTCAAAACCACCACAAATACCAGTTCTCTACGGTAAGAGATCTTGCGGCCACTGACATATAACAGAATGTTGCCCCATGTTGGACGTTTATGGAGGGAGGAAGTCCCAAATACAATAGCTAAACTGACAGACCAAACTAATATTCTAAAAAGACTGAGGTTCCTCCGGAAGCAAAATGTTGGAAAAGCTGACATTTACAATCTTCTGTGCTTGATCCAGGGGTTCCTAATGTTGTACGAGTACCACTGGTGGGACTCGAGATCCTATCAGGTCGTACTTAGGGCTGATCTGTAACTGGATCAAAGCCTGATTTTCTCCAAACGTTAAGTACAAACCAAAAGTCGATGAGAACCATGTATGTGTGTTTTCTAAACTTTATACGGTTGCTTTTTGTGTTTTTAGGTGCCGACGACCCAAAGGTATCGCCCAAGTGGTACTTGAGACATTCAAAAAACAAAGTGGTGCAGTAAGTATGGTGCAGTTAAGTATACACACTGGAAATTTATATCAGGTGTGTAGTGGGGGGGGGGTTACCTACAGCACAGGGGGAGGGGGCTTGTCCAGAGGATTCTGTAGAACCGAAAATGACTTCCAAGACACTGGAAAGTTATATCAGGTGTGTAGAAGTGTATGGGGGGGGGGGGGGTATTTACCTACAGGACAGGGGGAGGGGGTATGCCCCAAGGACTCTGTGGAACCGAAAATGACTTCCAAGACACTGGAAAGTTATATCAGGTGTGTAGAAGTGGGGGGGGGGG
The DNA here is from genome assembly GCA_027917425.1 of Gastrophryne carolinensis. Classification (NCBI taxonomy): domain Eukaryota; kingdom Metazoa; phylum Chordata; class Amphibia; order Anura; family Microhylidae; genus Gastrophryne; species Gastrophryne carolinensis. Next base: position 478,437 of record JAQIHN010000045.1, on the reverse strand, counting down.
GGGGTATTTACCTACATCACAGGGGGAGGGGGTTTGTCCCGAGGACTTTCAAGACCGAAAATGACTTCCTAGACTAACCAGGTTCCATATACACACTGGAAAGTTCGATCAGGGTGTGTAGAAACAAGAAGGGGGTGTTATTTACCAGCAAGAGGGGGTATCATCTACCTACAGAGGAGGAGGATGGTCAACCCAAGGTGACTCTAATACCCGCCAGGTTAGGTATATACACTGTAAAGTTGTATTAGGCGGGGAGTTATTTACCTACATAGGGGTGGTTGCCCTGAAGACATGCAGAGCTAAAGGTGACTCCAGGTTAAAGTGGACCAACACCCAGGATTTTGACTATCCTGGGTCTTGGTCCACTTCGGTGGGGCACCCCCGATTGGGGTGCCCCGCTGTGTGAAACCCCCCCGAACCCTCCGAAAAACTCTTATAGATTCCCGGGCCGATCACCCCTGGGTGACGGTCCACTTTAAAGGAGCACTATCGCGAATTATGGATCAGAACACAGATTTAAATGATAATCAGGGGCAGGCTTATCATTGCTGGGGTCCCACACAAATTGTGTCTGGGGGCCTGAATTAAAGACATTTTTTGTATGAGCAATAAGATGCAGACGCTACTAACGTGCGTTCTGCAGAGCTGGGGGCCCCCTGACAGCCCCCATGGGTTGCGTGGTGGTTAAGCACATCACTGATGATACGTGTCAGGTATTTAAATCTTGAAATGCTAAGAAAAGGCGAGTTATGGAAAAAAAAAAAAGAATAAGACACGGTGGCATAGATCGTTCTTGTTTAAAAAGAAGGCTGGGTGACAGCTCCCGTCACCCAGGAACAAACCATGTCATCTGGGCTGCTGCCTTGTGAGGTGAGCGCCACCTCAGCAGCGTCATAGCTGGAGAGAAGTGGGGATGAGGAGGCGGTGGCGGGGAAACCTGTAGGCATTTGCTGTTGTTCGGCGCAATGTTGATCTGTTTGGAGAGACTTCCCTATCGAAAGGAAGGTTAAACCCCCCTATAAACCACATGGAAGAGGCCAAACCACTGTCTCCTTATTAAAGTATTTGAAAAGTAAAATAATGTATTGAATATTTTCATAGCTAGTTTATACATGTTATAAGTACTTTATGCAGATCTTTCTTTTTATGAATTTAACGAAAAAAAATTTGCGATAGTGCTCCTTTAAATATATACACTGTAAATGTAAATGGGGGGGTAATTTACCTACGGGGGGTGTTATTTACCTACAGAGGGGGGTGTTATCTTCCTACAGAAAGGGGTGTTATCTACCTACAGAGGGGGGTGTTATCTACCTACAGAGGGGGGTGTTATCTACCTACAGAGGGGGGTGTTATCTACCTACAGAGGGGGTGTTATCTTCCTACAGAGGGGGGGGAGTGTTATCTACCTACAGAAAGGGGTGTTATCTACCTACAGAGGGGGGTGTTATCTACCTACAGAGGGGGGTGTTATCTACCTACAGAAAGGGGTGTTATCTACCTACAGAGGGGGGTGTTATCTTCCTACAGAGGGGGGGGAGTGTTATCTACCTACAGAAAGGGGTGTTATCTACCTACAGAGGGGGGTGTTATCTACCTACAGAGGGGGGTGTTATCTACCTACAGAAAGGGGTGTTATCTACCTACAGAAAGGGGTGTTATCTACCTACAGAGGGGGGTGTTATCTACCTACAGAGGGGGGTGTTATCTACCTACAGAGGGGGGTGTTCTCTACCTACAGAAAGGGGTGTTATCTACCTACAGAGGGGGGTGTTATCTACCTACAGAAAGGGGTGTTATCTACCTACAGAAAGGGGTGTTATCTACCAACAGAAAGGGGTGTTATTTACATACAGAGGGGGGTGTTATCTAGCTACAGAGGGGGGTGTTATCTACCTACAGAGGGGGGTGTTATCTACCTACAGAGGGGGTATTATCTACCTATAGAAAGGGGTGTTAACTACCTACAGAGGGGGGTGTTATCTACCTACAGAGGGGGGTGTTATCTACCTACAGAAAGGGGTGTTATCTACCTACAGAAAGGGGTGTTATCTACCTACAGAGGGGGGTGTTATCTACCTACAGAGGGGGGTGTTATCTACCTACAGAGGGGGTATTATCTACCTATAGAAAGGGGTGTTATCTACCTACAGAGGGGGGTGTTATCTACCTACAGAGGGGGGTGTTATCTACCTACAGAAAGGGGTGTTATCTACCTACAGAAAGGGGTGTTATCTACCTACAGAGGGGGGTGTTATCTACCTACAGAGGGGGGTGTTATCTACCTACAGAGGGGGGTGTTCTCTACCTACAGAAAGGGGTGTTATCTACCTACAGAAAGGGGTGTTATCTACCTACAGAAAGGGGTGTTATCTACCAACAGAAAGGGGTGTTATTTACATACAGAGGGGGGTGTTATCTAGCTACAGAGGGGGGTGTTATCTACCTACAGAGGGGGGTGTTATCTACCTACAGAGGGGGTATTATCTACCTATAGAAAGGGGTGTTATCTACCAACAGAAAGGGGTGTTATTTACATACAGAGGGGGGTGTTATCTAGCTACAGAGGGGGGTGTTATCTACCTACAGAGGGGGGTGTTATCTACCTACAGAGGGGGGTGTTATCTACCTACAGAGGGGGGTGTTATCTACCTACAGAAAGGGGTGTTATCTACCTACAGAAAGGGGTGTTATCTACCAACAGAAAGGGGTGTTATTTACATACAGAGGGGGGTGTTATCTAGCTACAGAGGGGGGTGTTATCTACCTACAGAGGGGGGTGTTATCTACCTACAGAGGGGGTATTATCTACCTATAGAAAGGGGTGTTAACTACCTACAGAAAGGGGTGTTATTTATCTACCTACAAAGACGGGTGTTATCTACTTACAGAGGGGGGTGTTATTTACCTACAAAGACGGGTGTTATCTACCTACAGAGGGGGGTGTTATTTACCTACAGAAAGGGGTGGTTGTCCTGGGGGCATGTAGAGTAGAAAATGACCCCAGAACTCGCCAAGCTTAGTTATTCAGACTACGCGTGTTGAAATGGGTGGGGGGGGGTGTTATTTATCTGCAGGGGCGGGTTGTCCTGGAGGCATGTGGCTATGAGACAAGGATGACCCCAGGCCTCACCTCAAACGCTGATCCTGTCGGGGGTGGGTAGGCTATACGGGCACATTTCCGCAGCAACGGAAGCAATGCTCTGTGCGCTTTTCAGCTACAAGGTACATACAGTGAGACGGCAAAACCCTGGCAGGGTTGCTTGAGCGTGAAAAGAACCTTCTTGCACTACTGTGCACACGGCGTGTCAGGCCACGCTAAAGTCCTCCTGCGAAACCCACCCCTACCAATCTACCAGACCCATGGGGGAGGGGGGTGTACCCTGCTCACGCATTGCACAATATGCCAATTCACACGTATGACATGAGCTCCATCATGGTTCTCTCTTCCTTTGGATAGTTTGTGGTGATTTTAGCCAGGACGGTGGCACTCGAATGCTCCCGACGTGACAAAGAATGGAGGGACAACGACAGACCACAAGATGAAATGACAGAAGAGACGTGAAGTGATACATCGGTGATCAAAATATTCTACTAATATATATCGGAAGACCATTATTTTTTATGAATAGAAGCCCCAGCAGAGGGCGGGCTCAGCCCCTCAGCGTTCCCGTCGTGGGGTTTCGGCATCACATTAATCCGCAGCAGGGGACGAGCATCGGTATCACAGTACAACGTGCGCGCTCCGTAAGCTTTCTCTTTGTAGAAAATACGGAACAACGTGCGCGCTCCGGAAGCTTTCTCTTTGCAGTAGATACGGAACAACGTGCGCGCTCCGTAAGCTCTTTGTAGTAGATACGGGGGTGCGCGCTCCGTAAACAAGAGCTTTCTCTAGTCGATACGGAGGGGGCGATTCAGTGTCGGTACGGTGCTGCCCTGGCGGCTGGATGATATTTTTAGTAAACTCTAGCTACTAATGCATCATCAGGGTATCACTACTCTAGAGCGGCAGCCAGAAGGCCCAAGGAAGAGAAGAAGGTTCATGAGTGGCGAGAGACGCAGCCCGGGTCATGCACGCTGCATCTTTCCCCTGCGCTCCGGCCTCTGATATCACAGAAATGTTCTTCGATGTCGGGTTTCCATGTTTCCTCCCTCTGCTCCATAATTATAGTCACCCGCTACCTCCGTACATTCCAACGGCGGGTGCCTGTGCTACAGAAGATTCCTGATGCGACGTCGTATGGCCTTTCTGGGTCCGAGAAGTGCCCAGAGTCTGACATCTGCCCCACTGCGTTACCGCCCCTAACTGCCGGGGTCAGATGAGTGTCTCTGTGGGGTCCTCAAGTCCAAAGGGTCCTCCAAGTTCCCAGGAAGTGAGAGGCGGCGGGAACTGTGGGAACTCTCAGTGTTCAAGGTTTGGGGTGCGAGGGGCGTTTCGCACAACTCGTACTTCATCCCCTCCACGTCCTGGTATTCGTAAACCTAAAAGAAAAAAAAAATATTTCAAATTACATGTTATAGTCAGGTAACAAGGAAACCAACTAACTCATATAGAGAGTTACAAAAGAAATAATCTGCAAGACACACAACACCCGGAGAGTCAAGAGGGAATAATCTACAGGACATTTCCTCACACAACACCCGAAGTGTCAGGAAGGAATAATCTACAGGACATTCCCCTACACAACACCCAGAGAGTCAAGAAGGAATAATCTACAGGACATTCCATCACACAACACCCGAAGAGTCAGGAAGAAATAATCTACAGGACACTCACCTCACACAACACCCGGAGAGTCAAGAAGGAATAATCTGCAGGACATTCCCCCCACACAACACCCGGAGAGTCAAGAAGGAATAAACTATAGGACATTCCCTCACACAACACCCGAACAGTCAAGACTGAAAAATCTACAGGACATTCCCTCACACAACACCCGAAGAGTCAAGAAGGAATAATCTACAGGACATTCCCTCACACAACACCCGGAGAGTCAAGAAGGAATAAACTATAGGACATTCCCTCACACAACACCCGAACAGTCAAGACGGAAAAATCTACAGGACATTCCCTCACACAACACCCGAAGAGTCAAGAAGGAATAATCTACAGGACATTCCCTCACAAAACACCCGGAGAGTCAGGAAGGAATAATCTACAGGACATTCCCTCACGCAACACCCGAAGAGTCAAGAAGGAATAATCTACAGGACATTCCCTCACACAACACCCGGAGAGTCAAGACGGAAAAATCTACAGGACATTCCCTCACACAACACCCGGAGAGTCAAGAAGGAATAATCTACAGGACATTCCCTCACACAACACCCGGAGAGTCAAGACGGAAAAATCTACAGGACATTCCCTCACACAACACCCGGAGAGTCAAGAAGGAATAATCTACAGGACATTCCCTCACACAACACCCGAAGAGTCAAGAAGGAATAATCTACAGGACATTCCCTCACACAACACCCGGAGAGTCAAGACGGAAAAATCTACAGGACATTCCCTCACACAACACCCGGAGAGTCAAGCAGGAATAATCTACAGGACATTTCCTCACACAACACCCAAAGAGTCAAGAAGGAATAATCTACAGGACATTTCCTCACACAACACCCGAAGTGTCAGGAAGGAATAATCTACAGGACATTCCCCCACACAACACCCAGAGAGTCAAGAAGGAATAATCTACAGGACATTCCATCACACAACACCCGAAGAGTCAGGAAGAAATAATCTACAGGACACTCACCTCACACAACACCCGGAGAGTCAGGAAGGAATAATCTACAGGACATTCCCTCACACAACACCCGGAGAGTCAAGAAGGAATAATCTGCAGGACATTCCCCCCACACAACATCCGGAGAGTCAAGGAGGAATAATCTACAGGACTTTCCATCACACAACACCCGAAGAGTCAGGAAGGAATAAACTATAGGTCATTCCCTCACACAACATCCGAAGAGTCAAGAAGGAATAATCTACAGGACATTCCCTCACACAACACCCGAACAGTCAAGACAGAAAAATCTACAGGACATTCCCTCACACAACACCCGGAGAGTCAAGAAGGAATAATCTACAGGACATTCCCCCACACAACAATCAGAGAGTCAAGAAGGAATAATCTACAAGACATTCCCTCACACAACACCCAGAGTGTCAAGAAGGAATAATCTACAGGACATTCCTTTACACAACACCCGAAGAGTCAGGAAGGAATAATCTACAAGACATTCCCTCACACAACACCCAGAGTGTCAAGAAGGAATAATCTACAGGACATTCCTTCACACAACACCCGAAGAGTCAGGAAGGAATAATCTACAGGACATTCCCTCACACAACACCCGGAGAGTCAAGAAGGAATAATCTACAGGACATTCCCTCACACAACACCCGGAGAGTCAAGAAGGAATAATCTACAGGACATTCCCTCACACAACACCTGGAGAGTCAGAAAGGAATAATCTACAGGACATTCCCTCACACAACACCCAGAGAGTCAGGAAGAAATAATCTACAAGACATTCCCTCACACAACACCCAGAGTGTCAAGAAGGAATAATCTACAGGACATTCCTTCACACAACACCCGAAGAGTCAGGAAGGAATAATCTACAGGACATTCCCTCACACAACACCCGAACAGTCAAGACAGAAAAATCTACAGGACATTCCCTCACACAACACCCGGAGAGTCAAGAAGGAATAATCTACAGGACATTCCCTCACACAACACCTGGAGAGTCAAGAAGGAATAATCTACAGGACATTCCCTCACACAACACCCGGAGAGTCAAGCAGGAATAATCTACAGGACATTCCCTCATACAAAACCCGGAGAGTCAAGAAGGAATAATCTACAGGCCATTCCGTCACAAAAAAAACGGAAAGTGAGGAAGGAATAATCTACAGGACATTCCGTCACACAACACCCGAAGAGTCAGGAAGGAATAATCTACAGGACATTCCCTCCACAACACTCGGAGAGTCAGGAAGGAATAATCTGCAGGACATTCCCTCACACAACACCCGGACAGTCAAGAAGGAATAATCTACAGGACATTCCCTCACACAGCACCCGGAGAGTCAAGAAGGAATAATCTACAGGACATTCCCTCACACAACACCCGGAGAGTCAAGAAGGAATAATCTACAGGACATTCCATCACAGAACACCCGGAGAGTCAGGAAGGAATAATCTACAGGACATTCCCTCACACAACACCCGAAGAGTCAAGAAGGAATAATCTAGAGGACATTCCCTCACACAACACCCGAAGAGTCAGGAAGGAATAATCTGCAGGACATTCCCTCACACAACACCCAGAGAGTCAGGAAGGAATAATCTACAGGACATTCCTTCACACAACACCCGGAGAGTCAAGCAGGAATAATCTACAGGACATTCCCTCATACAACACCCGGAGAGTCAAGAAGGAATAATCTACAGGACATTCCCTCACACAACACCCGGAGAGTGAGGAAGGAATAATCTAAAGGACATTCCCTCATACAACACCCGGAGAGTCAAGAAGGAATAATCTACAGGACATTCCCTCACACAACACCCGGAGAGTGAGGAAGGAATAATCTAAAGGACATTCCCTCATACAACACTCGAAGAGTCAGGAAGGAATAATCTATAGGACATTCCCTTACACAACACCCGAAGAGTCAAGAAGGAATAGTCTACCGGACATTCCCTTACACAACACCCGGAGAGTCAGGAAGGAATAATCTGCAGGACATTCCCTCACACAACACCCAGAGAGTCAAGAAGGAATAATCTGCAGGACATTCCCTCATACAACACCCAGAGTGTCAAGAAGGAATAATCTACAGGACATTCCCTCACACAACACCCGGAGAGTGAGGAATGAATAATCTACAGGACATTCCCTCATACAACACTCGAAGAGTCAGGAAGGAATAATCTATGGGACATTCCATTACACAACACCCGAAGGGTCAGGAAGGAATAATCTGCAGGACATTCCCTTACACAACCCCCTTTAGGAGTCGGGAAGGAATAATCTACAGAACAATCCCTCACACAACACCCAAAGCGTCAAGAAGGAATCATCTACAGGACACTCCCTTACACAACACCCTTTAGAAGTCAAGAAGGAATAATATACAGGACAATCCCTTACACAACACTCTCAAGAGTCAAGAAGGAATAATCTAGAGGACATTCCCCCACGCAACACCCAAAGAGTCAAGAAGGAATAATCTAGAGGACATTCCATCACACAACACTCTGAAGAGTCAGGAAGAAAAATCTGAAGGACACTTCAGGGAAAAAATAACAGTTTTAGTAGTTATCATAAAATCTATTTCTTCATATCCAGTAGGGATTACCACAAATCACTGCTGATTTTGCCAGAGAGCTCCACCCAGAAAAGGGTCCTCAAAGATCCAACCATACTTCAAGCATGACTATTACCAAGAAGGATCTAGAAATGACGCTACCGGCTCTCCCAAATGTGGCCAGTGTGGTTTCTTCTGCAGGATCTGAGGAAATAGATTTTAAAGTAGGTACCTAAATCTTTATTATCTCTATATTGTCCCCCAGGGAGGGTCCACAAAGGTTATTCAGATATTCATGGAATGTCCTAAAGCAGCACATAAATAAGGGGGGGGGGGTAAGGCAATGGAGCCGGTAACAGCAAACTAGGCTGCTACAGTGGTTTTGTGCGATAGAATCCTGACAGGGGACTTTTGTAGGTGGTCAGGGCCAATATGAGCTGAAGGTCTCAAGAGTAGACATTACTACTGACGAAGATTCCTTCGAGGGACCTTTGATAATGTGGCCAACCAAGGTACCAGAATCCTCTAGCTCCCCAATAATACCATCACTGTGGCTAGTACTTTGGTTAGGACTGTGGCCAAGCCGAAAGAGCATGCCACCATGAAGTGCAGGAGCATATAATGGCCCTGATTGGGACTTGCAAGTAGGCCTCCTTGATGTCGGCAGAGGCCAGGAACTCGGTTGTCTACAATAAGTGTAAAATGGATCTCAGGGATTCTATCATGATTTTTGGATTATTTCAATTTATTAGAAAAACAGGGTTGGGTGATAATGACGAAACGCAATCTTGTACCCCGCTTGCAAATTATAGTAGGTGCCCCACCACGCTGAGGACGCTACTTAATGCTGAGGCGGGGTTGGAACAAAAGGAGAGGCGAAGGTATGTACATAAATTATCTGCCATCTCCTGTGCTGTGAGCGGATAACACACGAGTATCTGGATATCCTACTTGAATCTCCTGCGGAATAATAAAGATAATAATTCAGGACACGGCTACACATCAAAAAGTCTCATTCAGAGAAACTAAATCTAAAAGGCAATGTAACACGCCAAGCAGACCATTTTAAACCAACTTACCTCATCTACAAAGTCACAAAGAAATAATCTACAGGACATTCGTTCACAGCACATCCAGAGAATCAGGAATAAAATAATCTAAAGGACACTGTAACACACCAAAATGATGCGTTGAGGTCAGCAGCAAATAATCTACAGGACACATTATAAACCAACTAGCACCATCTAGGGAATCACAGATAAGAAATCATCTAAAGGACATCCCTTAATATTAAATCTAGAGAGTTGGGAAGGAAATGATCTGCAGGACATCATTACATACCAAATCCAGAAATCCAGGAATGAAATTATCTGCAGGACTATGTTACATGTACCAGATTCAGGAAGGAAATAATCTGAAGGACTAAGTTACATTCTGTACAAAATTCAGGTCAGGAAGGAAATCATCTGCAGGACTACGTTATATACTGTACAACATTCAGGAGCTCAGAAAGAAAATAATCAGCAGGACTACATTATATACTGTACAACATTCAGGAGGTCAGGAAGGAAATCATCTGCAGGACTACGATACATACTGTACAACATTCAGGAGGTCAGGAAGGAAATAATCTGCAGGACTACGATACATACTGTACAACATTCAGGAGGTCAGGAAGGAAATAATCTGCAGGACTATGTTACATACTGTACAACATTCAGGATGTCAGGAAGGAAATAATCTGCAGCACTAAATTACATACTGTACAACATTCAGGATGTCAGGAAGGTAATAATCAGCAGGACTATGTTTCATACTGTACAACATTCAGGAGGTCAGGAAGTAAATTATCGGCAGAACTATGTTACCTACTGTATAACATTTAGGAGGTCAGGAAGGTAATCATCTGCAGGACTACGATACATACTGTACAACATTCAGGAGGTCAGGAAGTAAATCATCGGCAGAACTACATTACATACTGTACAACATTCAGAAGGTCAGGAAGGAAATCATCTGCAGGACTACATTACATACTGTACAACATTCAGGAGGTCAGGAAGGAAATAATCTTCAGGAAATCAATTCCCATCGACCTGCCATGTCCGAAAAGGCAGTAAGGAAATAATCTGTAGGACTTTGTTACATACAGGTAGTCCTCGGGTTACGACGGTCTCGAGTTACGTAGTTTCGTGGTTACGACGCTTTATACGGCGTCTCATTCCAAGTACTGCACACTGTACCCGGTTACTGTACATGAGAAAAACGAGTCTCCTGCACGCCATAACACCCTTCATTATGGCTCCCAAACGAAAGGTAGACTCATCTGATACCAGTGCATCAAAGAAAAGGAAGGCCATCACCATGGATAGGTGTTTGGATAGGCTAAGTGTTTGCAGTACTGTACTGTTATTATGGTACAGTACTGTATGAACGTATGATCCGACATACGTCGAAATTCGGTTTACGACGCCGCGTAAGAACGGATCAACGTCGTAAGTCGAGGACTACCTGTACTGTTCAATATTCAGGAAATAATATGCAGGTCATTATTACACACCAACCTGCCTTATCCAGAAGGTCAGGCAGGAAATAATCTGCAGGCCTAATATACCAACCTGTCTTATTCAGAAGTCAGAGAGGAAATAATCTGCAGGACCTAACACACCAACCTGCCTTATACAGAAAGTCAGACAGGAAATAATCTGCAGGACCTAACACACCAACCTGCCTTATACAGAAAGTCAGACAGGAAATAATCTGCAGGACCTAACACACCAACCTGCCTTATACAGAAAGGCAGGAAATAATCTGCAGGACTACGTTACATACTGTACAGCATTTAGAAGGTCAGGAAGGAAATAATCTGCAGGACTACGTTACATTCTGTACAACATTCAGGAGGTCAGGAAGGAAATTATCCGCAGGACTACGTTATATACTGTAGTGTACAACATTCAGGTCAGGAAGGTAATCATCTGCAGGACTACATTACATACTGTACAACATTTAGAAGATCAGAAAGGAAATAGTCTGCAGGATATCATTGCCATTTACGTGGCCCAATCTGGAGAGTGACGCCATCACCCATGACAACCATCCAAAGAAATATCTGTAACTCACTACTAGACAATGAAGAGTCTCATCCACAGGCCAGGGAAATACTCTGGCCACCATCACACAGATTACCTGTGGCTACACTGCTTAGAGGCAAAGGCCGTCTGTGGGCCAGTATCATGGGTGCCACGCCTTACCTGAGAAGGTGAAGCCAGCATGGGATCGGCACATGGCGAGCAGCTAGACATCTGCAGGGGAGAGGAAACACTGCTGTACGCCGGGGGCACCAGGACCATCTGCTTCTGTAGTAACTGCATGATGGTGCTGATGTCATTCACCATGCGGCTCTCCAGCCTGAGAGGAAGAGAAGACAGATTAACACCTGACATTTACTGAGGTATGGCACACCCCCCTCACCTCTGCCCACTTCATTACACCTCACCTCTGCCCACTTCATTACACCTCACCTCTGCCCACTTCTCTCCACCTAACCTCGGCCCACTTCTTCCCACCTCACCTCGGCCCACTTCTTCCTACCTCAACTCTGCCCACTTCTTCCTACCTTACCTCTGCCCACTTCGTCCTACCTTACCTCTGCCCACTTCATTACACCTCACCTCTGCCCACTTCTTCCTACCTCACCTCTGCCCACTTCTTCCTACCTCACCTCGGCCCACTTCTTCCCACCTTACCTCTGCCCACTTCTTCCCACCTCACCTCGGCCCACTTCTTCCTACCTTAACTCTGCCCACTTCTCTCTACCTCACCTCGGCCCACTTCATCCTACCTCACCTCGGCCCACTTCTTCCTACCTTACCTCTGCCCACTTCTTCCTACCTTACCTCTGCCCACTTCTTCCTACCTCAACTCTGCCCACTTCTTCCTACCTCAACTCTGCCCACTTCTTCCTACCTTACCTCTGCCCACTTCTTCCTACCTTACCTCTGCCCACTTCTTCCCGCCTCACCAGTGCCCACTTCACTCCGCCTCACCTCTGCCCACTTCTCTCTGCCCCACCTCTGCCCACTTATCTCCATCTCACCTCTGCCCACTTCTCTCCATCTCACCTCTGCCCACTTCTCTCCAACTCACCTCTGCCCACTTCTTCCCGCCTCATCTCTGCCCACTTCTTCCCGCCTCACCTCTGCCCACTTCTCTCCGCCTCATCTCTGCCCACTTCTTCCCGCCTCATCTCTGCCCACTTCTTCCCGCCTCACCTCTGCCCACTTCTCTCCGCCTCATCTCTGCCCACTTCTTCCCGCCTAACCTCTTTCCACTTCTCTACACCTCACCTCTGCCCACTTCTCTACACCTCAGCTTTCCTCACTTCTCTCCCCCTCCCCTCTGCTCACTTCTCTACACCTCACTTTCCTCACTTCTCTCCCCCTCCCCTCTGCTCACTTCTCCCCAACTCACCTCTGCCCACTTCTCTCCAACTCACCTCTGCCCACTTCTCTCCAACTCACCTCTGCCCACTTCTCTCCACCTCCCTTCTGCTCACTTCTCCCCAACTCACCTCTGCCCACTTCTCCCCAACTCACCTCTGCCCACTTCTCTCCGCCTCACCTCTGCCCAATTCTCTCTGCCTCACCTCTGCCCACTTCTTCCCACCTCACCTCTGCCCACTTCTTCCCACCTCACCTCTGCTCACTTCTTCCCACCTCAACTCTGCCCACTCATTCCTACCTTACCTCTGCCCACTTCTCCCCACCTCACCTCTGCCCACTTCTCTCCGCCTCACCTCTGCCCACTTCTCTCCGCCTCACCTCTGCCCACTTCTCCCCAACTCACCTCTGCCCACTTCTCTCCACTTCACCTCTGTCCACTTCTCTCCAACTCACCTCTGCCCACTTCTCTCCATCTCACCTCTGTCCACTTCTTCCCGCCTCACCTCTGCTCATTTCTCTCCGCCTCCACCTCACCTCTGCCCACTTCTCTCCGCCTCACCTCTGTCCACTTCTCTCCGCCTCACCTCTGCCCATTTCTTTCCCCCTCACCTTTCCTCACTTCTCTCCGCCTCCCCTCTGCCCACTTCTCCCCAACTCACCTCTGCCCACTTCTCTCCAACTTCCCTCTGCCCACTTCTCCCCAACTCACCTCTGCCCACTTCTTTCCCCCTCACCTTTCCTCACTTCTCTCCGCCTCACCTCTGTCCACTTCTTTCCGTCTCACCTCTGCCCACTTCTTTCTGCCTCACCTTTCCTCACTTCTCTCCGCCTCACCTCTGCCCACTTCTCTCCGCCTCACCTCTGCCCACTTCTCTCCGCCTCACCTCTGCCCACTTCTTTCCCCCTCACCTTTCCTCACTTCTCTCCACCTCACCTCTGCCCACTTCTTCCGATCTCACCTCTGCCCACTTCTCTCCGCCTCACCTCTGCCCACTTCTCTCCGCCTCACCTCTGCCCACTTCTCTCCGCCTCACCTCTGCCCACTTCTTTCCCCCTCACCTTTCCTCACTTCTCTCCACCTCACCTCTTCCCACTTCTTCCGATCTCACCTCTGCCCACTTCTCTCCGCCTCACCTCTGCCCACTTCTCTCCGCCTCACCTCTGCCCACTTGTCTCCACCTCACCTCTGCCCACTTGTCTCCACCTCACCTCTGCCCACTTCTTCCGATCTCACCTCTGCCCACCTCACCTCTGTTAACTTCTCACTACCTCACCTCTGCCCACTTCTCTCCACCTCACCTCTGTCCACTTCTCTCCACCTCACCTCTGCCCACTTCTCTCCACCTCACCTCTGCCCACTTCTCTCCACCTCACCTCTGTCCACTTCTCTCCACCTCACCTCTGCCCACTTCTCTCCACCTCACCTCTGCCCACTTCTCTCCACCTCACCTCTGCCCACTTCTCTCCACCTCACCTCTGTCCACTTCTCTCCACCTCACCTCTGCCCACTTCTCTCCACCTCACCTCTGCCCACTTCTCTCCACCTCACCTCTGCCCACTTCTCTCCACCTCACCTCTGCCCACTTCTCCCCAACTCACCTCTGCCCACTTCTCTCCGCCTCACCTCTGCCCACTTCTCTCCGCCTCACCTCTGCCCACTTCTCCCCAACTCACCTCTGCCCACTTCTCCCCAACTCACCTCTGCCCACTTCTCTCCACTTCACCTCTGCCCACTTCTCTCCGCCTCACCTCTGCCCACTTCTCTCCGCCTCACCTCTGCCCACTTCTCTCCGCCTCACCTCTGCCCACTTCTCCCCAACTCACCTCTGCCCACTTCTCTCCACTTCACCTCTGTCCACTTCTCTCCAACTCACCTCTGCCCACTTCTCTCCATCTCACCTCTGTCCACTTCTTCCCGCCTCACCTCTGCTCATTTCTCTCCGCCTCCACCTCACCTCTGCCCACTTCTCTCCGCCTCACCTCTGTCCACTTCTCTCCGCCTCACCTCTGCCCATTTCTTTCCCCCTCACCTTTCCTCACTTCTCTCCGCCTCCCCTCTGCCCACTTCTCCCCAACTCACCTCTGCCCACTTCTCTCCAACTTCCCTCTGCCCACTTCTCCCCAACTCACCTCTGCCCACTTCTTTCCCCCTCACCTTTCCTCACTTCTCTCCGCCTCACCTCTGTCCACTTCTTTCCGTCTCACCTCTGCCCACTTCTTTCTGCCTCACCTTTCCTCACTTCTCTCCGCCTCACCTCTGCCCACTTCTCTCCGCCTCACCTCTGCCCACTTCTCTCTGCCTCACCTCTGCCCACTTCTTTCCCCCTCACCTTTCCTCACTTCTCTCCACCTCACCTATGCCCACTTCTTCCGATCTCACCTCTGCCCACTTCTCTCCGCCTCACCTCTGCCCACTTCTCTCCGCCTCACCTCTGCCCACTTCTCTCCGCCTCACCTCTGCCCACTTCTTTCCCCCTCACCTTTCCTCACTTCTCTCCACCTCACCTCTGCCCACTTCTTCCGATCTCACCTCTGCCCACTTCTCTCCGCCTCACCTCTGCCCACTTCTCTCCGCCTCACCTCTGCCCACTTGTCTCCACCTCACCTCTGCCCACTTGTCTCCACCTCACCTCTGCCCACTTCTTCCGATCTCACCTCTGCCCACCTCACCTCTGTTAACTTCTCACTACCTCACCTCTGCCCACTTCTCTCCACCTCACCTCTGTCCACTTCTCTCCACCTCACCTCTGCCCACTTCTCTCCACCTCACCTCTGCCCACTTCTCTCCACCTCACCTCTGCCCACTTCTCTCCACCTCACCTCTGTCCACTTCTCTCCACCTCACCTCTGCCCACTTCTCTACACCTCACCTCTGCCCACTTCTCTCCACCTCACCTCTGCCCACTTCTCTCCACCTCACCTCTGTCCACTTCTCTCCACCTCACCTCTGCCCACTTCTCTCCACCTCACCTCTGCCCACTTCTCTCCACCTCACCTCTGCCCACTTCTCTCCACCTCACCTCTGCCCACTTCTCTCCACCTCACCTCTGCCCACTTCTCCCCAACTCACCTCTGCCCACTTCTCTCCACCTCACCTCTGCCCACTTCTCCCCAACTCACCTCTGCCCACTTCTCCCCAACTCACCTCTGCCCACTTCTCCCCAACTCACCTCTGCTCACTTCTCCCCAACTCACCTCTGTCCACAACTCTCTGCCTCACCTCTGCCCACGTCTCTCCGCCTCACTTCTGCCCACTTTTCTCAACCTCACCTCTGCCCACTTCTTCGGATCTCACCCCTGCCCACATCTCCCCGCCGCACCCTCTGCCCACTTCTTCCGACCTCATCTCTGCCCACCTCACCTCTGTTCACTTCTCTCTGCCTCACCTCTGCCCACTTCTCTCCACCTCACCTCTGCCCACTTCTCACTACCTCACCTCTGCCCACTTCTTCCGACCTCACCTCTGCCCACCTCACCTCTGTTTCCTTCTCACTACCTCACCTCTGCCCACTTCTCACTACCTCACCTCTGCCCACTTCTCACTACCTCACCTCTGCCCACTTCTCTCCACCTCACCTCTGCCCACTTCTTCCGACCTCACCTCTGCCCACCTCACCTCTGTTCCCTTCTCACCTCTGTCCACTTCTTCCCAACTCAAACATTACATCTTTCCTGCAGTAAACTGTTTATTCTGCTTAGATTTTGCCCCCCCCCCCCCGGCTGTGCGCTAATAGACAGTGGCTGCTTTGCATTACATTTGACCACTGTCTGCTTAATTCCTGAATCTTGGGCCTTCCTTTCTGAAGATCTGCAGTGTGTGGTTAGTGGTCTGATCAGACAGATCTCCGACATGGACGTGCGTGCATGTGTGTACGATTCTGCAGCAGAGCAATTTGATTGGCCGTGTGTAAGAAGGAACGATTGGGGAACTTCCTGACAATATGGCGCCTAACCTCCGGGAGGGAGCGTAAGATCTGCAGTGTGTGGTCAGTGGTCTGATCAGATACAGATTAGCGCCAGGACAGATCTCCGGCAGTGCTGTGCGTGTATGTGCGTGTGTGTACGGTTCTGCAGCAGAGCAATCCGATTGGTTGGCCGTGTATAAGAAGGAACAATTAGGGAACCTCCTGACAATATGACTGAAAGACCCGCAAACCTGTTGAGCTGTTTCTGGAGCTGGTCCAGCCGGTTGCCCAGTTCACATTTCTGGCGCCGGCTGATGGAAGGCACCGCAGCATTGAGGGAGGAGTGGGCGGGAATGGTGCAGCGCGGCAGCTCCTGGTACTGACGGACGTTTCGGTCTCCCCAAAAGCTGAAGATGTTGGACACCCCGGAAAAAGCTCCTGGAAAGACAGGAAGGGGAAAGCTCTCAAGAGACGGGATACAGGCTCTCCTTGGTCACCTGTCTCATCTGATGCCCCCGGGGCAAAGACATCAAGGTGTACTGCCCCACCCACTGCCCAGGCAGAGCCATGACTGGAGACCAGGGAAGTGACTGGAATGTACTGGAGTCCTTCTCACCACTGCTTCATACATGGCCGGCTCCAGGCCTAAGTGGGCCCCTGGGCTACAGAGTCTCTGCGGGGCCCCGTTGTGTTGTGGTGCGACATACATGGCCCTAAAGCTGCAGGTACAAATAAATTGCTGGAAGGAAGCGCACCTACTACCAAGGTTTTTAAATTGCAATTAATTAAGTGTATTTTAAATATGAGGAATATACATACAATCACCAACCCTATGCAAATGAGGGTAAATGCTGCCAAACAGGGAATTTATACAGAGAATCATGCTTTCATTATTGCTTCAATACATAAGTAACAGCTGCTATATCACTAATGGCCACAAGGTGGCACTAGAGTCCCGTTCAGGTTAGTTTAAAGTGGACCAACACCCAGGGGGGGATCTATAAGATTCCCGGGCCGATCAGCTCCCTCCCCGCAGGGCATCCCGATCGGGGGTGCCCTGCTGTGTGAAACCCCCCCAGATCCCCGAAAATCCTACCTGATACTCGTCCCAGCGGCGCAAGCGCCTCCCGCGCATCCCGTTAGCAGGGCGTGCACCCGCGTCGGCCGTTTGTGAATGGGCGGTGCGGGCGCGCTCCCTATAAGAGGGACGCGCGGGAGGCGGCGGCGGCCCGCGCTCAGCTTGTCCGTCGCTGCCTCTCCCTTGTCCGTCGCCGGCGATTGGGCAAGTGAGTCACGTGGGAGCGGGGTCAGGTGAGTTTTCGGGGCTTTCTGGGGGGTTTCACACAGCGGACCCCCGATCGGAAGTGGACCAATGCCCAGGATATTCAAAATCCTGGGTGTTGATCCACTTTAAATGCAATCAACATACAGCATGAATACCATGAATGTCCAGTCCCAAGCTTTTAAAAGCAATCATGCAAAAAACCTGATGTAAGAGCGAAAGCGATACTTTACAGCATAAGCAGGCGCAATACTCCAACGCTGCATGATGCATCGCTCTTCAGCCTCCCTGAGGAAAGACCCAGCGGGTCCGAAACGTTGGAGTATCGCATTCACAAACGGCCAGCGCGGGTGTGCGCCCTGCTAGAGGGCTTGCGCCGCTGGGACGAGGATCAGGTAGGATTTTTGGGGATCTGGGGGGGTTTCACACAGCAGGGTACCCCCGTTCGGGATGCCCTGCGGGGAGGGATCTGATCGGCCCGGGAATCTTATAGATCCCCCCTGGGTGTTGGTCCACTTTAAACTAACCTGAATTAGACTCTAGTGCCACCTTGTGGCCATTAGTGATATAGCAGCTGTTACTTATGTATTGAAGCCATAATGAAAGCATGATTCTCTGTATAAAGTCACTGTTTGGCAGCATTTACCCTCATTTGCATAGGGTTGGTGATTGTATGTATATTCCTCATATTTAAAATACACTTAATTAATTGCAATTTAAAGACCTTGGTAGTAGGTGCGCTTCCTTCCAGCAATTTAATGAATGTTTTTGGATGTATGTGGGGAATAGATTGGGTTGTTTTTTGAAGCCCCCAGATACAGGTACTTATAATGGATGGTGTGGTGCACGGGTATGCGACACTAATTGGTTCCTAAAGCTGCAGGTGCCTCCATAGCTGCCAGTCAGGTGCCACTCTCTGCTCCGAGCTCTTTTCATGGAGTTTCCCTTTGAAGCCAGGATTCTGACTATCCCGGGTTTTAGCGCTTGCCCCGCTGTGTGCCCGATCTAACTCACCTTTACCCCAGTCCTGCGGAATATGTGCAGCCTCTCGTCCAATCAGCGCGCTCGGATCCACTCCCCCTCCTTTGTCTAAGGCGATTGGCTCTGAGTTCTCTCCCCCACAAGCCAAGGTTCAGGGCTTCCCACCCCCCCACCCTCCCAAGGGACAGGGCTTCCCACCCCCCCACCCTCCCAAGGGACAGGGCTTCCCACCCCCCCACCCTCCCAAGGGACAGGGCTTCCCACCCCCCCACCCTCCCAAGGGACAGGGCTTCCCACCCCCCCACCCTCCCAAGGGACAGGGCTTCCCACCCCCCCACCCTCCCAATGGACAGGGCTTCCCACAACCCCACCCTCCCAATGGACAGGGCTCCCCCCCCACCCTCCCAATGGACAGGGCTCCCCCCCCCACCCTCCCAATGGACAGGGCTCCCCCCCCCACCCTCCCAATGGACAGGGCTCCCCCCCCACCCTCCCAATGGACAGGGCCCCCCCCCCCACCCTCCCAATGGACAGGGCTCCCCCCCCCACCCTCCCAATGGACAGGGCTCCCCCCCCCACCCTCCCAATGGACAGGGCTCCCCCCCCCACCCTCCCAATGGACAGGGCTCCCCCCCCCCACCCTCCCAATGGACAGGGCTCCCCCCCCACCCTCCCAATGGACAGGGCTCCCCCCCCACCCTCCCAATGGACAGGGCTCCCCCCCCACCCTCCCAATGGACAGGGCTCCCCCCCCCACCCTCCCAATGGACAGGGCTCCCCTCCCCACCCTCCCAATGGACAGGGCTTCCCCCCCCCACCCTCATATTGCAGCAGCGGTGCAGGTACTTACCTGAGAGGTGATTGCAGACGTCCCCGGCGCCGGGCTCCGCCTCCCCCTCTGCCGCGGTCACTGCAGTGAAGTTGCTGCACGTCGCTCGCGTTGGCGACAGCTCCACCGTGTTAGACGTTGGTGGCGGCGGCTCGTCATCACTGGACGATGAACTGAACGGGCTGCAGCTGTGCTGCTCGGCCCAACCCGCGTCCTCCGGCGCCACATTGTTCCGGATAAAGCGGCCCGACCTCTGACCTTTCCTCACTTCCCCGGCGTTCTCTGCATCTGCGGAACAATAGGGGGGGGGGGGGTTATTGTGTGCGACACATCGGCCTCACTCTAGGGTTAGGCTCCACCCATTGCACCCGCAGCATTAACCTGTTCTGAGAGGTAGATGGCCCACTTGGCTCCGCTCGGCTAGTCCTAGGCGAACCTTAGACGAGTGGGCGCGCTGATTGGACGAGCGACGTAGACCGGGAAGAGGTGAGTTGCGCTCGATGATCTGGGGGCTTTCACACAGTGGGGTATCCCCAATCGGGGTGCCCCGGGGGAAAGACCAAAACACAGGATATTCAGAATCCTGGGTTTTGTTCCACTTTAAAGCTATATCCAATTCAAGATAGAAAAGGCAAAGAAAACCGCGCTAATTGCCTTAATAAAGATTATTATTATATTTGTTATTTCCAAATCAACTGGATCCATCCTTTAGCACCTAACACAGGTCTCTCCCTAACCAGGATTGTGACAATGTTCTGGAACTCCAAGCGCCACGCCCCCTTCAGGCGCACGTGTCACTAGGGGGCGCCACAGCAGCATGGAGGCTCAGGAAAGGCGCACGTAAAGTGGACCAACACCCAGCGTGATCAGCACGGAAAATACAATTCTGTGAGTACTCACCTGTAGAATTGATTTTGGTGGTGTCCTGCTCGGGTCGCTCCATTCTTGACAGTTGGGTTATCCGCCACAAGGTGGCGCAGTTGACTGCAAGACGAAAACTTGTGGCTCCTCCCGGCTCATATAAAGCCATCTGTTTCCCTAATAATCCCCAGTGGTTGTAAAAGAAGCAGTAAATACAGAAACAAGCCGGGAGGCCAAAGACCATGTTAATTCACACAGCTCAAAAATGAAAACTCTCTCAAAAGTAATCACCATAACAGGCAAAAAGGGTATAACAGAACAAGGGTGGGATGGAGCGACCCAAGCAGGACACCACCAAAATCAATTCTACAGGTGAGTACTCCATTCTTGACAATTGGGACATCCAAAAGCAGTGTCCATTAGGGCGGGATCCCCAGTGAGCAACAGCACGTAGTTCATGACACTACCGCCTGAAGCACCTCTCGGCCAAAAACAGCATCAGCTGAGGCCCTAACATCAACCTTGTAAAACTTAGAAAAATTATGAACTGAAGACCAAGTAGCGGCCTTACAAACCTGTTCAACCGAAGCCTGGTGCTGAAAAGCCCAAGAGGCTCCAATAGCTCTGGTAGAGTGAGCTGTGATCCGAAAAGGGGTTCCTTCCCGTTGGCAGAGTACGCTTGCTCCACCGCCTGCCTGATCCACCTGCTGTGAGTGGATTTGGCTGGAGGCAAGCCCTTCCTAGGCCCGTTAGGAACAACAAAAAGAGAATCCGACTTCCTAATGGATTCCGTAGCAACCAGGTAGTACCTAAGGGCTCGAACCACATCCAGGGAATGGAGGGTCCTCTCCTTAGAATTAGAAGGCGCGGGACACAAGGAAGGCAAGACAATGTCCTCATTGAGATGAAAGGCAGAAACAACCTTGGATAAAAAGTCAGGCTTAAGACGATAAACCACCTTATCCTGATGCCGCTCAAAGTAACGAGGCTTCATACAAAGTGCCGCCAGCTCCGAACGCACCGAAGTGATAGCTAGACCACCTTCAGAATCAAAATGGATAAAGCAGCATTGCACAAGGGCTCAAAGGGAGGATCCTGGAGAGCAGAAAGCGCCAAATTCAAATCCCACAGCGGTAGAATAGGCTTACGCGGTGGACGTACATGAGTAACTCCTTGGAAAAAGGTCTTGATTGGCAAAGGATCTTTGGAAGAAAATAGCCAAGGCCGAAACCTGGCCCTTGATGGTACTCAGCTGGAGGCACGAATCCAAACAGTGTTGAAGTAACTCCAAATCCTAGAAAAAGAAAAAGTGTGACACGGGAAACCCCTAGACTCACACCAGGCAACGTAAGCGTGCCAGACCCTGTAATAAATCATGAAGGAGGATTTCCTCCGGGCCTGAATCATGGTACGCACGAACAGGGCAGACAGTCCTTTCTCCGTCAAGATGGAGTTTTCAGCAGCCAAGCCGTCAAAGCCAGAGTTTGTAAATTGGGGTAGTGTAAAAGACCCTGAGTGAGAAGCCCTGGATCGTCGGGCATGACGTAACGATCCACTGACATCTGGACTATGTCCGCGAACCAGCTTGCTCCGAGTCCCTCCCTGATGATTGATGTAGGCGACCGCCATCTGATTGTACGAGCGGACCTGGACCGCACGACCCCGTAGGTGGGGAGTCAAATGGAAAAGGACCAACCGGATCGCTCTCAGCTCCAGAAGATTGATAGGAACATGGGCCTCCTGAGGATCCCACTGGCCCTGGAACTTCAGCGATTGCCAAAAACCTCCCCAACCGGTCAGACTGGCATCTGTGGTGACAATCTCCCAACGCGGAGTCAGAAAGGACCTGCCCACTAGAAGATATCTTGAGTCCAACCACCACGAGAGGGACCGCCTGGCCAGAGGGGACAGAGAGAACTCCTGCTCCAAGGACTCCTGTGTCCAATCCCAAATGGTCAAGAGATTCAAATGAAGAGGTCTAATGTGGAGCTGGGCGAAGGGTACAGCCTCAAAGCAAGACACCATCATCCCCAGACGGATGGACGGGTGTGGACACGACAGCAAGACTCGCGCCTGCGTCTGAAGATTCTCCACCTTCTGCTGGGGGAGGAACACCTTGACCTGAGAGGTGTCCAACGTCATGCCCAGGAAGGACCTCACCAATGACGGAGTGATCAAGGACTAATTGATCACCCAGCCGAGTTCCTCAAGAGTGGACAACACCGTCTGAGTGTCGCTCTCGGCCTGCTGAAAGGACTGAGCAGCAATCAGCAAGTCGTCCAGATAAGGAAGAATACGAATGCCCTGGCTCCTCAGCAGGGCCATGACACCTGCCAGCACCTTGGTGAACACCCGGGGGCTGAGGAAATTCCAAACGGCAGTGCCACAAATTGGTAGTGTTGATCCTCCAGCGCGAACCTCATAAACTTCTGATGTCCCTGGAAAATAGGGACGTGCAGGTAAGCATCCCTGATGTCTACCGTGGTCATGAAGTCGCCGGGCCGAAGTGAGCTCACCGCTGACCGTAAGGTCTCCATGCGGAAGTGCTTGAATCTGACAAATCTGTTGAGACTCTTCAGGTCCAGAATGGGTCTTAGAGTGCTGTCCTTTTTAGGCACCGTGAAGAGATTGGAATAGACCCCGTTCCTGGCGAGGCACAGGACAAATCACTCAGGACAACAGAAGTCGTTGGACAGCCAATCGTAGGCCCTGCGCCATCAATGGGTTCTGGGAAATCTGCGACCGAAGAAATCTTGGGGCGGCCAAGCTGCCAGCTCTATTTTGTACCCGGAGGTCACCACCTCCTGAATCCAGCGGTCCGAGACGTGCTGTCTCCAGACGTGAGCAAATAGCAGAAGCCGTCCCCCCACCTGAATGGGTGAGGGCGCCTCTTCATGCCTGAGGGGCCTTGGGAGTGGGCTTGGACTTGGACCCCCAAGAGGGACTGGGACCACCGCGGGATCTACCTCGCCCCCAGAAGTCCCTGCGGCCACCTGAGAAGGAAGAGCCTTGTCCCCCTCAAAAGGGATGAAAGGAAGAAGAGCCCTGAAAGGGCCGCACAGGCTTCCGACGTTGAGGGAGCCTCCCATCCTTCGCCAGGAGATTCAGATGCTCCCTGAACAGCCGGAGTCCCAGAAAGGGAATACCAGTGAGAGCTTTCTTGGCGGCGGCGTCCGCTTCCCACTGTCGCAGCCAGATAGAACGACGAAGGGCGACCAGCAATGGCCGCGGCACAGACAGGGCGAAGACCAGTGCCCACAAAAGTGAAAGCGTAACATGCCAGTTGATCCATGCGCCTGTCAGCATGATCGCGCAAGGAAGAAGTATCAGGTGACGACAAAACCGTGGTATTGGAGAGACCCAAAACAGGAGCATCCACCTCAGGGGGACGGGACCAGAGATGAATCAACTCCTCTGAAAAGAGATACTGTCTGTCCAGACCCTTAGGCACTGACGGCAGTCTATTAGGTTTCTCCCATTCCTTATAAATCATTTTAGAGAAGTGGCCCTGTTCAGGAAAGACAAGCCGCTGTCTCTCGGACCGAAACAGGTCCCCCTGCTTCTTTTTGGCCGCCTTAGGGGGTACAATGTGCAAGGCTTCAAAAACCGCAGACAAAAGCTTCTCTGTGTCGTCAGGAAGCCAACCGTCCTCATCCGAGGAAGACCCGGGGTCACTGTCAAAGCCTCCCGGTCAGTCCCCAGAGGAGTCAGAATCATGAAATAACTTGCCCTCCTCCATGAAGTCTTGGCCACCAAAGGCCTCGTAATCGTCATCATCATCAGCAAAAAGTAAATAAACCGTCTCCAAGTGCCGCTTCTTGCATGCGGCCTTACCAGCGGCCGAACGCGACAACTGACGTTCTATAATGGCCACTCTGAGTGCCAAGTCCGTTTGAGACCCCCTGCTGGCTTCCCCCTCGCTGTGGGTTAGATGCAGATGCGGAGGTGTCGGCGAGGCCGTCGGTAAAATGGGACTGGGGCTGGCAACGCTCACCCCATCCTGTTCCGAAATGACACTTCGAGCACAGGGAACACAAATAGCGCTGCGACCGCTCAGAGATAAAGCTTAACAAGTCCTGAGGGGGCCCCAAGCTCGCTATCCCTAGAAGCCTCCATTATGGTGATTATAGCGGCAGAAATCAGGTCACAAGGCACTAACAGCCCAGAACTGCACAAACCCCAATTTGGTTCCTCTGAACCCTTTAACACAGGGCAGGAAGGGGGGGGGGAGCAGAGACCGGGAGGAACCACCAAGTTAAACTGGGACTCGTCTGGAAAAAATAAAGTGAAGAAAATATAAGCATCCCACAGCACATGCACACGGAAAAAAACTGTTCAAACAATGACTCACGGACCGCAGCCGATGAAGAGGGCTAGGAGCAGTTTTGTGATTACTCACCTTTAAAACGGATATTATAAGTGTGACATACACTCCCACCAATTCCCCAGTGTAAGATAGCAGTAAAGGAACCAGGAAGAACCAAATAACAATATTAACAAAAAACAATGGTTCACCATATAAAGGATCCGGAATACCAAACAGGGTGGGTGAAGTGGAGTGTATGTCACACTTATAATATCCGTTTTAAAGGTAAGAGTAATCACAAAAAGGTATTATTCCAAGTGTGACATACACTCCACTTCAATAAGTCTTGACAGTTGGGACATCCAATAGCAGTGTCCGTCATGGGTGGGAACCATAACAGTAAAGAATGTACCAACTCAAACCACTGCAGCTTGCAGAACCTAGCGGCCAAAAACAGCATCCGCTGAAGCCCGCACATCAACCTTGTAAAACTTGGAAAAAGTGTGAACCGAAGACCAAGTAGCAGCCTTACAAACTTGTTCAACAGAAGCCTGGTGCTGAAAAGCCCAGGACGCACCAACCGCACGAGTAGAATGAGCAGTGACCCTAAAAGGGGGAGTCCTCCCCTTAGCAGAATAGGCCCCAACAATGGCCTGACAAATCCATTTGCTAATCGTAGATTTAGCAGGCGCCAAACCTTTCCTGGGCCCGCAGGGCACCACGAAAAAGGCGTCCGTCAGTCACCAAATAGTACTTCACACAGCGAACAACATCCAAATTGTGCAGAACCCTCTCGTTGTCGTTGTCATTGTTAGGCTTAGGACACAAGGAAGGGAGAACAATATCCTGATTGAGGTGGAAAGCAGACACCACCTTACGGAGGAAATCCGGTTTAAAACAAAAAACCACCTTATCCTAGTGTCTCTCAAAGTAAGGGGCCTGAATCGACAGAGCCGCCAACTCAGAGACACGCCAAACCGAGGTAATTGCCACCAAGAAAGCAACCTTCTGAGTGAGAACCGAAAGAGCAATATCATGTAGCGGCTCAAACAGAGGACCCTGGAGAGCCGAAAAAACCAAATTTAAATCCCAAACAGGAACTACATCCTTCCGAGGGGGCCGCACATGCGCGACCCCTTGGAAAAAGGTCTTAACCAGCGGGTGTAAAGCAAAAGACCTCTGGAAGAAAACCGTCAGAGCAGAAACCTGTCCTTTCAAAGTACTAAGCTGGAACCCAAGATCCAGATTATGCTGAAGAAACTCCAAAATCCTGGGTACAGTAAAAACCCTGCAAGGCAAGGCCCTAGCCTCACACCAATCAATATAGGACCTCCAAGTCCTATAGTAAATGCCAGAAGAGGACCGCTTCCTAGCCCTAATCAGGGTCTGAACGACCCGCCTCAGACAAACCTTCCTCTTTCAAGATCAAGGTTTCAGCAGCCAAGCCGTCAAAGCCAGCGTTTGTAAATTGGGGTAAAGTAGATGACCCTGGGATAGCAGGTCCGGTATCAAGGGAAGTCGGCACTGGTCTACGGCCAGCCTTACAACGTCTGCGTACCAAACCCTTCTTGGCCACCTTGGAGCCACCACAATCGCTGGTGCCCCTTCTAGAACCAGTTTGCGAACCACCTTGCCCAGCATGGAGACGGGTGGAAACAGGTACAGAAAACCCAGCTCCTTCCAAGCCAGAAACAAGGCATCCACTGCCAAGGCCAGGGGATCCTGAGAAAGAGACACAAATGCCGGAAGTTTGTGATTGGGCCTCGAGGCAAAGAGGTCCACCTCCGGAGTCCCCCACTTGCGGCAAAGATCCCGGAATGTAGACTGCCGAAAGGCAGGGAACATTGCTCTCCGCCCATCGCAGGATCAGAGAGACTTCCCTGAGGGCACTCCTGCTGCGAGTCCCTCCTTGGTGATTTATGTAGGCCACTGCCGTTCGGTTGTCTGAATGCACCTGAACCGGAAGACCCCGTAACTGTGGGGTTAACCGAGCCAGAACCAGACGAATGGCTCGGAGCTCCAATACATTGATGGGGGTGTGAGCCTCCTGAGGACCCCACACCCCGCTAAACTGATGACTCTTCCAATAACCTCCCCAGCCCGACAGGCTGGCATCCGTGGTAACCGTCTCCCAACAAGGGACCAGAAAGGATCTGCCCCTCACCAGATTGCTCGAGTCCAGCCACCACCGAAGTGACTGCCGAACCCTGGGAGACATCCTGAAAGGTTGATCCAATGACTGTGGGCTCCTGTCCCAATACGTCAATAGGAGAAGTTGAAGAGGTCTCATGTGAAATTGTGCAAACGGTACCGCCTCGAAGGAGGACACCATCAGACCCACCAGTTTCATCCCCTGTCGGATAGAGGGACAAGGGCTGGCCAGAAGAAGACGGATCCGGTCCTGAATCCCCCGCACCTTGGTCTGGGGCAGAAACACTGTGGCCCGACTGGTATCCAGATTCATGCCCAGAAATGAAATCACTCGAGACAGGGAGAGAGAAGACTTGGTGCGGTTGATCACCCACCCGAATCTCTCCAGGGTCGACACCACCTGGAAGGTGTCCAGTTCTGCCTGCTGAAGGGAAGAAGCTGATATCAACAGATCGTCCAGATAAGGCACAATGCGAATGCCCTGAGATCTGAGCAGAGCCATTATGCCCGCCAAAACCTTGGTGAAGACCCTTGGTGCCGAGGTCAGACCGAAGGGAAGAGCTACGAATTGATAATGTTGATCCCCCACCGCAAAGCGAAGGAATCTCTGATGTGCCTGAAAAATCGGAGCATGCAGATACGCATTCTTGATGTCTATGGATGTCATAAAATCCCCTTGGCGAAGGGAATTGATATCTGAGCGCAGAGTCTCCATGCGGAACTTTTTTGGCTCTGATAAACATGTTGAGAACCTTCTAGTCTAGAATGTGTCTCATCGAACCCTCCTTTTTGGGGACTGTGAAAAGGTTGGAGTAGTAACCCCTGCCTCTTTTCAACGGAGGCACCGGGCAAATAACTCCCATGTCCAGAAGGCTTTTCACTGCCAACAGGAGCCCCTGCGCAGCCTGAGGGTCCGAGGGCACCCGAGACCTTAAGAATCTTGGGGGCAGCCAATACTCGAACTCCAGCTTGTACCCCGGAGGAGACCACTTCCAAGATCCAATTTTCTGTGACCTCCCGGGCCCAGACCCGGAAGAAGAGTCGCAGCCGTCCCCCCACCCATGCGGGTGAGGGCGCCCCTTCATTGCTGAGCCGGTTTAAAGGCAGGCTTGGGCTTGGAACCCCAGGCAGCCGCGGGACGAGCCCGACCTCTGTTCCAGGACGAGCCCCTGACCCCCGAGAAGCTCTGGCCCCTCGAAAGGAAGGAGTGAACGAGCCCGCCCCCTGAAAGGGGCGGCGCTGTTTCCTCCGCTGAGGTAAATTACCGCCTTTAGCAACAGCATCCAATTTATCTCCAAACAGCCGCGCACCCAAGAAGGGAAGAGCTGTGAGCGACTTCTTGGCTCCAACGCCCGCTGTCCACTGGCGGAGCCAGACCAGTCTGCGCATGGCCACCAGCAAGGCTGACGTCCTACTACACATGACAATGGAGTCATCCATCGCAGCCATGACAAAATCCATGAACAATTCGCACTTCTTAAGTACAGCGAACTCAGCGCTAGCTGGATCAAGCTGAGCGTTATTCAGCCAGTCCCTGATAAGAGACCTGGTAGCAAGCGACACCAAGGCAGATGCACTAACCGGTCGCAGGGCCGAGCCCACGTTGGCAAATGCGTGGCACGCCATCTGATCCAGGTGCTTGTCCTCGTCATCCTTAAGGGAGGTGGCGTCAGGGGTGTTCAGTACAGAAGAGTTGGTCAACCCTAACACAGGCGCGTCGACCTCGGGAGGAGAAGACCAGCGCTTGACCACCTCCACCGGAAAAGGATACTTCTTATCCCATCCCTGAGGAACACCAGGAAGCCGACTGGGCCTCTCCCATTCTCTAAGGATCAGCGCATCAAAATGACCCTTGGTAGGGAATTCCAGACGGGGCTTGTAGGCCCCAAAAAATTCCCCCTTCTTAAGAGGGGGCGCCTCAGGTGGATCAATATCCAACACCTCCAATAAATGTGACAAAACAGTGGCCGTATAAACGGCATCCCCCAGCGCCTACCCGGCATTGGAATTCCCAGACTGTACATAGTCAGCCTCTGAATCCTGATACAATTCCCCCTCCTCTAACGTGGAATAATCGGACAATTCAGCGGACTCATCGTCAGTGTCCCACAAGGGCTGGGCCGACGACAACTGTCTCTTCTTAGCCTGGGCCTTCTTGCCCACCGTGCTAGCAATCATTTTCTCTATGCTGGCCAACCGAGCCCAAACATGAGAAAGCGACTCCCCACTGGTACCAATGTCACTTGGGGTACGGATAAGGTGGGGAGGGGAAGGCGATGAAGCGGGAGGAGCCGACCCAGAAGGCTGGGTACCAGACTGCCGCGTTATGGCCTTTTGTGCGCATGGTATACAGATCAGCACATTCTCCCCCGTAAGGGATACCCCACACCCCACACATGGCCCGGATTGTCCCGATGGGATCCCGAGCCCAGTATCCTGCGGAGCCTCCATATGGTGAATTTTTGTGGTCAGTCGCAAGACCGCAGGGAATTACGCATAAGCAACCCGGGATGCCCCTTAAAAGTCCCGGTGGGAGGATATTTATATCTAGGGACCCCAGGACCGGGAGAGACCCCTTAAAATGCACTTATACGGGGACACCTGAAACACACAAAATAGGTCACATAAGAGCGGAGCATAGTAAGGGATGCCCTAGCATAGATAATACCGTCACACAGCCGAAATACTCACATACAGGCATATGACTGCGTATATATATATATATATATATATATATATATATATATACACAACTCTCACCCATGCATAGCAATTAAAAAGGCATATAGGCACACACACCATTGTACATATATATATATATATATATATATATATATATATATATAGAACTAAGGATATATCCATATAACATATATGCCCCCGATGTATGTAGCCCGCGGCCACAATAATGCCCGGCGACATGTACCGCAAATAAAGTATAAGATCAGGTTATCAGCTAAAGGAGCCCGTATGGGGCACTCACGAGAAGATGGCGTCCATACGAGGAGAAGGAGAGGGGGGCGGGCCAGCGTGGAGCGTGCCAGCACATGGCCCCGCCCCCCTCCAACGCAGGATTCCCTCCCCAAGCCGCGCTTCCAGCCGATAGGGCTGGAGCCGGCCGACGACGCGCTCCGCCGACGCAGGCGAGCGCCAGGCCCGCCCCCCCCCTCACTGAGGAAGGCAGAAGGTCACGCTCCCCGGCCAATATGGCCGCGGAGCCGACCAGTAGAGAACCAGCCCGCCGCCGTAACAGCACACACACACACACACACATACACCTGGTGGGGTCTCACGGTGGAGCAGCGCCCCTACAGCACCCGGAGGGTGCTCTTACCTTTACCAAGGACCCGCAGCCGAAGCTGGGAGGCTCACTACAGGGACAATTTTGGAGGGTCCTGGTAGCAATAGGGACAAAAAAAATACCATTTTGTGAATACTCACCTGTAAAATGGGTATTATAAGTATGTCACACACCCCACTTCAATCATTAAATATTACACTTGGGTAACTCCACCAGCAGGTGGCGACGTGCAGAGAAGTCATGAAAAACAAGCCCCTCCTGGTCTATACATTCCTGGTACCTCTCACTCATTCCCCAGTATTCAAACAGCAGTAAAGACAAGGTACCAGGAAAAAACCCTCAAACTGTAAACGAAAACTTCACCCTATAAAGAATCCGGGATACCAAAAGGGCGGGTGAAGTGGGGTGTGTGACATACTTATAATACCCATTTTACAGGTGAGTATTCACAAAATGGTATTATTCTAAGTATGTCACACACCCCACTTCAATCATTAAATATTACACTTGGGACATCCAACAGCAGTGTCCAGAAAAGGGCGGGTATCCAACCAGGCAATAATGCAAAACCCAAACCACTGCAGCCTGCAGAACCTTGCGGCCAAAAACAGCATCCGCTGAGGCCCGCACATCAACCTTATAAAACTTGGAAAAAATGTGAACCGAAGACCAAGTAGCAGCCTTACAAACTTGTTCAACAGAAGCCTGGTGCTGAAAAGCCCAGGACGCTCCAACCGCACGAGTAGAATGAGCAGTAACACGAAAAGGGGGATCCTTCCCCTTGGCAGAGTAGGCTCCAACAATCGCCTGACGAATCCATTTACTAATGGAAGACTTAACCGGAGCCAAAACCTTTCCTAGCCCCACAGGGCACCACGAAAAAGGCATCAGTCTTACAAAACGAAGACGTAATACACAAATAGTACTTGACACAACGTACCACATCCAAACAATGCAACGCCCTCTCCTTGTCATTCCCAGGTCTAGGACACAAGGAAGGAAGAACAATGTCCTGATTCAGATGAAAAGCAGAAACCACTTTAGAGAGAAAGTCTGGCTTGAAACGAAAAACCACTTTGTCCTGAAGTTTCTCAAAATAAGGAGCCTGAATAGACAAGGCTGCCAACTCCAAAACAAGCCGAACCGAAGTGATGGCCACCAGAAAGGCAACCTTCTGAGTCAGAGTGGACAGAGCAATATCCCACAAAGGCTCAAAAGGAGGAGCCTGAAGAGCAGAGAGAACCAAATTAAAATCCCAAACAGGGAGCAACGGCTTCCTAGGAGACCGCAGATGCGAAACCCCCTGGAAAAAAGTCTTGACCAAAGGATGACTTGCAAAAGACCTCCTGAAAAAAAGATAGACAAGGCAGAGACCTGCCCCTTCAAAGTATTCAGCTGAAGACCAGAGTCCAGCCCTGATTGAAGAAATTCCAAAATCCTAGAAACAGAAAAGACCCGGCAAGGTAAAGACCTAGCCTCACACCAATCAATATAAGATCTCCAAGACCTATAATAGATGGAAGAAGAAGATCTCTTCCTAGCACTAATAAGAGTCCGAATGACCGAATCCGAAAGACCCTCCTCCTTTAAGATGGAGGTCTCAGCAGCCAAGCCGCCAAAGCCAGCGTTGGTAAACTGGGGTAACACAGTTGGCCCTGAGTGAGAAGATCCGGCCGAAGAGGCAGATCGAACTGATCCACCGCCAGACGAACGATGTCTGCGAAACGCACCCGCCTTGGCCACCTTGGGGCCACGAGAATGGCGGGAACTCCTTCCAGAACCAGCTTTCGCAGCACCCTGCCTAGCATGGGGATCGGAGGAAACAGATAAAGAAACCCCAGGTCCCTCCAGCTCAGGGACATGGCATCCGTTGCCAGAGCCAGAGAATCCTGAGACAGCGACACGAATGTCGGAAGCTTGTGATTGTGACGAGAGGCAAACAGATCCACCTCCGGCATCCCCCACCGGAGACAAAGCGACCGGAACTCCCGGGGATGGAGAGACCATTCCCCCCGGCGAGACGAACACCGGCTCAGAAAATCCGCCTCCGTGTTTTCCACTCCTGGAATGTACACTGCCGAGATGCAAGGGACATGAGTCTCTGCCCAAACTAGAATCAGATACACCTCTCTGTGGGCACCCAGACTGCGAGTCCCTCCTTGGTGATTGATGTAAGCAACCGCCGTCCGATTGTCCGACCGAACCTGAACCGGCAGGTCCTGTAAATGCTGCGTCAAGTGAGACAGAACCAACCTGATGGCTCTCAACTCCAGAACAATGATGGGCAAGTGGGCTTACTGAAGGCCCCACCGCCCCCGGAACCGAAGATCCTTCCAGAAAACTCCCCATCCCGACAAACTGGCGTCCGTGGTGACAGTTTCCCAAAGCGGGGTCAGAAATGACCTACCCTTCAGAAGATTGTCCGAGACCATCCACCACAGAAGAGACTGCCGAACCCGAGGGGACATCCGGAAGGACCGATCCAACGACCGCGGTCGCCGATCCCAAGACGCCAAAAGATGAAGCTGAAGCGTCCTTGTGCGAAAATGAGCAAAGGGCACCGCCTCGAAGGAGGCTACCATCAACCCCACCAGTCTCATCCCCAACCGGACGGACAGGCAAGGATTGGATATAAGAAACTGCGCCAATTCCTGAATCGAGAGAACCGTGGGCTGAGACAGAAACACTTTGTGTTGACAAAAATCCAAGGACATCCCCAGGAAGGACACCACCCTGGCCGGAGCGAGGGAGGACTAGGGATAGTCGATCACCCAGCCGTCACTCTCCAGAGAGGACACCACCGACCTGGTGTCCGTCTCCGATTGACCGAAGAAAGGAGCCATGATGAGAAGGTCATCCAGATAAGGCACGATGCGAATCCCCTGAGCCCTGAGAAGGGCCATCACTACGGCCAGCACCTTGGTGAACACCTTTGGAGCCGAGATAAGGCCTGATGAGCCGGAAAGATAGGAACATGACGGCAGGCAGCCTTGATGTCTACGGACGTCATGAAGTCCCCCTGCCGAAAAGAAGTGATGGCAGAGCGCAGAGTTCCCCTGCGAAATTTCCAAGAACGTATAAACCTGTTGAGGAACTTCAGATCGAGGATAGGATGCACCGATCCATCTTTCTTAGGTACTGTAAAGAGATTCGAATAATACCCGAGGCCCACAACCAAGGACAGAACTGGACAGATGACTGCCATGTCCAGAAGATTTCTTACCGCCTCCAGGAGCCCCTGCGTGGCCAAAGGATCCGTGGGCACATGAAACCTGAAAAACCTTGGAGGAGGTCGGGACTCGAACTCCAGCTTGTAACCGGACGACACCACCTCCCGAATCCATCTAACCGAGATCGCCTGGTCCCTTACCTGGGAGAGGTGTCGCAACCGTCCCCCCACCCGCATGGATGAGGGCGCCCCCTCATTGCTGAGCGGGCCTGGAAGCGGGTGTTGGCTTGGAGCCCCAGGAGTGACCAGGACGGCCACTACCCTGGTTCCAACCGGCACCCCTAAAGACAGGGAAAGACCGCGCCCCTGCCAGCTCTGGCTTCCCAAAAGGAGAGATTAAAAGAAGCCGCCCCCCCCGAAAGGAACGGCATAGTCACTTGCTCTGAGGCAACTTACCTCCTCTGGCAACAGAATCCAATTTCTCACCAAAGAGTCACAAACCCTAAAAGGGAAGAATCATGATGGTCTTTTTTTTTTTTTTTTTTTTAAATAAAAATCAGCAGTCCATTACCGCAGCCACACCAACCGTCGGATAGCCATCCAACAAGGCCGCGGTCCTACTACACATCACCGTGGCATCAA
This sequence comes from Gastrophryne carolinensis, assembly GCA_027917425.1. Lineage (NCBI taxonomy): Eukaryota > Metazoa > Chordata > Amphibia > Anura > Microhylidae > Gastrophryne > Gastrophryne carolinensis. The sequence goes on along the minus strand of JAQIHN010000045.1, from coordinate 444,239 downwards.
CCTGAGCGGCAAGAACAAAAGATTCACAACACTTGAGAGCCACAAACTCTTCACAAACAGGATCAAGGCCCGACAGCAAGTCCCTGATAAAGGACCTTGCAGCCAACATCAAAAGTGCCGAAGCACAAAAACCAGCCACGAAACCGAACCAAAACCGACAAAGGCGTGGCTAGCCAGCTGGTCACTCCGGCGATCCTCACCATCCTAAATAGTAGTACAGTCAGGAGAGTGCAACACAGCCGTGTTGGACAGCCCCAAAACCGGAGCATCGACCACAGGGAAGAAGACCATCGCTTAACCAAGTCCGCCGGGAAAGGATACTCTTTATCCCAACTAGGCGTAACACCAGCAAAACGGGTAAGCTGCACCCATTCCTTAAGTATGACATCCTCAAAAATTTGTGGACTGGGAATTCCAAGCATGGCCAGACCACGTCAATTAACTCACCCTTAGGCGTAGGAACCGACTCAACAATTGAGCCAATATTGAAGGGGTGTCGAAGGCCACCCCAGCAACCCGGTCACCCGCAGCGCCGGGCAATTGCTGGACATCAGGCCCATCTGAATCCTCAAAGAGCTCCCCCTCCTCAGCCGGGGGGCAATCGGCCCAGTCCAAGGACTCAAACACATCAACATCGTGACCCTGCGGAGCGGGGGAAAGTGTTTCCGCTTAGCCGGGGCCCTCTGAGCAACCACCGCGGAAAACGTTATCTCAAGGCTGGCCAACCCGGCGCACACCTCGGAATGCAAATCCCCACCCATGACCACGTCACATGGGGTCCGGAACAGGCGGGGAGGGGTAGGTGATGACACGGGCGACGAGGAGCCAGAAGCCGGAGTACCGGACTGGCGCTTAATATTCCACCGTACACATGGAATGCATATTATGACAGCATCCCCTGGGAGAGGAGCCCCACAACCCCCAAATAGCCTGAATTGCCCCAAGGGCCGTTTCCGTTATACTAGAAGCCTCCATAATGGTGAAATTATGGTATTCGCAATTACCCAGGGATTTATGCCATAAGCGACCCGGGATGCCCCTTTTAAATGTCCCGTATGGCCCATAGACAAACATGCAGCAGCCAGGAATAAAAAAATGCAAATTATGCACAACAAAAAACTAACGGGCAACTAAATGCATACATATTAAAAACATATTAAAACCTAAGGACAGAGTGGGATTCGAACCGGCACCGTCGGGGAACAAACTCCATAAGCGTATGCTCTAACCGCTGGACCGTGCAGCCGGCTACCAATTCATTGAGGGAATACTTCCAAAAGCGCTACATCAACAGCGTACATGTGCTTCACAACAAGAATAAACTCACCACGGCGGCAGAAGGCAGCGTACTCCCATCGCAGTATGTGATTGCGTCAAGATGGGGGGGGGGGGGGAAGAATGAACGAGGAAGAGAAGAAGAAGGGCGGGCCGTCACAAGCGCACGAAGCGCTCCGGCCCCGCCCCCCTTCCCGGACACAGTGCAGCGCCGCCAGACAGCCGCATGACACCACACAAGTGGAGGCAGCGGGCACCGCACACACATGGCGCCCAGCCTCACCTCCGCACCTTACCCAAAAACCTGTGCAAAACGGGAGCGGGCGGAAAAGTGACAAAACGCGCCCCCCATCAAGGCAGAACCTACCCAGGCACGAAATAGTAGTACAGTCAGGAGGCACCATACAACTGCCCACCGCCTGAGGTGGGGAGGCTCTCCAAAATCCACCTCATGTCAGTAAAATAAAAATACAATCAAGCACAAACACACAGCAATCACACTCAGCAAGTACTAGTAATCACATAGCGCCCCCCCCCCCCCCCCTCTGTCTAGCGCAGGGAGAAAGGGACCAAGCGGGGGACAGGGACAGCACCAATAAGGTGACAGCGGGACGGGGCATCCCAAATCCGGATCACCAGGCCGGATAACCGCGTTGCCCCACTTGTGGGGTCTAGCGGAGGAGCTAATCTCCTAGGCACCATTAGGTGCCATCTACCATTACCCAGCCAGCAGCCTAAGCTGGGAGGCTTCTATTGTTCTATTAGGCAAACAAAAAAGGACTGGGCAGAAATAGACCAGAAAGGGGGGGCCGGGGTGTTACCCCACTACCTGCAAGCAGGAGACTTCTTTCTTCTGTCTTGTCGCCATCTTGCAGAGAAGAAACACTGGGGAATGAGTGAGAGGTACCAGGTATGTATAGACCAGGAGGGGCTCGTTTTTCATGACTTCTCTGCAACGTCGCCACCTGCTGGTGGAGTAATCCCAAGTGTAATAATTAATGATTGAAGTGGGGTGTGTGACATACTTAGAATAGGGGGCCGGGCGCAAGCCCGGCTTACCTGCAAGTAAGAGAAGCTTCATCTTCTGTCTTGCTCGCTCCCTGCAGAGAAGACAACAGGGGAATTGGTGGGAGGCCCCAGGTAGTTATGGACCGGGAGGGGCTTCTTTTTTTTGCATTCATCTCTGCAGAAGTTCGCCCTCTACTGGAGAATAACCCAACTGTCAAGACTTATTGAAGCGGAGTGTATGTCACACTTGGAATAAAGAGCCTGCAGCGTGACGTCCGCCGACCATAGAAGAGGGGACCAGCACGAGCAGCAGCACCATGCGCTCTGCAAAATGGCGGCGACAGTGAGCTCCTTGATGAACGCGTCATCGCGCGGCCCCGCCCCCCATACGCAGCAGACGGGAGGGGCAAGAGCGGACCGCACAGAAGAGCAGGCAGGGGAGGCCTAGCCCTCCCTGCCAGAGAGAAAAGACACGCGGCGGGCCCGCAATAAGCGCGCTCCTCTTACAGCGCTTGATCCGACGCGCCCCCCCCCCTCGCAGCTTGGACGCAAGGAGAGGGGAGAAGAGGAGGAAGGTGAGTAGAGAAAGAAGTAAACGTACAGTGCACCAAAACACACAAATCAAATAAAGCTTGTGGGAGACATAATAAAGGGTCCCTAGGTGGTCCCCCCTCCCCCCGCCCCCCAAAAGGCTCACCATTGCCTATGGCCGGCTACCCTTTGGGAGAGGGTCTGCGGCCGAACACCTGACCCTCGGCATTCCCCTACCGTCACCTGATCCGTAGCCAAAGGCAGAAAGGGTCCACGGAAAAAGGTGGGAATAGGGCTGCAGCGGCCGACGGGCTTGGGATGCCCCGCTCGTCTGCGATATCCATGGAGAAAGAGATAGCATCCATCTTCACAGTCAGACTGCAAGAGAACTCTTATTAGGGAAACAGATGCCTTTATATGGAGCCGGGAGGAGCCACGATTTTCATATTGCAGTCACTGCGCCACCTTGTGGCGGATAACCCACTTGTCAAGAATGGAGCGACCCGAGCAGGACACCAGGAAAATCTTATAGCCAATCCGATAACTCCCCCTGGGGCATCCAAAGTCGGGATGCCCCGCTGTGTGAAACCCCCCAGGACGCCCAGAAACCGGGAGCAGGGTGAGGTGAATTTTTACTTCTCCTTCGATCTGGGGGGTTTCACATAGCGGGGCATCCCAATCAGGACCCAGGATAGTCAAAATCCTGGGGGTTGGTCCACTTTATGCATCTGGGAACTGGATGTTTCTTTATGGAATCTTAGGGATCTTTATGGAATCTTATGGATCCTTATGGAATCTTATGGATCGTTATGGAATCTTATGGAATTTTATGGATCTTTATGGAATCTTATGGAATCTTTATGGAATCTTATGGAATTTTATGGAATCTTATGGAATTTTATGGATCTTTATGGAATCTTATGGAATTTTATGGATCTTTATGAAATCTTATGGTATCTTATATTATGGAATTTTATGGAATCTTATCTTATAGATCTTTATGGAATCTTATCTTATGGAATTTTATGGAATCTTATCTTATGGAATCTTATCCTTTGGATCTTTATGGAATCTTATCTTATGGAATCTTATCTTATGGATCTTTATGGAATCTTATCTTATGGAATCCTATGGATCTTTATGGAATCTTATGGAATTTTATGGAATCTTATGGATCTTTATGGAATCTTATGGAATTTTATGGTTTTTAATGGATTCTTATGGAATTTTATGGATCTTTATGGAATCTTATGGAATTGTATGGATCTTTATGGAATCTTATGGAATTTTATGGATCTTTATGGAATCTTATGGAATTTTGTGGATCTTTATGAAATCTTATGGTATCTTATATTATGGAATTTTATGGAATTTTATCTTATGGAATCTTATCTTATAGATCTTTATGGAATCTTATCTTATGGAATTTTATGGAATCTTATCTTATGGAATCTTATCCTTTGGATCTTTATGGAATCTTATCTTATGGAATCTTATCTTATGGATCTTCATGGAATCTTATCTTATGGAATCCTATGGATCTTTATGGAATCTTATGGAATCTTATGGATCTTTATGGAATCTTATGGAATCTCATGGATCTTTATGAAATCTTATGGTATCTTATAGTATGGAATTTTATGGAATTTTATCTTATGGAATCTTATCCTTTGGATTCTTATGGAATCTTATCTTATGGAATCTTATTATCTTATGGAATCTTATCGTATGGGTCTTTATGGAATCTTATCTTATGGAATCTTATGGAATCTTTTCTTATGGAATGTTATGGATCTCTAGGGAATGTTATGGATCTTTATGAAATCTTACGGTATCTTATATTATGGATCTTTATGGAATCTTTTCTTATGGATCTTTATGGAACCTTATCTTATGGAATCTTATCTTATGGATCTTTATGGAATCTTATCTTATGGATCTTTATGGAACCTTATCTTATGGAATCTTATCTTATGGATCTTTATGGAATCTTATCTTATGGATCTCAATGGAATCTTATCTTATGGAATCATATGGATCTTTATGGAATCGTATCTTATGGACTCTTATGGATCTTTATGGAATGTAATCTTATGGAATCTTATCTTATGGATCTTTATGGAAGCTTATCTTATGGAATCTTATGGATCTTTATGGAATCTTATGGATCTTTATGGAATCTTATCTTATGGAATCTTATCTTATGGAATCTTATGAATCTTTATGGAATCTTATGCTATGGAATCTTATGGATCTTTATGGAATCTTATGTTATGGAATCTTATCTTATGGAATCTTATGGATCTTTATGGAATCTTATGTTATGGAATCTTATGTTATGGAATCTTATGGATCTTTATGGAATCTTATCTTATGGAATCTTATCTTATGGAATCTTATGAATCTTTATGGAATCTTATGCTATGGAATCTTATGGATCTTTATGGAATGTAATCTTCTGGAATCTTATCTTATGGAACCTTATGGATCCTTATGGAATCTTATAGAATCTTTTCTTATGGAATCTTATGGATCTTTATGGAATCTTATGTTATGGAATCTTATGGATCTTTATGGAATGTAATCTTCTGGAATCTTCTGGATCTTTATGGAATCTTATGGAATCTTTTCTTATGGAATCTTATGGATCTTTATGGAATCTTATACAATCTTTTCTTATGGATCCTTATAGAATCTTATAGAATCTTTTCTTATGGAATCATATGGATCTTTATTGAATCTTATGGAATTTTATTACGGAATTTTATGGATGTTTATGGAACTGGGTGTTATTCCACTCTTTTTTTTGATCGGCCTGGGAATCTATGCTTGGGAACCTCCTCCCTGCACTGAAGCCACGCCCTCCTCATACTGTGACCCGTGCAGCATCGTGTGATTGGCTGCAGACGCTGGATCTCGGGCTCGCGGGACATTACCTTTGTCTGTGCGCCGACGGAACGACAGCTTGCGGCGTCTCAGCTTGTTGAAGCCGCTGTCAGAGTCATCGCTGCTCGGAGATCCCGGGATCATGTTTGTCTGAGGAGAGAAAGACACAGGCTCCGCCTTATTCTGGGGCATCCCGAAGCCCTGATCATCTCCCGACTAGACTACTGTAACCCCACCTCCTGTCATCTCCCGGCTCCGCCCCTTCCTCACACCTGACACCACCAACATTCTAATGCTGCCCTGATCATCTCCTGACCAGACTACTGTAACCCCACCTCCTGTCATCTCCCGGATCCGCCTCTTCCTCACACCTGACACCACTAACATTCTAGTGCTGCACTGATCATCTCCTGACCAGACTACTGTAACCCCGCCTCCTGTCATCTCCTGGCTCCGCCCCTTCCTCACACCTGACACCACTAACATTCTAGTGCTACCCTGATCATCTCCTGACCAGACTACTGTAACCCCGCCTCCTGTCATCTCCTGGCTCCGCCCCTTCCTCACACCCGACACCACTAACATTCTAGTGCTGCCCTGATCATCTCCTGACCAGACTACTGTAACCCCGCCTCCTGTCATCTCCTGGCTCCGCCCCTTCCTCACACCTGACACCACTAACATTCTAGTGCTGCCCTGATCATCTCCTGACTAGACTACTGTAACCCCGCCTCCTGTCATCTCCCGGCTCCGCCCCCGCGGTGTCCACGCACTCACGTCTCGGAGGTTGAAGGTGATTTCCAGGCTGGACCAGAAGAAGTCGGAGAATTCCGGGTACATGTCCAGCACCTCCAGCAGGTCCTCCCGGTGAATCTTGTGCAGGTCACAGTAGGTTAGGGCGCGCACGTCAGCGTTGGACTTTCCCGGCCGGGCGTAAAGGTTGATGGGCTCCCCGAATATGTCGTTCTTACCTGACAACGCAGAGGAGCCGAGATCAGGGACACGAGGTAAGTGACAGGACCAGCGGTGGCTGATTATTATTACACAGTCCCTATTATGAGGAGTGTGCGGGATAACAGAACCTTTCTAGTCCCTCCCATGAGGAGTGTGCGGGATAACAGAACCTCTTCTAGTCCCTCCCATGAGGAGTGTGCAGGGTAACAGACCCTCTTCTAGTCCCTCCCATGAGGAGTGTGCAGGGTAACAGAACCTCTTCTAGTCCCTCCCATGAGGAGTGTGCAGGGTAACAGACCCTCTTCTAGTCCCTCCCATGAGGAGTGTGCGGGATAACAGACCCTCTTCTAGTCCCTCCCATGAGGAGTGTGCAGGGTAACAGAACCTCTTCTAGTCCCTCCCATGAGGAGTGTGCAGGGTAACAGACCCTCTTCTAGTCCCTCCCATGAGGAGTGTGCGGGATAACAGACCCTCTTCTAGTCCCTCCCATGAGGAGTGTGCAGAGTAACAGAACCTCTTCCAGTCCCTCCCATGAGGAGTGTGCTGGATAACAGAACCTCTTCTAGTCCCTCCCATGAGGAGTGTGCAGGGTAACAGAACCTCTTCCAGTCCCTCCCATGAGGAGTGTGCAGGGTAACAGAACCTCTTCTAGTCCCTCCCATGAGGAGTGTGCAGGGTAACAGAACTTCTTCTAGTCCCTCCCATGAGGAGTGTGCTGGATAACAGAACCTCTTCTAGTCCCTCCCATGAGGAGTGTGCAGGGTAACAGAACTTCTTCTAGTCCCTCCCATGAGGAGTGTGCAGGGTAACAGAACCTCTTCTAGTCCCTCCCATGAGGAGTGTGCAGGGTAACAGAACCTCTTCCAGTCCCTCCCATGAGGAGTGTGCGGGGTAACAGAACCTCTTCTAGTCCCTCCCATGAGGAGTGTGCGGGGTAACAGAACCTCTTCTAGTCCCTCCCATGAGGAGTGTGCAGGGTAACAGAACCTCTTCTAGTCCCTCCCATGAGGAGTGTGCTGGATAACAGAACCTCTTCTAGTCCCTCCCATGAGGAGTGTGCAGGGTAACAGAACTTCTTCCAGTCCCTCCCATGAGGAGTGTGCAGGGTAACAGAACCTCTTCCAGTCCCTCCCATGAGGAGTGTGCGGGATAACAGAACCTCTTCTAGTCCCTCCCATGAGGAGTGTGCAGGGTAACAGAACCTCTTCTAGTCCCTCCCATGAGGAGTGTGCGGGGTAACAGAACCTCTTCTAGTCCCTCCCATGAGGAGTGTGCAGGGTAACAGACCCTCTTCTAGTCCCTCCCATGAGGAGTGTGCAGGGTAACAGAACCTCTTCTAGTCCCTCCCATGAGGAGTGTGCAGGGTAACAGAACCTCTTCCAGTCCCTCCCATGAGAAGTGTGCGGGATAACAGAACCTCTTCTAGTCCCTCCCATGAGGAGTGTGCGGGGGTAACAGAACCTCTTCTAGTCCCTCCCATGAGGAGTGTGCTGGGTAACAGACCCTCTTCTAGTCCCTCCCATGAGGAGTGTGCGGGGTAACAGACCCTCTTCTAGTCCCTCCCATGAGGAGTGTGCGGGGTAACAGAACCTCTTCTACTCCCTCCCATGAGGAGTGTGCTGGGTAACAGAACCTCTTCTAGTCCCTCCCATGAGGAGTGTGCGGGGTAACAGAACCTCTTCTACTCCCTCCCATGAGGAGTGTGCGGGGTAACAGACCCTCTTCTAGTCCCTCCCATGAGGAGTGTGCAGGGTAACAGAACCTCTTCTACTCCCTCCCATGAGGAGTGTGCTGGGTAACAGAACCTCTTCTAGTCCCTCCCATGAGGAGTGTGCGGGGTAACAGACCCTCTTCTAGTCCCTCCCATGAGGAGTGTGCAGGGTAACAGAACCTCTTCCAGTCCCTCCCATGAGGAGTGTGCAGGGTGACAGAACCTCTTCTAGTCCCTCCCATGAGGAGTGTGCGGGGTAACAAACCCTCTTCTAGTCCCTCCCATGAGGAGTGTGCGGGGTAACAGACCCTCTTCTAGTCCCTCCCATGAGGAGTGTGCGGGGTAACAGAACCTCTTCTAGTCCCTCCCATGAGGAGTGTGCAGGGTAACAGAACCTCTTCTAGTCCCTCCCATGAGAAGTGTGCGGGATAACAGAACCTCTTCTAGTCCCTCCCATGAGGAGTGTGCGGGGGTAACAGAACCTCTTCTAGTCCCTCCCATGAGGAGTGTGCGGGGTAACAGACCCTCTTCTAGTCCCTCCTATGAGGAGTGTGCTGGGTAACAGACCCTCTTCTAGTCCCTCCCATGAGGAGTGTGCGGGGTAACAGACCCTCTTCTAGTCCCTCCTATGAGGAGTGTGTAGGGTAACAGACCCTCTTCTAGTCCCTCCTATGAGGAGTGTGCTGGGTAACAGACCCTCTTCTAGTCCCTCCCATGAGGAGTGTGCGGGGTAACAGACACTCTTCTAGTCCCTCCCATGAGGAGTGTGCAGGGTAACAGAACCTCTTCCAGTCCCTCCCATGAGGAGTGTGCGGGGTAACAGACCCTCTTCTAGTCCCTCCCATGAGGAGTGTGCGGGGTAACAAACCCTCTTCTAGTCCCTCCCATGAGGAGTGTGCGGGGTAACAGACCCTCTTCTAGTCCCTCCCATGAGGAGTGTGCGGGGTAACAAACCTTCTTCTAGTCCCTCCCATGAGGAGTGTGCGGGGTAACAGACCCTCTTCTAGTCCCTCCCATGAGGAGTGTGCGGGGTAACAAACCCTCTTCTAGTCCCTCCTATGAGGAGTGTGCTGGGTAACAGACCCTCTTCTAGTCCCTCCTATGAGGAGTGTGCTGGGTAACAGAACCTCTTCTAGTCCCTCCCATGAGGAGTGTGCAGGGTAACAGAACCTCTTCCAGTCCCTCCCATGAGGAGTGTGCAGGGTAACAGAACCTCTTCCAGTCCCTCCCATGAGAAGTGTGCGGGATAACAGAACCTCTTCTAGTCCCTCCCATGAGGAGTGTGCGGGGGTAACAGAACCTCTTCTAGTCCCTCCCATGAGGAGTGTGCTGGGTAACAGACCCTCTTCTAGTCCCTCCCATGAGGAGTGTGCGGGGTAACAGACCCTCTTCTAGTCCCTCCCATGAGGAGTGTGCAGGGTAACAGAACCTCTTCTAGTCCCTCCCATGAGGAGTGTGCTGGGTAACAGAACCTCTTCTAGTCCCTCCCATGAGGAGTGTGCGGGGTAACAGACCCTCTTCTAGTCCCTCCCATGAGGAGTGTGCAGGGTAACAGAACCTCTTCCAGTCCCTCCCATGAGGAGTGTGCAGGGTAACAGAACTTCTTCTAGTCCCTCCCATGAGGAGTGTGCAGGGTGACAGACCCTCTTCTAGTCCCTCCCATGAGGAGTGTGCGGGGTAACAAACCCTCTTCTAGTCCCTCCCATGAGGAGTGTGCGGGGTAACAGACCCTCTTCTAGTCCCTCCCAAGAGGAGTGTGCGGGGTAACAGAACCTCTTCTAGTCCCTCCCATGAGGAGTGTGCAGGGTAACAGAACCTATTCTAGTCCCTCCCATGAGAAGTGTGCGGGATAACAGAACCTCTTCTAGTCCCTCCCATGAGGAGTGTGCGGGGGTAACAGAACCTCTTCTAGTCCCTCCCATGAGGAGTGTGCGGGGTAACAGACCCTCTTCTAGTCCCTCCTATGAGGAGTGTGCTGGGTAACAGACCCTCTTCTAGTCCCTCCCATGAGGAGTGTTCGGGGTAACAGACCCTCTTCTAGTCCCTCCTATGAGGAGTGTGCTGGGTAACAGACCCTCTTCTAGTCCCTCCCATGAGGAGTGTGCGGGGTAACAGACCCTCTTCTAGTCCCTCCTATGAGGAGTGTGTAGGGTAACAGACCCTCTTCTAGTCCCTCCTATGAGGAGTGTGCTGGGTAACAGACCCTCTTCTAGTCCCTCCCATGAGGAGTGTGCGGGGTAACAGACACTCTTCTAGTCCCTCCCATGAGGAGTGTGCAGGGTAACAGAACCTCTTCCAGTCCCTCCCATGAGGAGTGTGCGGGGTAACAGACCCTCTTCTAGTCCCTCCCATGAGGAGTGTGCGGGGTAACAAACCCTCTTCTAGTCCCTCCCATGAGGAGTGTGCGGGGTAACAGACCCTCTTCTAGTCCCTCCCATGAGGAGTGTGCGGGGTAACAAACCTTCTTCTAGTCCCTCCCATGAGGAGTGTGCGGGGTAACAGACCCTCTTCTAGTCCCTCCCATGAGGAGTGTGCGGGGTAACAAACCCTCTTCTAGTCCCTCCTATGAGGAGTGTGCTGGGTAACAGACCCTCTTCTAGTCCCTCCTATGAGGAGTGTGCTGGGTAACAGAACCTCTTCTAGTCCCTCCCATGAGGAGTGTGCAGGGTAACAGAACCTCTTCCAGTCCCTCCCATGAGGAGTGTGCAGGGTAACAGAACCTCTTCCAGTCCCTCCCATGAGAAGTGTGCGGGATAACAGAACCTCTTCTAGTCCCTCCCATGAGGAGTGTGCGGGGGTAACAGAACCTCTTCTAGTCCCTCCCATGAGGAGTGTGCTGGGTAACAGACCCTCTTCTAGTCCCTCCCATGAGGAGTGTGCGGGGTAACAGACCCTCTTCTAGTCCCTCCCATGAGGAGTGTGCAGGGTAACAGAACCTCTTCTAGTCCCTCCCATGAGGAGTGTGCTGGGTAACAGAACCTCTTCTAGTCCCTCCCATGAGGAGTGTGCGGGGTAACAGACCCTCTTCTAGTCCCTCCCATGAGGAGTGTGCAGGGTAACAGAACCTCTTCCAGTCCCTCCCATGAGGAGTGTGCAGGGTAACAGAACTTCTTCTAGTCCCTCCCATGAGGAGTGTGCAGGGTGACAGACCCTCTTCTAGTCCCTCCCATGAGGAGTGTGCGGGGTAACAAACCCTCTTCTAGTCCCTCCCATGAGGAGTGTGCGGGGTAACAGACCCTCTTCTAGTCCCTCCCAAGAGGAGTGTGCGGGGTAACAGAACCTCTTCTAGTCCCTCCCATGAGGAGTGTGCAGGGTAACAGAACCTATTCTAGTCCCTCCCATGAGAAGTGTGCGGGATAACAGAACCTCTTCTAGTCCCTCCCATGAGGAGTGTGCGGGGGTAACAGAACCTCTTCTAGTCCCTCCCATGAGGAGTGTGCGGGGTAACAGACCCTCTTCTAGTCCCTCCTATGAGGAGTGTGCTGGGTAACAGACCCTCTTCTAGTCCCTCCCATGAGGAGTGTTCGGGGTAACAGACCCTCTTCTAGTCCCTCCTATGAGGAGTGTGCTGGGTAACAGACCCTCTTCTAGTCCCTCCCATGAGGAGTGTGCGGGGTAACAGACCCTCTTCTAGTCCCTCCTATGAGGAGTGTGTAGGGTAACAGACCCTCTTCTAGTCCCTCCTATGAGGAGTGTGCTGGGTAACAGACCCTCTTCTAGTCCCTCCCATGAGGAGTGTGCGGGGTAACAGACACTCTTCTAGTCCCTCCCATGAGGAGTGTGCAGGGTAACAGAACCTCTTCCAGTCCCTCCCATGAGGAGTGTGCGGGGTAACAGACCCTCTTCTAGTCCCTCCCATGAGGAGTGTGCGGGGTAACAAACCCTCTTCTAGTCCCTCCCATGAGGAGTGTGCGGGGTAACAGACCCTCTTCTAGTCCCTCCCATGAGGAGTGTGCGGGGTAACAAACCTTCTTCTAGTCCCTCCCATGAGGAGTGTGCGGGGTAACAGACCCTCTTCTAGTCCCTCCCATGAGGAGTGTGCGGGGTAACAAACCCTCTTCTAGTCCCTCCTATGAGGAGTGTGCTGGGTAACAGACCCTCTTCTAGTCCCTCCTATGAGGAGTGTGCTGGGTAACAGAACCTCTTCTAGTCCCTCCCATGAGGAGTGTGCAGGGTAACAGAACCTCTTCCAGTCCCTCCCATGAGGAGTGTGCAGGGTAACAGAACCTCTTCCAGTCCCTCCCATGAGAAGTGTGCGGGATAACAGAACCTCTTCTAGTCCCTCCCATGAGGAGTGTGCGGGGGTAACAGAACCTCTTCTAGTCCCTCCCATGAGGAGTGTGCTGGGTAACAGACCCTCTTCTAGTCCCTCCCATGAGGAGTGTGCGGGGTAACAGACCCTCTTCTAGTCCCTCCCATGAGGAGTGTGCAGGGTAACAGAACCTCTTCTAGTCCCTCCCATGAGGAGTGTGCTGGGTAACAGAACCTCTTCTAGTCCCTCCCATGAGGAGTGTGCGGGGTAACAGACCCTCTTCTAGTCCCTCCCATGAGGAGTGTGCAGGGTAACAGAACCTCTTCCAGTCCCTCCCATGAGGAGTGTGCAGGGTAACAGAACTTCTTCTAGTCCCTCCCATGAGGAGTGTGCAGGGTGACAGACCCTCTTCTAGTCCCTCCCATGAGGAGTGTGCGGGGTAACAAACCCTCTTCTAGTCCCTCCCATGAGGAGTGTGCGGGGTAACAGACCCTCTTCTAGTCCCTCCCAAGAGGAGTGTGCGGGGTAACAGAACCTCTTCTAGTCCCTCCCATGAGGAGTGTGCAGGGTAACAGAACCTATTCTAGTCCCTCCCATGAGAAGTGTGCGGGATAACAGAACCTCTTCTAGTCCCTCCCATGAGGAGTGTGCGGGGGTAACAGAACCTCTTCTAGTCCCTCCCATGAGGAGTGTGCGGGGTAACAGACCCTCTTCTAGTCCCTCCTATGAGGAGTGTGCTGGGTAACAGACCCTCTTCTAGTCCCTCCCATGAGGAGTGTTCGGGGTAACAGACCCTCTTCTAGTCCCTCCTATGAGGAGTGTGCTGGGTAACAGACCCTCTTCTAGTCCCTCCCATGAGGAGTGTGCGGGGTAACAGACCCTCTTCTAGTCCCTCCCATGAGGAGTGTGCAGGGTAACAGAACCTCTTCCAGTCCCTCCCATGAGGAGTGTGCAGGGTGACAGAACCTCTTCTAGTCCCTCCCATGAGGAGTGTGCAGGGTGACAGAACCTCTTCTAGTCTCTCCCATGAGGAGTGTGCGGGGTAACAGACCCTCTTCTAGTCCCTCCCATGAGGAGTGTGCGGGGTAACAAACCCTCTTCTAGTCCCTCCCATGAGGAGTGTGCGGGGTAACAGACCCTCTTCTAGTCCCTCCCATGAGGAGTGTGCGGGGTAACAAACCTTCTTCTAGTCCCTCCCATGAGGAGTGTGCGGGGTAACAGACCCTCTTCTAGTCCCTCCCATGAGGAGTGTGCGGGGTAACAAACCCTCTTCTAGTCCCTCCTATGAGGAGTGTGCTGGGTAACAGACCCTCTTCTAGTCCCTTCTATGAGGAGTGTGCTGGGTAACAGACCCTCTTCTAGTCCCTCCCATGAGGAGTGTGCGGGGTAACAGACCCTCTTCTAGTCCCTCCCATGAGGAGTGTGCGGGGTAACAGACCCTCTTCTAGTCCCTCCCATGAGGAGTGTGCGGGGTAACAGAACCTCCTCTAGTCCCTCCTATGAGGAGTGTGCTGGGTAACAGACCCTCTTCTAGTCCCTCCCATGAGGAGTGTGCGGGGTAACAGACCCTCTTCTAGTCCCTCCCATGAGGAGTGTGCAGGGTAACAGACCCTCTTCTAGTCCCTCCCATGAGGAGTGTGCAGGGTAACAGAACCTCTTCTAGTCCCTCCCATGAGGAGTGTGCAGGGTAACAGACCCTCTTCTAGTCCCTCCCATGAGGAGTGTGCAGGATAACAGACCCTCTTCTAGTCCCTCCCATGAGGAGTGTGCGGGATAACAGACCCTCTTCTAGTCCCTCCCATGAGGAGTGTGCAGGGTAACAGACCCTCTTCTAGTCCCTCCCATGAGGAGTGTGCAGGGTAACAGACCCTCTTCTAGTCCCTCCCATGAGGAGTGTGCAGGGTAACAGAACCTCTTCCAGTCCCTCCCATGAGGAGTGTGCTGGATAACAGAACCTCTTCTAGTCCCTCCCATGAGGAGTGTGCAGGGTAACAGAACCTCTTCCAGTCCCTCCCATGAGGAGTGTGCAGGGTAACAGAACCTCTTCTAGTCCCTCCCATGAGGAGTGTGCAGGGTAACAGAACTTCTTCTAGTCCCTCCCATGAGGAGTGTGCTGGATAACAGAACCTCTTCTAGTCCCTCCCATGAGGAGTGTGCAGGGTAACAGAACCTCTTCCAGTCCCTCCCATGAGGAGTGTGCGGGGTAACAGAACCTCTTCTAGTCCCTCCCATGAGGAGTGTGCGGGGTAACAGAACCTCTTCTAGTCCCTCCCATGAGGAGTGTGCAGGGTAACAGAACCTCTTCTAGTCCCTCCCATGAGGAGTGTGCTGGATAACAGAACCTCTTCTAGTCCCTCCCATGAGGAGTGTGCAGGGTAACAGAACTTCTTCCAGTCCCTCCCATGAGGAGTGTGCAGGGTAACAGAACCTCTTCCAGTCCCTCCCATGAGGAGTGTGCGGGATAACAGAACCTCTTCTAGTCCCTCCCATGAGGAGTGTGCAGGGTAACAGAACCTCTTCTAGTCCCTCCCATGAGGAGTGTGCAGGGTAACAGAACCTCTTCTAGTCCCTCCCATGAGGAGTGTGCAGGGTAACAGAACCTCTTCCAGTCCCTCCCATGAGGAGTGCGCAGGGTAACAGAACCTCTTCTAGTCCCTCCCATGAGGAGTGTGCGGGATAACAGAACCTCTTCTAGTCCCTCCCATGAGGAGTGTGCAGGGTAACAGAACCTCTTCTAGTCCCTCCCATGAGGAGTGTGCGGGGTAACAGAACCTCTTCTAGTCCCTCCCATGAGGAGTGTGCAGGGTAACAGACCCTCTTCTAGTCCCTCCCATGAGGAGTGTGCAGGGTAACAGAACCTCTTCTAGTCCCTCCCATGAGGAGTGTGCAGGGTAACAGAACCTCTTCCAGTCCCTCCCATGAGAAGTGTGCGGGATAACAGAACCTCTTCTAGTCCCTCCCATGAGGAGTGTGCGGGGGTAACAGAACCTCTTCTAGTCCCTCCCATGAGGAGTGTGCTGGGTAACAGACCCTCTTCTAGTCCCTCCCATGAGGAGTGTGCGGGGTAACAGACCCTCTTCTAGTCCCTCCCATGAGGAGTGTGCAGGGTAACAGAACCTCTTCTAGTCCCTCCCATGAGGAGTGTGCTGGGTAACAGAACCTCTTCTAGTCCCTCCCATGAGGAGTGTGCGGGGTAACAGACCCTCTTCTAGTCCCTCCCATGAGGAGTGTGCAGGGTAACAGAACCTCTTCCAGTCCCTCCCATGAGGAGTGTGCAGGGTGACAGAACCTCTTCTAGTCCCTCCCATGAGGAGTGTGCAGGGTGACAGACCCTCTTCTAGTCCCTCCCATGAGGAGTGTGCGGGGTAACAAACCCTCTTCTAGTCCCTCCCATGAGGAGTGTGCGGGGTAACAGACCCTCTTCTAGTCCCTCCCATGAGGAGTGTGCGGGGTAACAGAACCTCTTCTAGTCCCTCCCATGAGGAGTGTGCAGGGTAACAGAACCTCTTCTAGTCCCTCCCATGAGAAGTGTGCGGGATAACAGAACCTCTTCTAGTCCCTCCCATGAGGAGTGTGCGGGGGTAACAGAACCTCTTCTAGTCCCTCCCATGAGGAGTGTGCGGGGTAACAGACCCTCTTCTAGTCCCTCCTATGAGGAGTGTGCGGGGTAACAGACCCTCTTCTAGTCCCTCCTATGAGGAGTGTGTAGGGTAACAGACCCTCTTCTAGTCCCTCCTATGAGGAGTGTGCTGGGTAACAGACCCTCTTCTAGTCCCTCCCATGAGGAGTGTGCGGGGTAACAGACCCTCTTCTAGTCCCTCCCATGAGGAGTGTGCAGGGTAACAGAACCTCTTCCAGTCCCTCCCATGAGGAGTGTGCGGGGTAACAGACCCTCTTCTAGTCCCTCCCATGAGGAGTGTGCGGGGTAACAAACCCTCTTCTAGTCCCTCCTATGAGGAGTGTGCTGGGTAACAGACCCTCTTCTAGTCCCTCCTATGAGGAGTGTGCTGGGTAACAGAACCTCTTCTAGTCCCTCCCATGAGGAGTGTGCTGGGTAACAGACCCTCTTCTAGTCCCTCCCATGAGGAGTGTTCGGGGTAACAGACCCTCTTCTAGTCCCTCCTATGAGGAGTGTGTAGGGTAACAGACCCTCTTCTAGTCCCTCCTATGAGGAGTGTGCTGGGTAACAGACCCTCTTCTAGTCCCTCCCATGAGGAGTGTGCAGGGTGACAGAACCTCTTCTAGTCCCTCCCATGAGGAGTGTGCAGGGTAACAGAACCTCTTCCAGTCCCTCCCATGAGGAGTGTGCAGGGTGACAGAACCTCTTCTAGTCTCTCCCATGAGGAGTGTGCGGGGTAACAAACCCTCTTCTAGTCCCTCCCATGAGGAGTGTGCAGGGTGACAGAACCTCTTCTAGTCTCTCCCATGAGGAGTGTGCGGGGTAACAAACCCTCTTCTAGTCCCTCCCATGAGGAGTGTGCGGGGTAACAAACCCTCTTCTAGTCCCTCCCATGAGGAGTGTGCGGGGTAACAGACCCTCTTCTAGTCCCTCCCATGAGGAGTGTGCGGGGTAACAAACCTTCTTCTAGTCCCTCCCATGAGGAGTGTGCGGGGTAACAGACCCTCTTCTAGTCCCTCCCATGAGGAGTGTGCGGGGTAACAAACCCTCTTCTAGTCCCTCCTATGAGGAGTGTGCTGGGTAACAGACCCTCTTCTAGTCCCTCCTATGAGGAGTGTGCTGGGTAACAGACCCTCTTCTAGTCCCTCCCATGAGGAGTGTGCGGGGTAACAGACCCTCTTCTAGTCCCTCCCATGAGGAGTGTGCGGGGTAACAGACCCTCTTCTAGTCCCTCCCATGAGGAGTGTGCGGGGTAACAGAACCTCCTCTAGTCCCTCCTATGAGGAGTGTGCTGGGTAACAGACCCTCTTCTAGTCCCTCCCATGAGGAGTGTGCGGGGTAACAGACCCTCTTCTAGTCCCTCCCATGAGGAGTGTGCGGGGTAACAGACCCTCTTCTAGTCCCTCCCATGAGGAGTGTGCTGGGTAACAGACCCTCTTCTAGTCCCTCCCATGAGGAGTGTGCAGGATAACAGAACCTCTTCTAGTCCCTCCTATGAGGAGTGTGCGGGATAACAGAACCTCTTCCAGTCCCTCCCATGAGGAGTGTGCAGGGTAACAGACCCTCTTCTAGTCCCTCCCATGAGGAGTGTGCGGGGTAACAGACCCTCTTCTAGTCCCTCCTATGAGGAGTGTGCGGGGTAACAGACCCTCTTCTAGTCCCTCCCATGAGGAGTGTGCGGGGTAACAGAACCTCTTCTAGTCCCTCCCATGAGGAGTGTGCGGGGTAACAGACCCTCTTCCAGTCCCTCCCATGAGGAGTGTGCAGGGTAACAGAACCTCTTCTAGTCCCTCCCATGAGGAGTGTGCGGGATAACAGAACCTCTTCTAGTCTCTCCCATGAGGAGTGTGCGGGGTAACAGACCCTCTTCTAGTCCCTCCCATGAGGAGTGTGCGGGGTAACAGACCCTCTTCTAGTCACTCCCATGAGGAGTGTGCGGGGTAACAGAACCTCTTCTAGTCTCTCCCATGAGGAGTGTGCAGGGTAACAGACCCTCTTCTAGTCACTCCCATGAGGAGTGTGCAGGGTAACAGACCCTCTTCTAGTCACTCCCATGAGGAGTGTGCGGGGTAACAGACCCTCTTCTAGTCCATCCCATGAGGAGTGTGCGGGGTAACAGAACCTCTTCTAGTCCCTCCCATGAGGAGTGTGCAGGGTAACAGACCCTCTTCTAGTCCATCCCATGAGGAGTGTGCGGGGTAACAGAACCTCTTCTAGTCCCTCCCATGAGGAGTGTGCGGGATAACAGACCCTCTTCTAGTCCCTCCCATGAGGAGTGTGCGGGGTAACAGACCCTCTTCTAGTCCCTCCCATGAGGAGTGTGCGGGGTAACAGACCCTCTTCTAGTCCCTCCCATGAGGAGTGTGCGGGGTAACAGGCCCTCTTCCAGTCCCTCCCATGAGGAGTGTGCAGGGTAACAGACCCTCTTCTAGTCCCTCCCATGAGGAGTGTGCGGGGTAACAGAACCTCTTCTAGTCCCTCCCATGAGGAGTGTGCGGGGTAACAGACCCTCTTCTAGTCCCTCCCATGAGGAGTGTGCGGGGTAACAGGCCCTCTTCCAGTCCCTCCCATGAGGAGTGTGCAGGGTAACAGACCCTCTTCTAGTCCCTCCCATGAGGAGTGTGCAGGATAACAGACCCTCTTCTAGTCCCTCCCATGAGGAGTGTGCGGGGTAACAGAACCTCTTCTAGTCCCTCCCATGAGGAGTGTGCGGGGTAACAGACCCTCTTCCAGTCCCTCCCATGAGGAGTGTGCAGGGTAACAGACCCTCTTCTAGTCCCTCCCATGAGGAGTGTGCAGGATAACAGACCCTCTTCTAGTCCCTCCCATGAGGAGTGTGCGGGGTAACAGAACCTCTTCTAGTCTCTCCCATGAGGAGTGTGCGGGGTAACAGACCCTCTTCTAGTCCCTCCCATGAGGAGTGTGCGGGGTAACAGAACCTCTTCTAGTCCCTCCCATGAGGAGTGTGCGGGGTAACAGACCCTCTTCTAGTCCCTCCCATGAGGAGTGTGCGGGGTAACAGACCCTCTTCTAGTCCCTCCCATGAGGAGTGTGCGGGGTAACAGGCCCTCTTCTAGTCCCTCCCATGAGGAGTGTGCGGGGTAACAGGCCCTCTTCCAGTCCCTCCCATGAGGAGTGTGCAGGGTAACAGACCCTCTTCTAGTCCCTCCCATGAGGAGTGTGCGGGGTAACAGAACCTCTTCTAGTCCCTCCCATGAGGAGTGTGCGGGGTAACAGACCCTCTTCTAGTCCCTCCCATGAGGAGTGTGCGGGGTAACAGGCCCTCTTCCAGTCCCTCCCATGAGGAGTGTGCAGGGTAACAGACCCTCTTCTAGTCCCTCCCATGAGGAGTGTGCAGGATAACAGACCCTCTTCTAGTCCCTCCCATGAGGAGTGTGCAGGGTAACAGAACCTCTTCTAGTCTCTCCCATGAGGAGTGTGCGGGGTAACAGACCCTCTTCTAGTCCCTCCCATGAGGAGTGTGCGGGGTAACAGAACCTCTTCTAGTCCCTCCCATGAGGAGTGTGCGGGGTAACAGACCCTCTTCTAGTCCCTCCCATGAGGAGTGTGCGGGGTAACAGACCCTCTTCTAGTCCCTCCCATGAGGAGTGTGCGGGGTAACAGAACCTCTTCTAGTCCCTCCCATGAGGAGTGTGCAGGGTAACAGACCCTCTTCTAGTCTCTCCCATGAGGAGTGTGCTGTATAACAGAACCTCTTCTAGTCCCTCCCATGAGTAGTGTGCAGGGTAACAGAACATCTTCTAGTCCCTCCCATGAGGAGTGTGCAGGGTAACAGACCCTCTTCTAGTCCCTCCCATGAGGAGTGTGCGGGGTAACAGACCCTCTTCTAGTCCCTCCCATGAGGAGTGTGCGGGGTAACAGAACCTCTTCTAGTCCCTCCCATGAGGAGTGTGCAGGGTAACAGAACCTCTTCCAGTCCCTCCCATGAGGAGTGTGCGGGGTAACAGACCCTCTTCTAGTCCCTCCCATGAGGAGTGTGCAGGGTAACAGACCCT
The DNA here is from genome assembly GCA_027917425.1 of Gastrophryne carolinensis. NCBI lineage: Eukaryota > Metazoa > Chordata > Amphibia > Anura > Microhylidae > Gastrophryne > Gastrophryne carolinensis. The sequence continues at coordinate 423,987 of JAQIHN010000045.1, read as the reverse complement.
CTTCTAGTCCCTCCCATGAGGAGTGTGCGGGGTAACAGAACCTCTTCTAGTCTCTCCCATGAGGAGTGTGCAGGGTAACAGAACCTCTTCCAGTCCCTCCCATGAGGAGTGTGCGGGGTAACAGAACCTCTTCTAGTCCCTCCCATGAGGAGTGTGCAGGGTAACAGAACCTCTTCCAGTCCCTCCCATGAGGAGTGTGCGGGGTAACAGACCCTCTTCTAGTCTCTCCCATGAGGAGTGTGCGGGGTAACAGACCCTCTTCTAGTCCCTCCCATGAGGAGTGTGCAGGGTAACAGAACCTCTTCCAGTCCCTCCCATGAGGAGTGTGCGGGGTAACAGAACCTCTTCTAGTCCCTCCCATGAGGAGTGTGCAGGGTAACAGAACCTCTTCCAGTCCCTCCCATGAGGAGTGTGCGGGGTAGCAGAACCTCTTCTAGTCCCTCCTATGAGGAGTGTGCTGGGTAACAGACCCTCTTCTAGTCCCTCCTATGAGGAGTGTGCAGGGTAACAGAACCTCTTCTAGTCCCTCCCATGAGGAGTGTGCAGGGTAACAGAACCTCTTCTAGTCCCTCCCATGAGGAGTGTGCAGGATAACAGAACCTCTTCTAGTCCCTCCCATGAGGAGTGTGCAGGCTAACAGAACCTCTTCCAGTCCCTCCCATGAGGAGTGTGCGGGGTAGCAGAACCTCTTCTAGTCCCTCCTATGAGGAGTGTGCGGGGTAACAGAACCTCTTCTAGTCCCTCCCATGAGGAGTGTGCAGGGTAACAGAACCTCTTCCAGTCCCTCCCATGAGGAGTGTGCGGGGTAACAGACCCTCTTCTAGTCCCTCCCATGAGGAGTGTGCAGGGTAACAGAACCTCTTCCAGTCCCTCCCATGAGGAGTGTGCGGGGTAGCAGAACCTCTTCTAGTCCCTCCTATGAGGAGTGTGCGGGGTAACAGAACCTCTTCTAGTCCCTCCCATGAGGAGTGTGCAGGGTAACAGAACCTCTTCCAGTCCCTCCCATGAGGAGTGTGCGGGGTAGCAGAACCTTTTCTAGTCCCTCCTATGAGGAGTGTGCTGGGTAACAGACCCTCTTCTAGTCCCTCCTATGAGGAGTGTGCAGGGTAACAGAACCTCTTCTAGTCCCTCCCATGAGGAGTGTGCAGGGTAACAGAACCTCTTCTAGTCCCTCCCATGAGGAGTGTGCAGGGTAACAGAACCTCTTCCAGTCCCTCCCATGAGGAGTGTGCAGGGTAACAGAACCTCTTCCAGTCCCTCCCATGAGGAGTGTGCAGGGTAACAGAACCTCTTCTAGTCCCTCCCATGAGGAGTGTGCAGGGTAACAGAACCTCTTCTAGTCCCTCCCATGAGGAGTGTGCAGGGTAACAGAACCTCTTCTAGTCCCTCCCATGAGGAGTGTGCAGGGTAACAGAACCTCTTCCAGTCCCTCCCATGAGGAGGTTACTCGCTTGTTACAATATAATACAGAAGTATGGAAACCTCACCCAATATGGCGACCACGACATCACCGCGCAAGATTTCAATGGATCCCCGGGACAGGAAGTAGAGGGCGGTGAGTACGTCTCCCGCATGCACCAGGGTGTCCCCGGGAGGGGCGTGCGTGGTCTTGAATTTCATGGCCAGCGCACGCAGGCAGCCCTTGGTGGCCCCCTGGAAGGGTTTGCAGTTCTGCAGGAGGCTCCGGTTCAGGTGAAGGCAGATATCGGCCTGAAGACATTCCGGGAAACCCTTCAAAACCTGAAAGAGAAGAGTCAGGAGACGCTGTATATAGAGGAGAGAAGAGAAGGAGGGGGGCGGAGAGAAGGAGGGAGGCGGAGAGAAGAGAGAAGGAGGGGGGCGGAGAGAAGAGAGAAGGGGGGCGGAGAGAAGAGAGAAGGAGGGGGGCGGAGAGAAGAGAGGAGGGGGGGCAGAGAGAAGAGAGAAGGAAGGGGGCGGAGAGAAGGAGGGAGGCGGAGAGAAGAGAGAAGGAGGGAGGCGGAGAGAAGAGAGAAGGAGGGGGGCGGAGAGAAGAGAGGAGGGGGGCGGAGAGAAGAGAGAAGGAGGGGGGCAGAGAGAAGAGAGAAGGAGGGGGGCGGAGAGAAGAGAGAAGGAGGGGGCGGAGAGAAGAGAGAAGGAGGGAGGCGGAGAGAAGAGAGAAGGAGGGGGCGGAGAGAAGAGAGAAGGAGGGAGGCGGAGAGAAGAGAGAAGGAGGGGGCGAAGAGAAGAGAGAAGGAGGGGGCGGAGAGAAAAGAGAAGGAGGGGGCGGAGAGAAGAGAGAAGGAGGGAGGCGGAGAAAAGGGAGAAGGAAGGAGGCTGAGAGAAGAGAGAATGAGGGGGCGGAGAGAAGAGAGAAGGAGGGGGCGGAGAGAAGAGAGAAGGAGGGAGGCGGAGAGAAGAGAGAAGGAGGGGGCGAAGAGAAGAGAGAAGGAGGGGGCGGAGAGAAGGAGGGGGCGGAGAGAAGAGAGAAGGAGGGAGGCGGAGAGAAGAGAGAAGGAGGGGGGCGGAGAGAAGAGAGAAGGAGGGGGGCGGAGAGAAGAGAGAAGGAGGGGCGGAGAGAAGAGAGAAGGAGGGGGGCAGAGAAAAGAGAGAAGGAGGGTGGCGGAGAGAAGAGAGAAGGAGGGAGGCAGAGAGAAGAGAGAAGAAGGAGAGAGGCGGAGAGAAGGAGAGAGGCGGAGAGAAGAGAAGGAGGGGAGAAGAGAAAACGAGGGGAGAAGAGAAGAGAAGGATTGAGGCAGGAAGAAGAGAGAACAGAAGAGAGAAGAGTCAGGAGACGCTGTATATAGAGGAGGAGAGGAGAGAAAAGAAGGAGGGAGGCGGAGAGAAGAGAGAAGCAGAGAGGTGGAGAGAAGAGAGAAGGAGGGGGGCGGAGAAAAGAGAGAAGGAGGGGGCAGAGAGAAGAGAGAAGGAGAGAGGTGGAGAGAAGAGAGAAGGAGGGGGTGGAGAGAAGAGAGAAGCAGAGAGGTGGAGAGAAGAGAGAAGGAGGGGGGCGGAGAAAAGAGAGAAGGAGGGGGCAGAGAGAAGAGAGAAGGAGAGAGGTGGAGAGAAGAGAGAAGGAGGGAGGTTGAGAGAAGAGAGAAGGAGGGAGGCGGAGAGAAGAGAGAAGCAGAGAGGTGGAGAGAAGAGAGAAGGAGGGGGGCAGAGAAAAGAGAGAAGGAGGGGGGCGGAGAAAAGAGAGAAAGGGGGGCGGAGAGAAGAGAGAAGGAGGGGGCGGAGAGAAGAGAGAAGGAGGGGGCGGAGAAAAGAGAGAAGGAGGGGGGCGGAGAGAAGAGAGAAGGAGGGAGGCAGAGAGAAGAGAGAAGGAGAGAGGCGGAGAGAAGGAGAGAGGCGGAGAGAAGAGAAGGAGGGGAGAAGAGAAAAGGAGGGGAGAAGACAAGAGAAGAGAAGGATTGAGGCAGGAAGAAGAGAGAACAGAAGAGAGAAGAGTCAGGAGACGCTGTATATAGAGGAGGAGAGGAGAGAAAAGAAGGAGGGAGGCGGAGAAAAGAGAGAAGCAGAGAGGTGGAGAGAAGAGAGAAGGAGGGAGGCGGAGAGAAGAGAGAAGCAGAGAGGTGGAGAGAAGAGAAAATAGAAGAGAGAAGAGTCAGGAGACGCTGTATATAGAGGAGAGGAGAGAAGAGAGGGATGGAGGCGGGGAGAAGATAAATGAAAGGTGGGGAGAAGAGAGGAGGGGACAGAGCATACAGTATAGAGGGGAGGGCAGGAGGACAGAATAGAGGGGAGGGCAGGAGGACAGTACAGAGGGGAGGGCAGGGGGACAGTATAGAGGGGAGGGCAGGAGGACAGAACAGAGGGGAGGGCAGGAGGACAGTATAGAGGGGAGGGCAGGAGGACAGTACAGAGGGGAGGGCAGGAGGACAGAACAGAGGGGAGGGCAGGAGGACAGTACAGAGGGGAGGGCAGGAGGACATTATAGAGGTAAGGACAGGAGGACAGTATAGAGAACATTACAGAGGGGAGGGCAGGAGGACAGAATAGAGGAGAGGGCAGGAGGACAGTACAGAGGGGAGGGCAGGAGGACAGTATAGAGGGGAGGGCAGGAGGACAGAACAGAGGGGAGGGCAGGAGGACAGTATAGAGGGGAGGGCAGGAGGACAGTATAGAGGGGAGGGCAGGAGGACAGTACAGAGGGGAGGGCAGGAGGACAGTACAGAGGGGAGGGCAGGAGGACAGAACAGAGGGGAGGGCAGGAGGACAGTACAGAGGGGAGGGCAGGAGGACATTATAGAGGTAAGGACAGGAGGACAGTATAGAGAACATTACAGAGGGGAGGGCAGGAGGACAGAATAGAGGAGAGGGCAGGAGGACAGTATAGAGGGCAGGGCAGGAGGACAGTATAGAGGGGATGGCAGGAGGACAGAATAGAGGGGAGGGCAGGAGGACAGAATAGAGGGGAGGGCAGGAGGACAGTACAGAGAGGAGGGCAGGAGGACAGTACAGGGGGGAGGGCAGGAGGACAGTATAGAGGTGAGGGCAGGAGAACAGTACAGAGGGGAGGGCAGGAGGACAGTACAGAGGGGATGGCAGGAGGACAGTGTATAGAGGGGAGGGCAGGAGGACAGTACAGAGGGGAGGGCAGGAGAACAGAATAGAGGGGATGGCAGGGGGACAGTATAGAGGGGAGGCCAGGAGGACAGTATAGAGGTGATGGCAGGAGGACAGAATAGAGGGGATGGCAGGAGGACAGTATAGAGGTGATGGCAGGAGGACAGTATAGAGGGGATGGCAGGGGGACAGTATAGAGGTGATGGCAGGAGGACAGTATAGAGGGGATGGCAGGGGGACAGTATAGATGGGAGGCCAGGAGGACAGTATAGAGGTGAGGCCAGGGCAGTATAGAGGGGAGGCCAGGAGGACAGAATAGAGGGGATGGCAGGGGGACTGTATAGAGGTGAGGCCAGGGCAGTATAGAGGGGAGGTCAGGAGGACAGTATAGAGGTGAGGGCAGGAGGATGGCAGAGAGGGCAGCAGTAAATGAGAGAGAAGTGATGAATTTTGGGTGGGATAGAGAGGCTCGGACTCACGGCGTTCATGTCGATGCCGTTGGTGTAGGACCAGGCGTGCTGGAAGTATTCCTCCAGGCGCTGGCGCAGGGGGTTGGGGATCTGGTGGAAGCGGATGAACTCGCGGACGCGCAGCATCTGGGTGTGATAGCGGGCGGTACCAGAGTACAGGCGCTGGATGATGGCCGACACATTCCCGAAAATACTGGCGTACATCAGCGCTGGAGGAGAGCATTGAAAAGCAATATATTAATATCTGTGTGACGTCATCGCCTCATTACCCCCCCCCCCCCCATGCCCAAATAACTGAATTATTTGGAAGACACCCATGCTCGTTTTTTTCTCTCTAAGTTTATTAGAGGACACCCATTCTCATTCATCTTGCCTCGAGTTTATTAGAGGACACCCATCCTCGTTCTTATTGCCCTGAATTATTTAGAGGAGACTCATTATTATTCTTCTTGGCTCAAGTTTATTAGAGGACACCCATCCTCATTGTTCTTGCCTCGACTTTATTAGAGGACACCCATCCTCGTTGTTCTTGCCTCGAGTTTATTAGAGGAGACTCATTCTCATCCTTCTTGCCTCGAGTTTAACAGAGGACACCCATCCTCATTTTTCTTGCCTCAAATTTATTAGAGGACACCCATCCTCGTTCTTCTTGCCTCAAATTTATTAAAGCACACCCATACTCGTTCTTCTTGCCTCGAGTTTATTAGAGGTCACCCATCCTCGTTCTTCTTGCCTCAAATTTATTAGAGGACACCCATCCTCGTTCTTCTTGCGTCGAGTTTATTAGAGGACACCTATCCTCATTCCTCTTGCTTTGGGATTATAAGAGGACACCCATCCTCGTTCTTCATTCAAAAGCAATATATTAATACTTGTGTGACATCATCGCCTTATTACCCCCCATGCCCATACAGCGAGTGTCCCCCTCTGCGGGGGTCGTTGCTTGCGGTGGCCGCTGATGTCCTCCAGGTGGTAGCACAGTGCTTTCTTTAGTGAAGCCCATTACTACATACGACAGAAACATCTCCATCCAGACCCGTCGATCATTTATATAGAACTCTATGGGGCAGATTTCCAAGGCAAGTGCTAATAAAAAAAACAAAGCTGCAGCAGTTTCCCGGCCCCCAAGTGTTTGCTGCAGATAAATCTGCCTCTGAACACGGCGGGCTCAGCTGTCAGTGACATGCTCGGCAGCAGAACGCAAGAGCCCGGCTTTCCTCACACGTCCTTCGCTTGAAAAATGACCAGCCCCAGATACAGAAGCCAGCTCCTGGCAGCCATAATCAGCAGCAAAAACAACCTCCGGGATTCTCCTTCAGTTCTAGAACAGCAGAGATTTCCCATGGCTTCGTTAACCATCAACATTTTATCTTTATCTTTATTTTTATAGGACACAAAGAGGTCTGTGCATCAGGGAGGATCTATGGGAGCGGAAAGGCCTCTTCATCTTACAGATGCTGATAACAAGCTGTTTTTATGAGCCCAGGATGGCTGTGTGTGGATAAGTAACCTATTACAGAGAGGCTTCAGACCCTAACCCCCCCCCCCCCCCCCCACACACACACACACACACACACACACACACACACCCCTGTAAGAAGGGCACTGGAGCCTAGAGTTTGCTGATAACTTTGGTGACCAAAGACAGCCATCCTTATTCTTTTCTCTTCAAGTTGATTAGACAACACCCATCCTCGTTCCTCTTGCCTCGATTTTATTAGAGGACAGCAATCCTTGTTCTTCTTGCCTTGAGTTTATTAGAGGACACTAATCCATGTTCTTCTTGCCTTGATTTTTTTAGAAGACACCCATCCTCGTTCTTCTTGCTTTAAATATTTTAGAAGACACCCATCCTTGTTCTTCTTGCCTCGAGTATTTTAGAGGACACCCATCCTCATTCTTCTCGCTTAGAGATTATTAGACGACACCCATCTTTGTTCTTCATGTCTCGAGTATTTTAGAGGACACCCATCATCGTTCTTCTCCCTTTGAGTATATTAGAGGACACCCATCCTCGTTCATTTCTCTCCAAGCTTGGAGCGTGGAGTTTATTAGATGACCCTCATCCTCGTTCTTTTCTCTTCAAGACTATTAGAGGACACCCATCCTTGTTCTTTTCTATTCAAGATTATTACACAACACCCATCCTCGTTCTTCTTGCCTTGAGTTTATTAAAGGACACCCATCCTAGTTCTTCTTGCCTCGAATATTTTAGAGGACACCCATCCTCATTCTTTTCGCTTTGAGTTTATTAGAAGACACCCATCCTCGTTCTTCTTGCTTTGAGTTTATTAGAGGACACCCATCCATATTCTTCTTGCATAGAGATTATTAGACAACACCCATCTTTGTTCTTCTTGCCTCCAGTATTTTAGAGGACACCCATCCTTATTCTTCTTGCTTAGAGATTATTAGACAACACCCATCCTCGTTCTTCTTGCCTCGAATTTATTAAAGGACACTCATCCTCGGTCTTCTTGCCTCAAGTTTATTAAAGGACACCCATCCTTGTTCTCCTTGTCTCGAATATTTTGGAAAACACCCATCCTCATTCTTTTAGCTTTGAGTTTATTAGACAACACCCATCTTCGTCTTCTTGCTTTGAGATTAGAGGACACCGATCCTCGTTCTTCTTGCCTCGAGTTTATTAGAAGACACCCATCCTTGTTCTTCTTGCCTCAAATTTATTAGAGGAGACTCATCCCCATTCTTCTTGCCTCGAGTTTATTAGAGGACACCCATTCTCGTTCTTGCATCGAGTTTATTAGAGGACACCCATCCTCATTCTTCTTGCTTTGAGATTATTAGAGGACACCCATCCTCATTTTTCTTGCCTTGAGTTTATTAGAGGACACTCATCCTCATTCTTTTAGCTTTGAGTTTATTAGAGGACAATTTTTTTCTCTTCAAGTTTACTAGAGGACACCCATCCTTGTTCTTCTTGCCTCGAGTATTTTAGAGGACACCCATCCTCATTTTTTTAGCTTTGAGTTTATTAGAGGACACCCATCCTCGTTCTTCTCGCTTAGAGATTATTTGACAACACCCTTCTTTGTCCTTCTTATCTTGAGTATTGGAGTTTATTAGATGACACCCATCCTCGTTCTTTTCTATTCAACTTTATTAGAGGACACCCATCCTCGTTCTTCTTGCCTTGAGTTTATTAGGCAACACCCATCTTCGTTCTTCTTGCCTCGAATATTTTAAAGAACACCCATCCTTATTCTTTTCACTTAGAGATTATTAGACAACACCTATCTTTGTTCTTCTTGCCTTGAGTAATTTACAGGACACCCATCATCGTTCTTCTCACTTTTAGTTTATCAGAGGACACGCATCCTCGCTCTTCTTGCTTTGAGTTTATTAGAGGGCATCCGTCCTCATTCTTCTCGCCTCGAGTGTTTTAGAGGAAACCCATCCTCATTCTTTTTGTCGGCCTCAGACCCTAATCCCCTGCCCCCATCCCTGTTAGAAGGTCACTGGAACCTATAGCTTGCCGATAAATTTGGTGACCAAGTTAGCAAAACTGAATTATTTGGAAGACACCCATCCTCAATCTTTTCTCTCTACGTTTATTAGAGGACATGCATCCTCATTCATCTTGCCTCGAGTTTATTAAAGGACACCCATCCTCATTCTTCTTGCTTTGAGATTATTAGAGGACGCCCATCCTCGTTCTTCTTGGCTCAATTAATTAGAGGTGACTCATTCTTATTCTTCTTGGCTCGAGTTTATTAGAGGACACCCATCCTTATTCTTCTTGCTTTGAGATTATTAGAGGACACCCATCCTCGTTCTTCTTGGCTCAAGTTTATTAGGGGACACCCATTCTTGTTCTTCCTGCCTCGAGTTTATTAGAAAACGCCCATCCTCGTTCTTCTTGGCTCAAGTTTATTAGGGGAAACCCATCCTTGTTCTTCTTGCCTCGAGTTTATTAGAGGACACCCATCCTTGTTCTTTGAGCTTTAAGTTTATCAGAGGACACCCATCCTCGTTCTTTTAGCTTTGAGTTTATTAGAGGACACCCATGCTCGTTCTTTTAGCTTTGAGTTTATTAGAGGACCCCTTTCCTTGCATGACTACCTGTTTTGGCTCTCAGAACATCGGCACTGGATTACGGCTTCCCCTGACTCTAGACTCTCTGGATTCCCTGCATCAGCTTCCCCCAAATACCGGACTGGACTTTTCCTATATTTGTGCTCAGTGGTAACAGTAGCAGGACACTGACTTTTCCGCAGCATAGTCTGACCCTCCTTGCGAAAGGCTACGGGGAAAACCAGGTCTGTTGGCAGATTCCCCGTCCTGAAACCACTGCATGGTGTAGCAGTCTAACCGCTAATCTCTGCTGGTTCCCCTCAGTTACAGACAGCTTTAATTCACTATTGTTTTCCGTATTTCCTTCAGTTCCTGCCTGGTGTTTCTGATTCTGTATCATCCTCACACCTGACACTCCGGCCCTCCCCTATGCTGAGTTTTCCCGGTCTCCTCTTTCTGGAGAGGATTGGCGGTATTGCTGGCAGCTGTATGTATCTAAATTGGCCTGGTCTCCAGAAAGGTACGCGACCCCTACTTACCTTACCGGAGCCAAGGACAGGACTATGAAAGCCAAGACTCTACGAGGCTGCCATCAGGTCAGAAGATCTCCTCGGGTGCATTCCCGGCCTCGTTTATGACGCTATCGGTTTACCCCCTAAAGAGTGGCGACAGGTCTGCGATGGAGCTATTGGGTGGACCGGACTTAACAAACAAACCAATCCTCAATCTCACCTCAGCCCACCAGCACCCAACCAGCTACCACTGTGTCACATGATCCCCCTGCCCCCCAGACATGTGCGCGATGCTACTTACAGCCAATCAGCATGACACAGATAGAGAAGATCTTCTCGGAGTTTGTGTTGGGGGAGACGTTGCCGAAGCCGACGCTGGTCAGGCTGCTGAAGGTGAAGTAGAGAGCGGTGACGTACTTGTCGTTGATGCTGGGGCCGGATTTCAGGTTACTGTTGTTGTACGGCTTCATGATCTGCGTGCCCAGCGAATAGAGCCAGCCGATAGGCCGATACTCATTGTCATAGTGTTCCATGTGACCGATGGCGTACCAGATGCAGGCCAGCCAATGGGCAATGAGGGCGAAGGTGCACATGAGGAGGAAGAGGACCGCCGCTCCGTACTCCGAATAACGGTCCAGCTTACGGGCCACTCGTACCAGGCGCAGGAGGCGGGCCGTCTTTAAAAGACCAATCAGGGTGGTTGTCTGGAAAAACAGAGCGGGAGATTACTACACGGAATACAGAGAGAAAGGAGACGCCAGCGACCCCTGGTGGTGGTGGGGGGGGCATTGAGTTTTAGAAACTCAGGGGGTTAGTAGTCGTAATTTATTTATCATTAGAAGAGAAGCGCGCCATGAACAAGAAAAAAACATTAGTACTTACCCTCAGCGCCCACTTCACTATATAAGCAGCTATGACTGGGGAGCCTGGCTGCATCCTCCCGGCACCATTTCCTGCGCCCACTTTTAAAGAGAAAAACAACGGGGCTCCCAGCGTTCTGTGGTGTGTGCTATTGAAATGTAAAGAGCTCACAGTTGGATCCCAGCTTTCTGTGATGTGTGCTATTGAAATGTAAAGAGCTCACAGCTGGCTCCCAGCTTTCTGTGCTGTGTGCTAATGAAATGTAAAGAGCTCACAGCTGGCTCCCAGCTTCCTGTAATGTGTGCTACTGAAATGTAAAGAGCTCACAGCTTTCTGTGATGTGCGCTAATGAAATGTAAAGAGCTCCCAGCTGGCTGTGATGTGTGCTATTGAAATATAAAGAGCTCACACCTGGCCCACAGCTTTCTGTAATGTGTGCTATTGAAATGTAAAGAGCTCACAGCTTTCTGTGATGTGTGCTATTGAAATGTAAAGAGCTCCCAGCTTTCTGGGATGTGTGCTAATGAAATGCAAATAGCTCACAGCTGGCTCCCAGCTTTCTGTGATGTGTGCTATTGAAATGTAAAGAACTCACAGCTAGCTCACAGCTTTCTGTGATGTGTGATAATGAAATGTAAAGAGCTCACAGCTGGCTCCCAGCTTTCTGTGATGTGTGCTAATGAAATGTAAAGAGCTCACGGCTGGCTCCCAGCTTTCTGTGATGTGTGATAATGAAATGTAAAGAGCTCACAGCTGGCTCCCAGCTTTCTGTAATGTGTGCTATTGAAATGTAAAGAGCTCACAGCTTTCTGTGATGTGTGCTAATGAAATGTAAAGAGCTCACAGCTGGCTCCCAGCTTTCTGTAATGTGTGCTATTGAAATGTAAAGAGCTCACAGCTTTCTGTGATGTGTGTTATTGAAATGTAAAGAGCTCACAGCTGGCTCACAGATTTCTGTGATGTGTGCTATTGAAATGTAAAGAGCTCCCAGCTTTCTGTGATGTGTGCTATTGAAATGTAAAGAACTCACAGCTGGCTCACAGCTTTCTGTGATGTGTGCTATTGAAATGTAAAGAGCTCACAGCTGGCTCACAGCTTTCTGTGATGTGTGCTAATAAAATGTAAAGAGCTCCCAGCTTTCTGTGATGTGTGCTAATGAAATGTAAAGAGCTCACAGCTGGCTCCCAGCTTTCTGTGATGTGTGATAATGAAATGTAAAGAGCTCACAGCTGGCTCCCAGCTTTCTGTGATGTGTGCTAATGAAATGTAAAGAACTCACAGCTGGCTCCCAGCTTTCTGTGATGTGTGCTATTGAAATGTAAAGAGCTCCCAGCTGGCTCCCAGCTTTCTGTGATGTGTGCTATTGAAATGTAAAGAGCTCACAGCTGGCTCCCAGCTTTCTGTGATGTGTGCTATTGAAATGTAAAGAGCTCCCAGCTGTCTCCCAGCTTTCTGTGATGTGCGCTATTGAAATGTAAAATGCTCACAGCTGGCTCCCAGCTTTCTGGGATGTGTGCTAATGAAATGCAAAGAGCTCACAGCTGGCTCCCAGCTTTCTGTGATGTGTGATAATGAAATGTAAAGAACTCACAGCTGGCTCACAGCTTTCTGTGATGTGTGCTATTGAAATGTAAAGAGCTCACAGCTGGCTCACAGCTTTCTGTTATGTGTGCTAATAAAATGTAGAGCTCACAGCTAGCTCACAGCTTTCTGTGATGTGTGATAATGAAATGTAAAGAGCTCACAGCTGGCTCCCAGCTTTCTGTGATGTGTGCTAATGAAATGTAAAGAGCTCACAGCTGGCTCCCAGCTTTTTGTGATGTGTGATAATGAAATGTAAAGAGCTCACAGCTGGCTCCCAGCTTTCTGTGATGTGTGCTAATGAAATGTAAAGAACTCACAGCTTGCTCCCAGCTTTCTGTGATGTGTGCTATTGAAATGTAAAGAGCTCACAGCTGGCTCCCAGCTTTCTGTGATGTGTGATAATGAAATGTAAAGAGCTCACAGCTGGCTCCCAGCTTTCTGGGATGTGTGCTAATGAAATGTAAAGAGCTCACAGCTGGTTCCCAGCTTTCTGTGATGTGTGATAATGAAATGTAAAGAGCTCACAGCCGGCTCCCAGCTTTCTGTGATGTGTGATAATGAAATGTAAAGAGCTCACAGCTGGCTCCCAGCTTTCTGGGATGTGTGCTAATGAAATGTAAAGCGCTCACAGCTGGTTCCCAGCTTTCTGTGATGTGTGATATTGAAATGTAAAGAGCTCACAGCAGGCTCCCAGCTTTCTGTGATGTGTGCTATTGAAATGTAAAGAGCTCACAGCTGGCTCACAGCTTTCTGTGATGTGTGCTATTGAAATGTAAAGAGCTCACAGCTGGCCCCCCAGCTTTCTGTGATGTGTGCTAATGAAATGTAAAGTGCTCAAAGCCGGCTCACAGCTTTCTGTAATGTGTGCTAATGAAATGTAAAGAGCTCACAGCTGGCTCACAGCTTTCTGTGATGTGTGCTATTGAAATGTAAAGAGCTCACAGCTGGCCCCCAGCTTTCTGTGATGTGTGCTAATGAAATGTAAAGAGCTCACAGCCGGCTCATAGGGGTCCCGGCACCCGCCTAGTGCTGATGCCTGCCCTGCTAATGGTAAACCAAGTGAAGGGGGGTGGAGCTATGACCCTGCATGAACTACAACTCCCAGCATGCCATGTCCATGATGCAAATGACTTGATCAGGAGAGTCGGGAGAGATTTCGCTCTTACACACTCTCATAGTGACACAGCGCGCATTTCGCCACGTTACCTCTTTACGGCTCTTTGGAGTTTCGTCGATCTTCGTCCACAACTTGAAAGATAAAAAATTTTCATTGATTCTCTGACCAATAAGAATCTCCAGACCAACCTTCCAGCCCCGCCCCCCTCCACCATCACCCATGGTTACGCTAATAATAAAGTTAGACCGGCACCTGACCCTTACCCCAAAAATTCACTATTGTGTCTCTTTCTCCTCACCCCTCGCCTCTATGATGCAAGAGATTGCCCCGCCCTTATCTGCATGGCAACCGAAGCTGATTGGCCAGCTCCACAACCGAACCTGTGGACCAATTTACTTGTCTGATATGGTTCCCTTATCGCCCACCTGCCCCCAGCCTCCTAAGGCCCCATGACCTCCAACCCTATAAGCTCCACCTACTATTATCTCCACCCACTGCCAGCCATTATCAGGGGTGACACGTGTATGGAGCTGTGCCCTCGCCCGCCATCACAGGAGCTGGAGAGTGAAGGTGAGGTGCATGCGCTGTGGTTACCAGAAGCAGCAGCAGCTGTGGAAGCCGGTGGAGGGGGAGGAGCCGTGACCAGTGCCCGGCCAGCATAGGCTGAAGCCGCAAAAACCCCGCCCACCGCGACGTAGTGTCTATAAGACTCCAGGGCTGGGAAAAAGCCTCCCCCCGGGGTATCCCGACCTGGGATGCCCCTGTGTGTGTTTGTGAAACCCCGCCCCCAGGACCGCAGCTTCTTGTCCAATCAGAAAGGTTCGTGGAAGAGCTTCATACCCGGCACTCAATGATGCTTACCTTGCCGGAGATCCCGCAGCGCATGTGCTGGCTCCGTCCAATCAGCGATCTACGCCTTGAATATTAACGAGTGGCACAGAACGCTGTTTGCAGGCAGGGAGCGGGCGGCATCCCTTCAGGCTGTGCATGCGCACTCCTGCCATAAAACATCAGTCTGGTGCGTGCGCCCACATCAGGCCTGAGTTATGATGGACCGGCCCAAACATGCACCAGAAAGGGAAGTTTTACAGCTCACACCCTATGTGGGATGCCCCGGGGACAGGAAGTCTCTGAGGTTTCAGGGCCTTGAGATTTCACGCAGGGTTTAGGTGCGCTTTAATGGTGGAGAGTAGGACAAGGACGTGTATGCACACTGGGAGAATTCTAAGCCAATGAATGGGCTGCACTGAGGGGCCGCACCCCCCACTCATCACTTCCCCCCATTTCTTGCTGGACACCTGTCATACCCGTGGGGCCCCTGTCATACCCGTGGTATGTCTGTCATACCCTTGGGGCACCTGTCATACCCGTGGTATATCTGTCATACCCGTGGTATATCTGTCATACCCGTGGGGCACCTGTCATACCCGTGGTATGTCTGTCATACCCGTGGGGCACCTGTCATACCTGTGGGGCACCTGTCATACCCGTGCTATGTCTGTCATACCCTTGGGGCACCTGTCATACCCGTGGGGCACCTGTCATCCCTGTGGTATGTCTGTCATACCCGTGGGGCACCTGTCATACCCGTGGTATGTCTGTCATACCCGTGGGGCACCTGTCATCCCTGTGGTATGTCTGTCATACCCGTGGGGCACCTGTCATCCCCGTGGTATGTCTGTCATACCCGTGGGGCACCTGTCATACCCGTGGGGCACCTGTCATACCCGTGGTATGTCTGTCATACCCTTGGGGCACCTGTCATACCCGTGGTATGTCTGTCATACCCTTGGGGCACCTGTCATCCCTGTGGTATGTCTGTCATACCAGTGGAGCACCTGTCATACCCGTGGTATGTCTTTCATACCCTTGGGGCACCTGTCATCCCTGTGGTATGTCTGTCATACCAGTGGAGCACCTGTCATACCCGTGGTATGTCGGTCATACCCTTGGGGCACCTGTCATACCCGTGGTATGTCTGTCATACCCTTGGGGCACCTGTCATCCCCGTGGTATGTCTGTCATACCCTTGGGGCACCTGTCATACCCGTGGTATGTCTGTCATACCCTTGGGGCACCTGTCATCCCCGTGGTATGTCGGTCATACCCTTGGGGCACCTGTCATACCCGTAGTATGTCTGTCATACCCTTGGGACACCTGTCATCCCCGTGGTATGTCTGTCATACCCTTGGGGCACCTGTCATACCCGTGGTATGTCTTTCATACCCGTGGGGCAACTGTCATACCCTTGGGGCACCTGTCATCCCCGTGGTATGTCTGTCATACCCGTGGGGCACTTGTCATACCCGCGGGGCACCTGTCATACCCGTGGTATGTCTGTCATACCCGTGGGGCACCTGTCATACCCGCGGGGCACCTGTCATAGCCGTGGTATGTCTGTCATACCCTTGGGGCACCTGTCATACCCGTGGTATGTCTGTCATACCCTTGGGGCACCTGTCATCCCTGTGGTATGTCTGTCATACCCGTGGTATGTCTTTCATACCCTTGGGGCACCTGTCATCCCCGTGGTATGTCGGTCATACCCTTGGGGCACCTGTCATACCCATGGTATGTCTGTCATACCCTTGGGGCACCTGTCATCCCCGTGGTATGTCTGTCATACCCGTGGGGCACCTGTCATACCCGTGGTATGTCTGTCATACCCGTGGGGCACCTGTCATACCCACGGGGCACCTGTCATACCCGTGGTATGTCTGTCATACCCTTGGGGCACCTGTCATCCCCGTGGTATGTCTGTCATACCCGTGGGGCACCTGTCATACCCGTGGTATGTCTGTCATACCCGTGGGGCACCTGTCATACCCACGGGGCACCTGTCATACCCGTGGTATGTCTGTCATACCCTTGGGGCACCTGTCATACCCGCGGGGCACCTGTCATACCCGTGGTATGTCTGTCATACCCGTGGGGCACCTGTCATACCCGCGGGGCACCTGTCATACCCGTGGTATGTCTGTCATACCCGTGGGGCACCTGTCATACCCGCGGGGCACCTGTCATAGCTGTGGTATGTCTGTCATACCCTTGGGGCACCTGTCATACCCGTGGTATGTCTTTCATACCCTTGGGGCACCTGTCATCCCCGTGGTATGTCGGTCATACCCTTGGGGCACCTGTCATCCCCGTGGTATGTCTGTCATACCCGTGGGGCACCTGTCATACCCGTGGTATGTCTGTCATACCCGTGGGGCACCTGTCATACCCACGGGGCACCTGTCATACCCGTGGTATGTCTGTCATACCCTTGGGGCACCTGTCATCCCCGTGGTATGTCTGTCATACCCGTGGGGCACCTGTCATACCCGTGGTATGTCTGTCATACCCGTGGGGCACCTGTCATACCCACGGGGCACCTGTCATACCCGTGGTATGTCTGTCATACCCTTGGGGCACCTGTCATACCCGCGGGGCACCTGTCATACCCGTGGTATGTCTGTCATACCCGTGGGGCACCTGTCATACCCGCGGGGCACCTGTCATACCCGTGGTATGTCTGTCATACCCGTGGGGCACCTGTCATACCCGCGGGGCACCTGTCATAGCTGTGGTATGTCTGTCATACCCTTGGGGCACCTGTCATACCCGTGGTATGTCTTTCATACCCTTGGGGCACCTGTCATCCCCGTGGTATGTCGGTCATACCCTTGGGGCACCTGTCATACCCATGGTATGTCTGTCATACGCCCTCGTTACCTACCCTCCATCCAGGGGCGCTGTCATGTGTCCCTCCCCGTCCTATCAAATCCTCTTCTCAGCTGCACGGAAGCCACACCCATCCAGCACGCTTCTCAGTGGAAGATGGGATTTTTGTGCCCTCTGACAATGTTACTCTAGCTCAGGACAACTTATTACACTGAATGTTACTCTAGCTCAGGACAACTTATTACACTGAATGTTACTCTAGCTCAGGACAACTTATTACACTGAATGTTACTCTAGCTCAGGACAACTTACTACACTGAATGTTAGTCTAGCTCGGGACAACTTACTACACTGAATGATACTCTAGCTCAGGACAACTTATTACACTGAATGATACTCTAGCTCAGGACAACTTATTACACTGAATGATACTCTTGCTCAAGACAACTTATTATGCTGAATGTTACTCTAGTTCAGAACAACTTAATATGCTGAATGTTACTCTAGTTCAGAACAACTTATTACACTGATACTCTAGCTCAGGACAACTTATTACACTGAATGTTACTCTAGCTCAGGACAACTTGATACACTGAATGATACTCTTGCTCAAGACAACTTGTTACACTGAATGTTACTCTAGCTTAGGACAACTTAGTAAACGTAATGTTACTCTTGCTCAGGACAACTTGATAAACCGAATGATACTCTTGCTCAGAGCAACTTATTACGCTGAATGTTACTCTAGCTCAGGACAACTTGTTACACTGAATGTTACTCTAGCTTAGGACAACTTAGTAAACTTAATGTTACTCTTGCTCAGGACAACTTGATAAACTGAATGATACTCTTGCTCAGAACAACTTATTACGCTGAATGTTACTCTAGCTCAGGACAACTTATTACACTGATACTCTAGCTCAGGACAACGTATTACACTGAATGTTACTCTAGCTCAGGACAATCTGTTACATTGAATGTTACTCTAGCTTATGAGAATTTATTACACTGCATGTTACTCTAGCTCAGAACAAATTGTTACATCGAATGTTACTCTAGCTTAGGAGAACTTATTACACTGAATGTTACTCTAGCTCAGGACAACTTGTTACACTGAACGATACTCTAGCTAAAGACAACTTATTAAACTGAATGTTACTCTTGCTCAGGACCTGTCATAGCCGTGGTATGTCTGTCATACCCTTGGGGCACCTGTCATACCCGTGGTATGTCTGTCATACCCTTGGGGCACCTGTCATCCCTGTGGTATGTCTGTCATACCAGTGGAGCACCTGTCATACCCGTGGTATGTCTTTCATACCCTTGGGGCACCTATCATCCCCGTGGTATGTCGGTCATACCCTTGGGGCACCTGTCATACCCATGGTATGTCTGTCATACCCTTGGGGCACCTGTCATCCCCGTGGTATGTCTGTCATACCCTTGGGGCACCTGTCATCCCCGTGGTATGTCTTTCATACCCGTGGGGCACCTGTCATACCCTTGGGGGACTCGTCATCCCCGTGGTATGTCTGTCATACCCGTGGGGCACCTGTCATACCCACGGGGCACCTGTCATACCCGTGGTATGTCTGTCATACCCGTGGGGCACCTGTCATACCCACGGGGCACCTGTCATACCCGTGGTATGTCTGTCATACCCGTGGGGCACCTGTCATACCCGCGGGGCACCTGTCATACCCGCGGGGCACCTGTCATACCCGTGGTATGTCTGTCATACCCGCGGGGCACCTGTCATACCCGTGGTATGTCTGTCATACCCTTGGGGCACCTGTCATACCCTTGGGGCACCTGTCATCCCCGTGGTATGTCTGTCATACCCTTGGGGCACCTGTCATACCCGTGGTATGTCTTTCATACCCGTGGGGCACCTGTCATACCCTTGGGGCACCTGTCATCCCTGTGGTATGTCTGTCATACCAGTGGGGCACCTGTCATACTCGCGGGGCACCTGTCATACCCGTGGTATGTCTGTCATACCAGTGGGGCACCTGTCATACCCCTGAGACGCCTGTCATACCTGTGGCATGCCTGTAATACTCGTGAAGTTTCCATTCTCAGTTTCATGGGTTGATTCCGGAGCCTGAAGTCAGGCATCAACCAATGACAAGGAGGAGAATGTGCCCACATCACAAGCCCCGATCCTGGCACACACCTGCCAAAGTCCTGCCCTCGTTACCTACCCTCCATCCAGGGGCGCTGTCATGTGTCCCTCCCCGTCCTATCAAATCCTCTTCTCAGCTGCACGGAAGCCACACCCATCCAGCACGCTTCTCAGTGGAAGATGGGATTTTTGTGCCCTCTGACAATGTTACTCTAGCTCAGGACAACTTATTACACTGAATGTTACTCTAGCTCAGGACAACATATTACACTGAATGTTACTCTAGCTCAGGACAACTTACTACACTGAATGTTAGTCTAGCTCGGGACAACTTACTACACTGAATGATACTCTAGCTCAGGACAACTTATTACACTGAATGATACTCTAGCTCAGGACAACTTATTACACTGAATGATACTCTTGCTCAAGACAACTTATTATGCTGAATGTTACTCTAGTTCAGAACAACTTATTATGCTGAATGTTACTCTAGTTCAGAACAACTTATTACACTGATACTCTAGCTCAGGACAACTTATTACACTGAATGTTACTCTAGCTCAGGACAACTTGATACACTGAATGATACTCTTGCTCAAGACAACTTGTTACACTGAATGTTACTCTAGCTTAGGACAACTTAGTAAACGTAATGTTACTCTTGCTCAGGACAACTTGATAAACCGAATGATACTCTTGCTCAGAGCAACTTATTACGCGGAATGTTACTCTAGCTCAGGACAACTTGTTACACTGAATGTTACTCTAGCTTAGGACAACTTAGTAAACTTAATGTTACTCTTGCTCAGGACAACTTGATAAACTGAATGATACTCTTGCTCAGAACAACTTATTACGCTGAATGTTACTCTAGCTCAGGACAACTTATTACACTGATACTCTAGCTCAGGACAACTTATTACACTGAATGTTACTCTAGCTCAGGACAATTTGTTACATTGAATGTTACTCTAGCTTAGGAGAACTTATTACACTGCATGTTACTCTAGCTCAGGACAAATTGTTACATTGAATGTTACTCTAGCTTAGGAGAACTTATTACACTGAATGTTACTCTAGCTCAGGACAACTTATTACACTGAATGATACTCTAGCTCAGGACAACTTGTTACACTGAATGTTACTCTAGCTCAGGAAAACTTGTTACACTGAATGTTACTCTAGTTCAGGACAACTTATTACACTGATACTCTAGCTCAGGACAACTTATTACACTGAACATTACTCTAGCTCAAGACAACTTATTAAACTGAATGCTACTCTTGCTCAGGACAACTTGTTACACTGAATGTTACTCTAGCTCAGGACTACTTGTGAGACTGAACGATACCCTTGCTCAAGACAACTTATTATGCTAAATGTTACTCTAGTTCAGGACAACTTATTACACTGAACGTTACTCTAGCTCAAGACAACTTATTAAACTGAATGTTACTCTTGCTCAGGACAACTTGTTACACTGAATGTTACTCTAGCGCAGGACAACTTATTACACTGAATGTTACTCTAACGCAGGACCACTTATTACACTGAATGTTACTGTAGCTCAGGACAACTTGATAAACCGAATGATACTCTTGCTCAGAACAACTTATTATGCTGAATGTTACTCTAGCTCAGGACAACTTGTTACATTGAATGTTACTCTAGCTCAGGACAACTTATTACACTGAATGATACTCTAGCTCAGGAAAACTTATTACACTGAATGATACTCTTGCTCAGGACAACTTGTTACATTAAATGTTACTCTAGCTCAGGGCAACTTGTTACACTGAATGTTACTCTAGCTCAGGGCAACTTGTTACATGGAATGTTACTCTATCACGGGACAACTTATTAAACTGAATGTCACTCTTGCTCAGGACAACCTGATAAACGGAATGATACTCTTGTTCAGGACAACTTATTACACTGAATGATACTCTTGCTCAGGACAACATGTTACATTAAATGTTACTCTAGCTCAGGGCAACTCGTTACACTGAATGTTACTCTAGCTCAGGACAACTTATTACACTGAATATGGAGCACTGATTGGACAGGACTCTCGCCATCACCAGTCAAACCCTTTCCTGATAGATGATGTCTATAGTAAATCTCCACAGGAGAGACCCAGCCGCAGCTTCAGTCCCTCCACTGAACTTCCTAAACCAGTTTAGGCAACGGCGATAATGAGCTCAGCTGAAGCCTGTCCCAGAAGTCTCTGCTTATTACACTGAATGTTACTCTAGCTCAGGGCAACTTGTTACACTAAATGTTACTCTAGCTCAGGACAACTTATTACACTGAATATGGAGCGCTGATTGGACAGGACTCTCGCCATCACCGGTCACACCCTTTCCTGATAGATGATGTCTATAGTGAACCTCCATAGGAGAGACCCAGCTTCAGCTTCAGTCCCTCCACTGAACTTCCTGAACCAGTTTAGGCACAGGCAATAATGAGCTCAGCTGAAGCCTGTCCCAGGAGTCTCTGCTTATTACGCTGAATGTTACTCTAGCTCAGGACAACTTGTTACACTGAATGATACTCTTGCTCAGGGCACATTGTTATACTGAATGTTACTCTCACTCAGGACACATTACTACATTGAATGATACTCTAGCTCAGGACAACTTATTACATTGAATGTTACTCTAGCTCAGGACACATTGTTACACTGAATCTTACTCTACCTCAGGACATGTTGTTACATTGAATGTTACTCCAGCTCAGGACAACTTATTACACTGAATGATACTCTAGCTCAGGACAACTTGTTACAATGAATGTTACTCTAGTTTAGGACAACTTATTACACTGAATGTTACTTTAGTTTAGGACAACTTATTACACTGAATGTTACTCTAGCTCAGGACAACTTATTACACTGAACGTTACTCTAGTTCAAGACAAGTTATTATACTGAATGATACTCTAGCTCAGGACACATTTTTACATTGAATGTTACTCTTGCTCAGGGCA
The DNA here is from genome assembly GCA_027917425.1 of Gastrophryne carolinensis. Taxonomy (NCBI): domain Eukaryota; kingdom Metazoa; phylum Chordata; class Amphibia; order Anura; family Microhylidae; genus Gastrophryne; species Gastrophryne carolinensis. The sequence continues at coordinate 402,101 of JAQIHN010000045.1, read as the reverse complement.
CATTGTTACATTGAATGTTACTCTAGCTCAGGACAACTTATTAAACTGAATGATACTCTTGCTCAGGACAACTTATTATACTGAATGATACTCTAGCTCAGGACAACTTGTTACACTGAATAATACTCTTGCTCAGGACAACTTGTTACACTGAATGATACTCTTGCTCAGGACAACTTGTTACACTGAATGATACTCTAGCTCAGTGCAACTTATTAAACTGAATGATACTCTTGCTCAGGACAACTAATTACACTGAATGTTACTCTAGCTCAGGACAACTTGTTAAACTGTATGTTACTCTAGCTCAGGACAGCTTATTAAACTGAATGTTACTCTAGTTCAGGACAACTTATTACACTGAACGATACTCTAGCTCAGGACACATTGTTACATTGAATGGTACTCTTGCTCAGGGCACATTGTTACATTGAATGTTACTCTAGCTCAGGACAACTTATTAAACTGAATGATACTCTTGCTCAGGACAACTTGTTACACTGAATGTTACTGAATGTTACTCTAGCTCAGGACAACTTATTAAACTGAATGTTACTCTAGTTAAGGACAACTTATTACACTGAACGATACTCTAGCTCAGGACACAATGTTACATTGAATGTTACTCTTGCTCAGGGCAACTTGTTACACTGAATGTTACTCTAGCTCAGGACAACTTGTTACAATGAATGTTACTCTAGCTCGGGACAACGTATTAAACTGAATGTTACTCTTGCTCAGGAAAACTTGATAAACTGAATGATACTCTTGCTCAGGACAACTTATTACACTGAATGATACTCTTGCTCAGGACAACTTGTTACATTAAATGTTACTCTAGCTCAGGACAACTTGTTACACTGAATAATACTCTTGCTCAGGACAACATGTTACACTGAATGTTACTCTAGCTCAGGACAACTTATTAAACTGAATGTTACTCTAGCTCTAAATAACTAATTAAATTGAATGTTACTCTAGCTCAGGACAACTTATTATACTGAATGATACTCTAGCTCAGGACACATTTTTACATTGAATGTTACTCTTGCTCAGGGCACATTGTTACATTGAATGTTACTCTAGCTCAGGACAACTTATTACACTGAATGATACTCTTGCTCAGGACAACTTGTTACACTGAATGTTACTCTAGCTCAGGACAACTTATTACACTGAATATGGAGAGCTGATTGGACAGGACTCTCGCTATCACCGATCAAACCCTTTCCTGATAGATGATGTCTATAGTGAACCTCCACAGGAGAGACCCAGCCGCAGCTTCAGTCCCTCCACTGAACTTCCTGAACCAGTTTAGGCAATGGCAATAATGAGCTCAGCTGAAGCCTGTCCCAGGAGTCTCTGCTCTATTTTCACAGGGGACAGACTTCAGGTGAGCTCCCCCTAATGGAGCTGGGGGTGAAACTACAGGTGGGACGGCGGTAAGCGACTCAGCACATGCAAGGTGGAGTTCTCCTTTAACCCAGTGTACCGTGACCCTCTACCTGATCACTCTACTTGCACAGTGAGTGTAGCTGCAGCACTGTGTACAATGTGTTTGCCACACAACATGTTGCGCCATCTGTTGTGCAAGGTAAGCCAGTGGAGTGCATGCGCTGTTGGGCGAAGTCAGTAGAACGCATGTGCTTTCTGTTGGGAGTGGTAAGCAAGTGAAGCGCATAAGTGATACGTTGGGCGTGGTAAGCCAGTAGGGCGGCATATGTTGGTCAAGGTGAGCCAGTAAAAGGCATGCGCTTTCTGTTGGGCGAGGAAAGTCAGTGAAACGCATGCGCCATCTGTTAGGCGTAAGCCAGTGGAGCGATTGAGCAATACGTTAATCCAGTGTGGCGCCATCTGTTGGGTGTGGTAAGCCAGGGGGGCATATGAGCAATACATTGGGCGTGGTAAGCCAGTGGGGCGCCATCTGTTGGACGATGTAAGCCAGTGGGGCACATGAGCAATACGTCGGACAAGGTAAGCCAGTTGAGCGCATGCGCCATCTGTTGGGCGAGGTAAGCCAGTGGCGGCATCATCCATTGGGTGCATTAAACCAGTGTAGCACATAAGCAATACATTAGGCACCATCTATTGGGCGAGGTAAGCCAGTGGGGCACCATCCATTAGCCATGGTAAGCCAGAGTGGCGCCATCCATTGGGTGCAGTAAGCCAGTGTGGCGCCATCCATTGGGTGCAGTAAGCCAGAGTGGCGCCATCCATTGGGTGAGGTAAGCCAGTGTGGCGCCATCCATTGGGTGCAGTAAGCCAGTGTGGCGCCATCCATTGGGTGCAGTAAGCCAGTGTGGCGCCATCCATTGTGTGCAGTAAGCCAGTGTGGTGCCATCCACTGGACACAGTAAGCCAGTGGGGCGCCATCCATTGGGTGCAGCAAGCCAGTGTAGTGCATATGCAATACATTGGGCACCATCTATTGGGCAAGGTAAGCCAGTGGGGCACCATCCATTTGCCGTGGTAAGCCAGTGTGGCACCATCCATTGGGTGCAGTAAGCCAGTGGGGCGCCATCCATTGGGCGTGGTATGCCAGTGGGGCGCCATCTATTGGATGCAGTAAGCCAGTGTGGTGCCATCCACTGGGCGCAGTAAGCCAGTGTTGCACCATCCATTGGGCGAGGTAAGCCAGTGTAGCACATGAGCAATAGGTTGGGCGCCATCTATTGGGCGCAGTAAGCCAGTGTGGTGCCATCCATTGGGCGTGGTATGCCAGTGTGGCGCCATCCATTGGCTGTGGTAAGCCAGTGTTGCACCATCCATTGGGCACAGTATGCCAGTGTGGCGCCATCGATTGAGCGCAGTAAGCCAGTGTGGCGCCATCCATTGGCTGTGGTAAGCCAGTGTTGCAGCATCCATTGTGCGAGGTAAGCCAGTGTAGCACATGAGCAATAGGTTGGGCGCCATCTATTGGGCGCAGTAAGCCAGTGTGGTGACATCCATTGGGTGAGGTAAGCCAGTGTGGCGCCATCCATTGGGCACAGTAAGCCAGTGTTGCACATGAGCAATAGGTTGGGCGCCATCTATTGGGCGCAGTAAGCCAGTGTGGCGACATCCATTGAGTGAGGTAAGCCAGTGTGGCGCCATCCATTGGGTGAGGTAAGCCAGTGTTGCACCATCCATTGGGCGAGGTAAGCCAGTGTAGCACATGAGCAATAGGTTGGGCGCCATCTATTGGGCGCAGTAAGCCAGTGTAGCATATATGCAATACATTCGTGCAGGAAGCCAGTGTGGCGACATCCATTGGGTGAGGTAAGCCAGTGGGGCACATGAGCAATACACTGGGCGAGGTAAGCCAATAAAGCTCACGCCTATGTTGGGTGTGGTAAGCCAGTAGAACGCATGCGCAATATGTTGGGTGTGGTAAGCCAGTGTAGCGCATAAGCAATGTATTGGGCAAGATAAGCTAGTGTAGCGCATGAGAAATACATTGGCTGCAGTAAGCCAGTGTGGCGCGATACGTTGGGCAAGATAAGCCAGTGTGGCGCATAAGCAATACATTGCGCGTGGTAAGCCAGTGGAGCGGTGGACAGGGGCGGGGCATCCGGCGCTGGAGCGGCCACGCCCCCACTCACCTCCTCAGACCCAGAGCCGAAGATGAGCAGGTCGAAGGGGATGGCGGCCACCATGTCGATGAGGAACCAGCCCTTGAAGTAGTGGATGGCGATCTTGGCCGGGTGGCTGACCACCTCCTCGTTGGAGTTGACGTAGGTTGTGCGGAAGTTGATGAGGATGTCGATGATGAACATGATGTCCACCATGAGGTCCACCACGCTCAGCGGGTTACACGAGTAGCCGCAGTTCTCCCCGCTCTCCTCCTGGTCGTTCAGCAGGAACGCGGCCGAGTACGGCGTGAAGATGGCCGTGTAGATGACCAGCAGCAGGATCAGCCAATCCCACACCGCCTTAAAGGGGCTGTAATGGAGGATGGTCCACTTGTGGATGCGAGGGGCCTGCAGCTTGTACTCGGGGAGGACGTCCGCTCCCAGGGACAGCACCTGCGGAGGCGAGAGGACAACCAATGCGGGCGTTAATAAAGAGTTATAAAGGCGGCGGGCGCATTAATCTATAAGTGATCGTAACGCACGCAAAAGCGGGAAATTTGTATGGCAAACCCCACCCACAACAATTCTGTACAGCAAACCCCACCCACAACAATTCTGTACAGCAAACCCCACCCACAACAATTCTGTACAGCAAACCCGGCCCACAACAATTCTGTACAGCAAACCCCGCCCACAACAATTCTGTACAGCAAACCCCACCCACAACAATTCTGTACGGCAAACCCCGCCCACAACAATTCTGTACAGCAAACCCCACCCACAACAGTTCTCTATGGCAAACCCCGCCCACAAAAATTCTGTACTGCAAACCCCACCCACAACAATTCTGTACAGCAAACCCCGCCCACAACAATTCTGTACAGCAAACCCCACCCACAACAATTCTGTATGGCAAACCCCACCCACAACAATTCTGTACAGCAAACCCCACCCACAACAATTCTGTATGGCAAACCCCACCCACAACAGTTCTCTATGGCAAACCCCGCCCACAACAATTCTGTATGGCAAACCCCACCCACAACAATTCTGTACAGCAAACCCCACCCACAACAATTCTGTACAGCAAACCCCGCCCACAACAATTCTGTACAGCAAACCCCGCCCACAACAATTCTGTACAGCAAACCCCGCCCACAACAATTCTGTACAGCAAACCCCGCCCACAACAATTCTGTATAGCAAACCCCACCCACAATCCTGTATAGAAAACCCTGCACCCAATTCTGTAAGGAAAACCCCACCCCCCCATTATGTACAGCAAACCCCACCCCCGATTCTGTACAGAAAACCCCATCCCCAATTCTGTACAGAAAACCCCGCCCACAATTCTGTACAGAAAACCCCACCCCCAATTCTGTACAGAAAACCCCATCCCCAATTCTGTACAGAACACCCCGCCCACAATTCTGTACAGAAAACCCCACCCACAATTCTGTACAGAAAACCCCACCCACAATTCTGTACAGAAAACCCCGCCCACAATTCTGTACAGAAAACCCCGCCCACAATTCTGTACAGAAAACCCCACCCACATGTCTGTACAGCAAACCCATTCTGTATGGCACACCCCGCCCACAACAATTCTGTACAGCAAACCCCGCCCACAACAATTCTGTATAGCAAACCCCACCCACAATCCTGTATAGAAAACCCTGCACCCAATTCTGTAAGGAAAACCCCACCCCCCATTATGTACAGCAAACCCCACCCCCGATTCTGTACAGAAAACCCCATCCCCAATTCTGTACAGAAAACCCCGCCCACAATTCTGTACAGAAAACCCCACCCCCAATTCTGTACAGAAACCCCATCCCCAATTCTGTACAGAACACCCCGCCCACAATTCTGTACAGAAAACCCCACCCACAATTCTGTACAGAAAACCCCGCCCACAATTCTGTACAGAAAACCCCGCCCACAATTCTGTACAGAAAACCCCACCCACATGTCTGTACAGAAAACCCCACCCACATGTCTGTACAGCAAACCCATTCTGTATGGCACACCCCGCCCACAACAATTCTGTACAGCAAACCCCGCCCACAACAATACTGTACAGCAAACCCCGCCCACAACAATACTGTACAGCAAACCCTGCCCACAACAATACTGTACAGCAAACCCCACCCACAACAATTCTGTACAGCAAACCCCGCCCACAACAATACTGTACAGCAAACCCCGCCCACAACAATACTGTACAGCAAACCCCGCCCACAACAGTTCTGTACAGCAAACTCCGGCCAGGCTAAAACCTGCTTCTCCTGCCCCTAGAGGCTGGGTGAGGGCAGTGCAGGGGCAGGAGGGCAATACTGGGGGCATTAAGGCAGGACAGAAGGCGGTCATTAGGGCAATTGGGGGTAATACCACATTTATGGGGGGCGGGGCTCTCCGGGCAGCATAGTTACATAGTTAATACGGTTGAAATAAGACAGACGTCCATCAAGTTCAACCAACGGTGTTGGGGTCGGGAAAGTTATTTTTTATTTTATAGGGGAAGATATTTATTTTATTTTATTGTATTTATTTTTTACTGATAAAAGCTAATAATAACTGTTAATGTTATTTTCTTTTAAATAAGCATCTGATCCTTTTTTGAAGCTGTCAGCGGTTGATGCTGTAACAAGCTTCTGTGAGAGGCTGTTCCATAGATTTATAGTTCTTATGGTAAAAAACGATTGTCGCCTCCGGAGACTAAATTTCTTTTTTTCCAGTCGCAGGCAGCGCCACCCTTTGTCTTTAGAGAGGATTTTACCTGAAATAGTGTTTCCCAATATTCTTTGTATGTGCCATTTATATATTTATACAAGTTAATCATGTCCCCCCTCAATCGCCTCCTCTTAAGACTAAACAGATTTAATTCTCGGAATCTTTCCTTATAACTAAGATCCTTCATTCCTCTTATTAGTTTGGTGGCTCCTCTGCTCCCTTTCCATAGAGCGTCCTTTCTATGCCCAGAACTGGACGGAATATTCCAGGTGAGGGCGCGCCAGTGCCTTGTAAAGAGGCAAAATTACTCACCTATCCCGTGATTCCAGGCCTCTATTAATACATGATAATATCTTGGTGGCCTTGTAATGAGGTGATATTACTCACCTATCCCGTGATTCCAGGTCTCTATTAATACCTGATAATATCTTGGTGGCCTTGTAAAGAGGTGATATTACTCACCTATCCCGTGATTCCAGGCCTCTATTAATACATGATAATATCTTGGTGGCAGTGTAATGAGGTGATATTACTCACCTATCCCATGATTCCAGGCCTCTATTAATACATGATAATATCTTGGTGGCAGTGTAATGAGGTGATATTACTCACCTATCCCATGATTCCAGGCCTCTATTAATACCTGATAATATCTTGGTGGCCTTGTAATGAGGTGATATTACTCACCTATCCCATGATTCCAGGCCTCTATTAATACCTGATAATATCTTGGTGGCAGTGTAAAGAGGTGATATTACTCACCTATCCCGTGATTCCAGGCCTCTATTAATACCTGATAATATCTTGGTGGCCTTGGCATTGCTGCTGTTATTTAGCCTGTGATACCCTCAGATCCTTCTCAGTGAGTGTTTCTCCCAGTTTTACTCCCCTGAGGACATATGTGGCTTCGGGTTATTAGACCCCAGGGGCGGGACATTTCTCCACATCCAATCACAGCGCAGGGATCTGCCATTTCGTATTAGAACATTGAATCATGTGACCTGCAGCCCCCCCCCCCTGCCTGCACCGAGCTCCCCGACACCCCCAGGCACAGAGGAGGAGCCCCCGGCTGCCCTGTGGGGGGGTAGTTACTCAGGCTTCACTGCAGGGGTGTGCAGGCGCCTCTCGCCCACCGGGGGGCACCAGAGGTCACATGTCCCCTCCTCTCTGGCATCAGCCGTTCCCTGCGCAGGGCGAAGCCTTTATCTCTCCGGCCAATTAGAGTGCGAGCGCCGCGCCCCCGCCAAGCGGCAGCCATTGTGTCACCGAATCCGCGATGACAATGTTATCTTCCTGCGCACACGCCGAGCCCCGCCCCCCGCCATCGCTATTTCTGGAAGAGGTGCGCGACCCCGCGTATGATTGTCAGCTCCTGGGAACAAAGCTGAGCCGCCAACCGCATGACCGACCAGAATAAAGGCGCAATTATCCCTTATCACCTCTATACTGTGACCCCGCCCCCAACTGCTAACTGCTGCGGCAAGAGCGGACACTCTATTAGGGTATAATGGAGGATACAGGAGGAGAAGAGCTTACACTCTTTTAGGGTATAAGGGAGGATACAGGAGGAGAAGAGCTTACACTCTATTAGGGTATAAAGGAGGATACAGGAGGAGAAGAGCTTACACTCTATTAGGGTATAATGGAGGATACAGGAGGAGAAGAGCTTACACTCTATTAGGGTATAAAGGAGGATACAGGAGGAGAAGAGCTTACACTCTATTAGGGTATAAGGGAGGATACAGGAGGAGAAGAGCTTACACTCTATTAGGGTATAAGGGAGGATACAGAGGGAGAAGAGCTTACACTCTATTAGGGTATAAGGGAGGATACAGAAGGAGAAGAGCTTACACTCTATTAGGGTATAAGGGAGGATACAGAAGGAGAAGAGCTTACACTCTATTAGGGTATAAGGGAGGATACAGAAGGAGAAGAGCTTACACTCTATTAGGGTATAAGGGAGGATACAGGAGGAGAAGAGCTTACACTCTATTAGGGTATAAGGGAGGATACAGAAGGAGAAGAGCTTACACTCTATTAGGGTATAAGGGAGGATACAGGAGGAGAAGAGCTTACACTCTATTAGGGTATAAGGGAGGATACAGGAGGAGAAGAGCTTACACTCTATTAGGGTATAAGGGAGGATACAGGAGGAGAAGAGCTTACACTCTATTAGGGTATAAGGGAGGATACAGAAGGAGAAGAGCTTACACTCTATTAGGGTATAAGGGAGGATACAGGAGGAGAAGAGCTTACACTCTATTAGGGTATAAGGGAGGATACAGGAGGAGAAGAGCTTACACTCTATTAGGGTATAAGGGAGGATACAGGAGGAGAAGAGCTTACACTCTATTAGGGTATAAGGGAGGATACAGGAGGAGAAGAGCTTACACTCTATTGGGGTATAAGGGAGGATACAGAAGGAGAAGAGCTTACACTCTATTAGGGTATAAGGGAGGATACAGAAGGAGAAGAGCTTACACTCTATTAGGGTATAAGGGAGGATACAGAAGGAGAAGAGCTTACACTCTATTAGGGTATAAGGGAGGATACAGAAGGAGAAGAGCTTACACTCTATTAGGGTATAAGGGAGGATACAGAAGGAGAAGAGCTTACACTCTATTAGGGTATAAGGGAGGATACAGGAGGAGAAGAGCTTACACTCTATTAGGGTATAAGGGAGGATACAGGAGGAGAAGAGCTTACACTCTATTAGGGTATAAGGGAGGATACAGGAGGAGAAGAGCTTACACTCTATTAGGGTATAAGGGAGGATACAGGAGGAGAAGAGCTTACACTCTATTGGGGTATAAGGGAGGATACAGAAGGAGAAGAGCTTACACTCTATTAGGGTATAAGGGAGGATACAGAAGGAGAAGAGCTTACACTCTATTAGGGTATAAGGGAGGATACAGGAGGAGAAGAGCTTACACTCTATTAGGGTATAAGGGAGGATACAGGAGGAGAAGAGCTTACACTCTATTAGGGTATAAGGGAGGATACAGGAGGAGAAGAGCTTACACTCTATTAGGGTATAAGGGAGTATACAGGAGGAGAAGAGCTTACAATCTATTAGGGTATAAGTCGCAGTGGGCGGAGTCAGGCAGGAATTTGGGGGGACTCTCTTACCGGCTGTAGGGACTCCTGCAGACCCATAATGCACCATGTCCCCCCGGGCAGCGCGATCACAATAGATCCTCCCGCCTCCCGCACAACAGCTGTGTCCTCTGTCCCGGGGGAGCCGAGAGGAGGGCGAGACGGGCGAGACGGGCGGGCGCACAGAGGACAAACAGGAGGCACGTGCAGGGCCCCAGGATGAGAGGGGCCCCTACAGGCCGAGGGAGGAACCACCCGAACAATAGAAATAATGAAGAAAGTGTAAAGGAGAGAGAGAATACAGAGGCAGAGGAACGTCAGTCTATCGGGCGCTGTTGCCTTGCGGCACCATCCTGATTTGGGATGCCCCGGTGTGTGTATCTTTGTAGTTGGCACAGGAAACTCCATTTCCTGCCATTTCCAGGCACAGCAAAAGCGAGCTCACTGATTGGCTACGCTGCCCACTCACTGAGAAGTTTCTCCAGGGAACCGGCCATTCAGGGGGTTTCTCACAGACAATCCAGACTGTCATTCTCGGTATCTGTTCTCTGTATGTATGGAGGCTGCACAGTGCCTTGTCTCACGGGTCATTCTCGGTATCTGTTCTCTGTATGTATGGAGGCTGCACAGTGCATTGGTCTGTGTGTCACTCTCAGTATCTGTTCTCTGTATGTATGGAGGCGGCACAGTGCCTTGTCTCACGGGTCATTCTCGGTATCTGTTCTCTCTATGTATGGAGGCTGCAGAGTGCATTGGTCTGTGTGTCACTCTCGGTATCTGTTCTCTGTATGTATGGAGGCTGCACAGTGCCTTGTCTCACGGGTCATTCTCGGTATCTGTTCTCTGTATGTATGGAGGCTGCACAGTGCATTGGTCTGTGTGTCGCTCTCAGTATCTGTTCTCTGTATGTATGGAGGCGGCACAGTGCATTGGTCTGTGTGTCACTCTCGGTATCTGTTCTCTGTATGTATGGAGGCTGCACAGTGCATTGGTCTGTGTGTCACTCTCGGTATCTGTTCTCTGTATGTATGGAGGCGGCACAGTGCATTGGTCTGTGTGTCACTCTCGGTATCTGTTCTCTGTATGTATGGAGGCGGCACAGTGCATTGGTCTGTGTGTCACTCTCGGTATCTGTTCTCTGTATGTATGGAGGCGGCACAGTGCATTGGTCTGTGTGTCACTCTCGGTATCTGTTCTCTGTATGTATGGAGGCGGCACAGTGCATTGGTCTGTGTGTCGCTCTCAGTATCTGTTCTCTGTATGTATGGAGGCGGCACAGTGCCTTGTCTCACGGGTCATTCTCAGTATCTGTTCTCTGTATGTATGGAGGCGGCACAGTGCATTGGTCTGTGTGTCATTCTCAGTATCTGTTCTCTGTATGTATGGAGGCGGCACAGTGCATTGGTCTGTGTGTCACTCTCGGTATCTGTTCTCTGTATGTATGGAGGCTGCACGGTGCATTGGTCTGTGTGTCATTCTCAGTATCTGTTCTCTGTATGTATGGAGGCGGCACAGTGCATTGGTCTGTGTGTCACTCTCGGTATCTGTTCTCTGTATGTATGTAGGCGGCACAGTGCCTTGGTCTGTGTGTCACTCTCGGTATCTGTTCTCTGTATGTATGGAGGCTGCACAGTGCATTGGTCTGTGTGTCACTCTCGGTATCTGTTCTCTGTATGTATGGAGGCTGCACAGTGCATTGGTCTATGTGTCACTCTCGGTATCTGTTCTCTGTATGTATGGAGGCGGCACAGTGCATTGGTCTGTGTGTCATTCTCAGTATCTGTTCTCTGTATGTATGGAGGCTGCACAGTGCATTGGTCTGTGTGTCGCTCTCGGTATTTGTTCCCTGTATGTATGGAGGCGGCACAGTGCCTTGTCTCACGGGTCATTCTCGGTATCTGTTCTCTGTATGTATGGAGGCGGCACAGTGCATTGGTCTGTGTGTCATTCTCGGTATCTGTTCTCTGTACTGATCTTGGTATATGTGCCGTCAGATTGCTGTTTGGTACAGGTGGTGGGGGTGCACGCGGTGGTGTGTAGATGGGCGGCGGGCACGTGCGGAGGGGCCATGAGTAACGATCAGGTATTCGCGCTGGGTCAGCAGCTTTGTGCTGATCAGCTGACGTCAGAGAGAGAATCGCAGGAGTGCGCAGGAAACAAATCATTGGAAAAGCCCCGAGGCCCCACCGGCTGCCAGAAATAGACACCGAATCTGGGGCAGGCGGACAATTGGCTGAGCGCAGCCGGACCTTAGGACGGGGGGGGGGGGGAACCACCCAGATTGAGGCAGTGATGCCAGCAAGTACTATGTCATCAGCAGCAGGCGGAGGTCCCCCCTAATCATAAGAACGGGCGGAGGTCCCCCCTAATCATAAGAGCAGGCGGAGGTCCCCCCTAATCATAAGAGCAGGCGGAGGTCTCCCCTAATCATAAGAGCAGGCGGAGGTCTCCCCTAATCATAAGAGCAGGCGGAGGTCCCCCCTAATCATAAGAACGGGCGGAGGTCCCCCCTAATCATAAGAGCAGGCGGAGGTCCCCCCTAATCATAAGAGCAGGCGGAGGTCCCCCCTAATCATAAGAACGGGCGGAGGTCCCCCCTAATCATAAGAGCAGGCGGAGGTCCCCCCTAATCATAAGAGCAGGCTGAGGGCCCCCCTAATCATAAGAGCAGGCGGAGGTCCCCCCTAATCATAAGAGCAGGCGGAGGTCCCCCCTAATCATAAGAGCAGGCGGAGGTCCCCCCTAATCATAAGAGCAGGCGGAGGTCCCCCTAATCATAAGAGCAGGCGGAGGTCCCCCCTAATCATAAGAGCAGGCGGAGGTCCCCCCTAATCATAAGAGCAGGCGGAGGTCCCCCCTAATCATAAGAGCAGGCGGAGGTCCCCCCTAATCATAAGAGCAGGCGGAGGTCCCCCCTAATCATAAGAGCAGGCGGAGGTCCCCCCTAATCATAAGAGCAGGCGGAGGTCCCCCCTAATCATAAGAGCAGGCGGAGGTCCCCCCTAATCATAAGAGCAGGCGGAGGTCCCCCCTAATCATAAGAGCAGGCTGAGGGCCCCCCTAATCATAAGAGCAGGCGGAGGTCCCCCCTAATCATAAGAGCAGGCGGAGGTCCCCCCTAATCATAAGAGCAGGCGGAGGTCCCCCCTAATCATAAGAGCAGGCTGAGGGCCCCCCTAATCATAAGAGCAGGCGGAGGTCCCCCCTAATCATAAGAGCAGGCGGAGGTCCCCCCTAATCATAAGAGCAGGCTGTGAGGCCTCAGGTTGGGGTGTTGCAGAGTGGTGGGGTGGTGGGGCCTCAGGTTGGGGTGTTGCAGGGTGGTTGGGCCTAAGGTCGGGGTGTTACAGGGTGGTGGGGCTTCAGGTTGGGGTGTTGCAGGGTGGTTGGGCCTAAGGTTGGGGTGTTGCAGGGTGGTGAGGCCTCAGGTTGGGGTGTTGCAGGGTGGTGAGGCCTCAGGTTGGGGTATTACAGGGCGGTGAGGCCTCAGGTTGGGGTGTTACAGGGTGGTCGGGCCTCAGGTTGGGGTGTTACAGGGTGGTCGGGCCTCAAGTTGGGGTGTTACAGGGTGGTGGGTCCTCAGGTTGGAGTGTTACAGGGTGGTCGGGCCTCAAGTTGGGGTGTTACAGGGTGGTGGGTCCTCAGGTTGGAGTGTTACAGGGTGGTTGGGCCTAAGGTTGGGGTGTTGCAGGGTGGTGAGGCCTCAGGTTGGGGTGTTGCAGGGTGGTGAGGCCTCAGGTTGGGGTATTACAGGGCGGTGAGGCCTCAGGTTGGGGTGTTACAGGGTGGTTGGGCCTCAAGTTGGGGTGTTACAGGGTGGTGGGTCCTCAGGTTGGAGTGTTACAGGGTGGTCGGGCCTCAGGTTGGGGTGTTACTGGGTGGTGGGGCCTCAGGTTGGGGTGTTGCAGGGTGTTTGGGGTGTTGCAGGCTGGTGGGACCTCGGCGAGAGGTCAGCGGGTCAGGGAGGTGCCCGGAGGGGGCGCGCAGGTTGGGGTGTTGCAGGGTGGTGAGGCCTCAGGTTGGGGTATTACAGGGTGGTGAGGCCTCAGGTTGGGGTGTTACAGGGTGGTGAGACCTCAGGTTGGGGTGTTACAGGGTGGTGGGTCCTCAGGTTGGGGTGTTACAGGGTGGTGAGGCCTCAGGTTGGGGTGTTACAGGGTGGTGAGGCCTCAGGTTGGGGTGTTACAGGGTGGTGGGGGCTCAGGTTGGGGTGTTACAGGGTGGTGGGTCCTCAGGTTGGGGTGTTACTGGGTGGTGGGTCCTCAGGTTGGGGTGTTACAGGGTGGTGGGTCCTCAGGTTGGGGTGTTACAGGGTGGTGAGGCCTCAGGTTGGGGTGTTACTGGGTGGTGGGGCCTCAGGTTGGGGTGTTACTGGGTGGTGGGTCCTCAGGTTGGGGTGTTACAGGGTGGTGGGTCCTCAGGTTGGGGTGTTACTGGGTGGTGGGTCCTCAGGTTGGGGTGTTACAGGGTGGTGGGTCCTCAGGTTGGGGTGTTACAGGGTGGTGAAGCCTCAGGTTGGGGTGTTACAGGGTGGTGGGGCCTCAGGTTGGGGTGTTACAGGGTGGTGAGGCCTCAGGTTGGGGTGTTACAGGGTGGTGAAGCCTCAGGTTGGGGTGTTACAGGGTGGTGGGGCCTCAGGTTGGGGTGTTACAGGGTGGTGGGTCCTCAGGTTGGGGTGTTACTGGGTGGTGGGTCCTCAGGTTGGGGTGTTACAGGGTGGTGAGGCCTCAGGTTGGGGTGTTACAGGGTGGTGAGACCTCAGGTTGGGGTGTTACTGGGTGGTGGGGCCTCAGGTTGGGGTGTTGCAGGGTGTTTGGGGTGTTGCAGGCTGGTGGGACCTCAGCGAGAGGTCAGCAGGTCAGGGAGGTCCCCAGGGGGGGGGTGCGCAGGTTGGGGGATTAGTGATAAGATGAAGGATCCGGATGATCCGGGCAGAGGGAAGAGCAGCAGATGCTCCGAGTCCAGGAAATCCCGGATCAGAGAGGCTCTGGCGTGTGAGCGGAATGAGGAGCCTGCGGGGGCGCTAATCTGGGATCACTCGCCAATTTCTCTGTCAGGGGTCAGGCTCGTAACACGCTAATCCCGCCACTTCATCAGCCAACTGTCACGGCAAAGTGTAATCCCGCTCAGAGGAGAGCGATGGCGCTGCTCATTGATTTGACACTCAGGAAGTGCCACGCTCCCGCCCAGGATAAGGCCCAAACCCAATGATAGGGAACACAGCAGGCTGAAGGAGAGCAGTGACCATAAAGAAGGAGAGGACGCGCCGGAGAACCGGGAACTGAGGAGAAGGCCGAAGACAACAGGGTTTGCTCTGAGTCTCAGGGGGCTTATAGGGGCAAGATGGAGGAGCCCTCCTGAAATTCTCACGTCGCCAGTGCCTGGGATACTTGCCGAGTCTTACCAAGTGCTGGCCCATGCGTCGTACCAGTTTAGGTACACATAAAGTTCTCACAAACCAAAACACAACCTAGGTCCTCAGTCACCGGTTAGCATGCAGGTCCTGGTTTGGGCCATTGGGTTCATGTGTGGACCATGCCCTGAGCTACCTGCATATCTGGCTACGAGACAGCTGACCTCTGACCTGGTGACCTCAGCGGCATGGGCGGACCTTGCTTGTATCTAGGCTGTGATGGTGACCTGCCCACGCTCCCGCCCAGGATCAGGCCCAAACCCAATGATGGAGAGCAGTGACCATAGAGAAGGAGAGGGACAGGGGCGAGCAGCCAAGAAATAGCTGATGGACAATGAAGAGATGGGTGATGGAGAACATGGAAAAAAGGGATAGATGGAGAACATGGAGATTGGAGAGATGGGTGATGGAGAACATGGACAATGGAGAGATGGGTGATGGAGAACATGGACAATGGAGAGATGGGTGATGGAGAACATTGACAATAGAGAGATGGAGAACATGGACATTGGAGAGATGGGTGAACAGGATGTGGACAATGGAGAGATGGGTGATAGAGAACATTGACAATGAAGAGATGGGTGATGGAGAACATGGACAATAGAGAGATAGAGAACATAGAAAATGGAAAGATGGGTGATGGAGAACATTGACAATAGAGAGATGGAGAACATGGACAATGGAGAGATGGGTGAAGAGGGTGTGGACAATGGAGAGATGGGTGATAGAGAACATGGACAATGGAGAGATGATTGATGGGGAACATGGACAATGGAGAGATGGGTGATGGAGAACATGGACAATGGAAAGATTTGTGATGGAGAACATGGACAATGGAGAGATAGACAATGGAGATGGAGAGATGGGTGATGGAGAACATGGACAATGGAGAGATGGGTGATGGAGGACATGGACAATGGAGAGATGGGTGATGGAGAACATGGACAATGGAGAGATGGGTGATGGAGAACATGGACAATGGAGAGATGGGTGATGGAGGACATGGACAATGGAGAGATGGGTGATGGAGAACATGGACAATGGACAGATGGGTGATGGAGAACATGGACAATGGAGAGTTGTAGAACACAGAAATGGAGAGATAAGTGGTGGAGAATGGAGACATTAGAGAAATGGGTGAGGGAAATGTGGATACATTTGGGGGCAGAGGTCGAGCCTGGAGAAGTTGGGTAGAAGCCTTAGCCCACTCGGCAGCCCTGGAATCCGTTCCCCACATGGCAAGTTGCAGAGCTGTAATAAAATGATACAGGCTCCGCCAGATAAGCGATCTGCTCACAATTTAATAAGGGCTCCGCAGCAGCCACAGCAGCGATGGTGCGCTCCATCATGCGGCCCAGATGGCCGATAGGCATCACCGGGTCAAGCTGCTGTGTAATGGCCGCACATTACGCTCCATCAGATCTGTATCTGCAGATTATGAGGAAAGAAGCCGCAGCTCAGCAAAAACCTCGGAGCTTCTCCACAGATAGGAGATGAAATGAGACATTTATGGGAATGTTACTGGGGAGGAGGAGCCCCCCGAACAGGAGCGTGCCAAAAATAACAAACAACTCGGCAAAAGCAGCAACACGCCAGAGAACCGAGAACTGAGGAGAAGGCCAAAGACAACAGGAGTCTCAGGGGGCTTATCGGGCCAAGATGGAGAAGCTCTCCTGAAATTCTCACGTCGCCGTGGGATACTTGCCGAGTGCTGGGCCTGTGTCGTAGCAGTTCTGGTACACCTAAAGCTGTCACAAGCCAAGACACAACCTAAGTCCTCACTCACTGGTTAGTATGCAGGTCCTAGTTTGGGCCATTGGGTTCATGTTTGGAGCATGTCCTGAGCTACCTGGATATCTGGGTATGAGACCTCAGCTGACCTCTGACCTGGTGACCTCAGAGGCCTGGGCGGACCTTCCTTGTATCTAGGCCGTGATGGTGACCTGCCCTTTTGGACTTCCATTAGAGGGTTCTAATATTCCCATTTTGCCCCACAGCCCTGTTTCACATCATCCTTAATTAGTCTAGGATGGGCCCTTGCTTGTGAGTTTTCAGGGACAGCGCCAACACATGCCCTGGAGACCATGGCCAAGTGGTGGAGGTCTCCGTCCCTCCACGTGTTGGAGGTCTCCCTGGCCAAGTTTAAGTCTGGGCCAATGCGTTGCTGTGTGGTGGAGGTCTCCCTGGCCAAGTTTGAGTCCGGGCCAAGGTGTTGCCACATGGTGGAGGTCTCCTTGGCCAAGTTTGAGTCCGGGTCAAGGTGTTGTGACATGGTGGAGGTCTCCCTGGCCAAGTTTGAATCCGGGCCAAGGTGTTGCCACATGGTGAAGGTCTCCCTGGCCAAGTCTGAGTCCGATCCAGGGTGTTGCCACGTGGTGGAGGTCTCTCTGGCCAAGTTTGAGTCCGGGCCAAGGTGTTGCCAAATGGTGGAGGTCTCCTTGGGCAAGTTTGAGTCCGGGCCAAGGTGTTGCCACGTGGTGTAGGTCTCCATGGCCAAGTTTGAGTCCGGGCCAAGGTGCTGTCAGGTGGTGGAGGTCTCCCTGGTCAAGTTTGAGTCTGGGCCAAGAAGTCGCCACGTGGTGGAGGTCTCCCTGGCCAAGTTTGAGTCTGGGCCAAGAAGTCGCCAGGAGGTGGAGGTCTCCCTGGCCAAGTTTGAGTCCGGGCCAAGGCGTTGTCACGTGGTGGTCGTCTCCCTGGCCAAGTTTGAGTCTGGGCCAAGGTGTTGCCACATGGTGGAGGTCTCCCTGGCCAAGTTTAAGTCTGGGCCAAGGTGTTGCCACATGGTGGAGGTCTCCCTGGCCAAGTTTGAGTCCGGGCCAAGGTGTTGCCACGTGGTGGAGGTCTACCTGGCCAAGTTTGAGTCTGGGCCAAGGTGTTGCCATGTAGTGAAGGTCTCCCTGGCCAAGTTTGAGTGCGGGCCAAGGTGTTGCCACGTGGTGGAGGTCTCCCTAAAGACTCACAAGCAAGGAAGGCTACGACAATGGAGATACCCTTGGACCCCTCTACTACGAGAGCCAATAGGCACCCTGACATTGACCGGTTCTGCTGCCCGGGAAAGGGTTAATGTTGTGAGACCCAGAAAAGGGAGATTGGTGTTAATGTTGCTATTGTTACATAACACATATACAGAGGGCAGGTGGGCTAAATATACACAGGGCAGGTAGGGTAAGTATAAACAGGACTGGTGGGGTAAGTATAAACGGGTCAGGTGGGGAAAGTAAACACAGGGGCAGGTGGGGTAAGTATGTAAAGGGCAGAAGGGGTAAGTATACACAGGGCAGGATCTGTATACTGTGACCAGGGGCCCCTTAATGTCTCACTGATCAGGCCGATGGATTAATTGCCTTGATGCAGGGACAGGCACGACCCCGCCGCAGCGCATAGCGGGGGAGGGGTAAGCGCATGGTGGCGCATATCATTAGCGCATCTGGGACTGCTGCACGAATAATGGCGAGATCAGAGACCTACTCACCACCCGCTAATTATCATCCAGCCACACGGGGGCCCCACAACACACACCGCCCGGGGCCCCAGCTCCACCGCATACACCCATAACGTATGCAAATGCCCCCTGTGGGAGGAGCCAAATATCTGCCCCACCCATGCACCTGTTATGTGATAGGATTCCAACAGCCACAGCCTAAAGGGGGGGGTAGCTACAGGGATAACTACACCATGAAGCCGATAATTACCCCCAACAATTACCTGCAATGACCCCTCCCCCCCCCCCGATACCTCCACATACACAGCACCTACCCCCCATATACAGGGTGCAGAGCTATTGCCTGAGCATTACATATGCATGGTACACAGCTCTGATTGGACGAGAGGCCGTGGATGTCTGTAGGGGCGGGAAGAGGCAAGAACAACACCCGGGAGGCTCTCTCCTACTCACCTGGCTCATCTACTCACCTGGCTTTCTCCTACTCGCCTCTCTCCTACTCACCTGGCTCATCTACTCGCCTGGCTCTCTCATACTCGCCTGGCTCTCTCCTTCCTACTCACCTGGCGCTCTCCTACTCACCTGGCTCTCTCTCCTATCTATCTATCCTCATCTGTCGCATGGCTCTCTACTACTCACATGGCTTTCTTCTACTCACCTGTCCCTCTCTCCTACTAACCTCTCTTCTCACCTGGCTCTACTCACCTGGCTCTCTCCTACTCGCCTGGCTCTCTCCTACTCACCTGTCCCTCTCTCCTACTAACCTCTCTTCTACTCGCCTGGCTCCTTTCTACTCGCCTGGCTCTACTCGCCTGGCTCTCTCCCCTACTCACCTGGCTCACTTTTACTCATCTGGATCTCTCCTACTCACCTGGCTCTCTCCTACTCACCTGGCTCTCTCCTACTCACCTGGCTCTCTCCTACTCGCCTGGCTCTCTTCTACTCACCTCTCTCCTACTCAACTGGCTCTCTGCTACTCACCTCTCTTCTACTCACCTGGCTCTCTCCTACTCACCTGGCTCTCTTCTACTCACCTCTCTTCTACTCACCTGGCTCTCTTCTACTCACCTGGCTCTCTTCTACTCACCTGGCTCTCTTCTACTCACCTCTCTCCTACTCACCTGGCTCTCTTCTACTCACCTCTCTCCTACTCAACTGGCTCTCTGCTACTCACCTCTCTCCTATTCAACTGGCTCTCTGCTACTCACCTCTCTCCTATTCAACTGGCTCTCTGCTACTCACCTCTCTCCTATTCAACTGGCTCTCTGCTACTCACCTCTCTCCTATTCAACTGGCTCTCTTCTACTCACATGGCTCTACTCACCTCTCTCCTACTCGCCTGCCTCAACTCACCTGGCTCTACCCTATTCACCTGGCTCTCTCCTACTCACCTGGATCTCCTACTCACCTGGATCTCCTACTCACCTGGATCTCTCCTACTCACCTGACTCTCTCCTACTCACCTGACTCTCTCCTACTCACCTGACTCTCTCCTACTCCCCTGACTCTCTCCTACTCACCTCGCTCTCTCCTACTCACCTCGCTCTCTCCTACTCACCTGGCTCTACTCACCTGGCTCTCTCCTACTCGCCTCTCTCCTACTCACCTGGCTCATCTACTCGCCTGGCTCTCTCCTGCTCACCTGGCTCTCTCTCCTATCTATCCTCATCTGTCGCATGGCTCTCTACTACTCACATGGCTTTCTTCTACTCACCTATCCCTCACTCCTACTCACCTGTCCCTCTCTCCTACTAACCTCTCTTCTCGCCTGGCTCTACTCACCTGGCTCTACTCACCTGGCTCTCTCCCACTCGCCTGGCTCTCTCCTACTCGCCTGGCTCTCTCCTACTCGCCTGGCTCTCTCCTACTCACCTCGCTCTCTCCTACTCACCTGGCTCTACTCACCTGGCTTTCTCCTACTCGCCTCTCTCCTACTCACCTGGCTCATCTACTCGCCTGGCTCTCTCCTGCTCACCTGGCTCTCTCTCCTATCTATCCTCATCTGTCGCATGGCTCTCTACTACTCACATGGCTTTCTTCTACTCACCTGTCCCTCTCTCCTACTAACCTCTCTTCTCGCCTGGCTCTACTCACCTGGCTCTACTCACCTGGCTCTCTCCTACTCGCCTGGCTCTCTCCTACTCACCTGGCTCTCTCCTACTCACCTGGCTCTCTCCTACTCGCCTGGCTCTCTCCTACTCACCTGGCTCTCTCCTACTCGCCTGGCTCTCTCCTACTCACCTGGCTCTCTCCTACTCACCTGGCTCTCTCCTACTCACATGGCTTTCTTCTACTCACCTGACTCTCTCCTACTAACCTCTCTTCTACTCGCCTGGCTCCTTTCTACTCGCCTGGCTCTACTCGCCTGGCTCTCTCCCCTACTCACCTTGCTCTCTCCTACTCACCTGGCTCACTTTTACTCATCTGGCTCACTTTTACTCACCTGGCTCTCTCCTACTCACCTGGCTCTCTTCTACTCACTTGGCTCTCTCCTACTCACCTCTCTTCTACTCACCTTGCTCTCTCCTACTCACCTGGCTCACTTTTACTCATCTGGCTCACTTTTACTCACCTGGCTCTCTCCTACTCACCTGGCTCTCTTCTACTCACTTGGCTCTCTCCTACTCACCTGGCTCTCTTCTACTCACCTGGCTCTCTTCTACTCACCTCTCTCCTACTCACCTGGCTTTCTCCTACTCACCTCTCTCCTATTCATCTGGATCTCTTCTACTCACATGGCTCTACTCACCTGTCTCCTACTCGCCTGCCTCAACTCACATGGCTCTACTCACCTCTCTCCTACTCGCCTGCCTCAACTCACCTGGCTCTACCCTATTCACCTGGCTCTCTCCTACTCACCTGGCTCTCTCCTACTCACCTGGATCTCCTACTCACCTGACTCTCTCCTACTCACCTCGCTCTCTCCTACTCACCTGGCTCTCTCTCTTCTCTCCTACTCACCTGACTCTCTTCACCTGGCTCTCTCCTACTCACCTGGCTCTCTCCTACTCACCTGGCTCTCCTACTCACCTGGCTCTCTCTCTTCTCTCCTACTCACCTGACTCTCTTCACCTGGCTCTCTCCTACTCACCTGGCTCTCCTACTCACCTGGCTCTCTCTCTTCTCTCCTACACACCTGGCTCTCTCCTACGCACCTGGCTCTCTCCTACTCACCTGACTCTCTTCACCTGGCTCTCTCCTACTCACCTGGCTCTCTCCTACTCACCTGGCTCTCCTACTCACCTGGCTCTCTCCTACTCACCTGGCTCTCTCTCTTCTCTCCTACGCACCTGGCTCTCTCCTACTCACCTGGCTCTCTCTCTTCTCTCCTACGCACCTGGCTCTCTCCTACGTACCTGGCTCTCTCCTACTCACCTGGCTCTCTCCTACTCACCTGGCTCTCTCCCACTCACCTGGCTCTCTCCTACTCACCTGGCTCTCTCCTACTCACCTGGCTCTCCTACTCACCTGGCTCTCTCCTACTCACCTGGCTCTCTCTCTTCTCTCCTACGCACCTGGCTCTCTCCTACTCACCTGGCTCTCTCTCTTCTCTCCTACGCACCTGGCTCTCTCCTACTCACCTGGCTCTCTCTCTTCTCTCCTACGCACCTGGCTCTCTCCTACGTACCTGGCTCTCTCCTACTCACCTGGCTCTCTCCTACTCACCTAGTAACCGCTGCTTTGTACAGCGCCACGGAAAATGTCGCCACTATAGAGATAAATGACAGTAGTGATAATGCAGTTAATCACCCCCCTCACCCGGAGGGGGCGCAGCTGCCGTATCCCATCTGCCCGGGCGTGTTAATTGTTTTATCGCGCTCCGCTAATAACCTCTCGGCAGCTGGCTCTCGAGCGTCAGCTCTGCAGTCGAGCGGGCACCGTGTCCGCAGGGCGTGATGGATGGGCACAGCGCAGACTGTCCACTAATTAAACGCGCCCCCACCAAGATCAGCGCAGACTCCGGACAGCGAGGGGTTAATTGGATTGGGTGACTCATTAGTCACACATGAGCGAAGGGTTCATTGCTGCGCTGCTGCCTCCGGCCAATCAGGGCAGGACCCGATAATGACCCCAGATGGGGATGTCATCTGGAGGTGAGAGGTGACAAATGGAGCAACGTGATTGGTGCAGAGCGTTACCATGGCGACACTGGGGAGGAAAAGGGAAGAGAATTCCCAAATTGCATTCCCATTATCCCGAGATAAAAATCAGAGCACAACCAAAGAGCTTACAATCTACTGCATGATGAGGGTGACGGGGTCTCGTGTCTGTAGTAGATGATGATTGGCGGGTGACGGGGTCTCGTGTCTGTAGTAGATGATGATTGGAGGGTGACGGGGTCTCGTGTCTGTAGTAGATGATGATTGGTGGGTGACGGGGTCTCGTGTCTGTAGTAGATGATGATTGGCGGGTGACGGGGTCTCGTGTCTGTAGTAGATGATGATTGGCAGGTGACGGGGTCATGTGTCTGTAGTAGATGATGATTGGCGGGTGACGGGGTCTCGTGTCTGTAGTAGATGATGATTGGCGGGTGACGGGGTCCTGTGTCTGTAGTAGATGATGATTGGCGGGTGACGGGATCCCGTGTCTGTAGTAGATGATGATTGGCGGGTGACGGGGTCTCGCGTCTGTAGTAGATGATGATTGGCGGGTGATGGGGTCTCGTGTCTGTAGTAGATGATGATTGGCAGGTGACGGGGTCTCGTGTCTGTAGTAGATGATGATTGGCGGGTGACGGGGTCCTGTGTCTGTAGTAGATGATGATTGGCGGGTGACGGGGCCCCGTGTCTGTAGTAGATGATGATTGGCGGGTGACGGGGTCTCGTGTCTGTAGTAGATGATGATTGGCAGGTGACGGGGTCATGTGTCTGTAGTAGATGATGATTGGCGGGTGACGCGTTCCCGTGCCTGTAGTAGATGATGATTGGCGGGTGACGGGGTCTCGTGTCTGTAGTAGATGATGATTGGCAGGTGACGGGGTCTCGTGTCTGTAGTAGATGATGATTGGCGGGTGACGGGGTGTCGTGTCTGTAGTAGATGATGATTGGCGGGTGACGGGGTCATGTGACTGTAGTAGATGATGATTGGCAGGTGACGGGGTCTCGTGTCTGTAGTAGATGATGATTGGCAGGTGACGGGGTCTCGTGTCTGTAGTAGATGATGATTGGCGGGTGACGGGGTGTCGTGTCTGTAGTAGATGATGATTGGCGGGTGACGGGGTCATGTGTCTGTAGTAGATGATGATTGGCGGGTGACGGGGTCTCGTGTCTGTAGTAGATGATGATTGGCAGGTGACGGGGTCTCGTGTCTGTAGTAGATGATGATTGGCAGGTGACGGGGTCTCGTGTCTGTAGTAGATGATGATTGGCGGGTGACGGGGTGTCGTGTCTGTAGTAGATGATGATTGGCGGGTGACGGGGTCATGTGTCTGTAGTAGATGATGATTGGCGGGTGACGGGGTCATGTGACTGTAGTAGATGATGATTGGCAGGTGACGGGGTCTCGTGTCTGTAGTAGATGATGATTGGCAGGTGACGGGGTCTCGTGTCTGTAGTAGATGATGATTGGCAGGTGACGGGGTCTCGTGTCTGTAGTAGATGATGATTGGCGGGTGACGCGTTCCCGTGCCTGTAGTAGATGATGATTGGCGGGTGACGGGGTCTTGTGTCTGTAGTAGATGATGATTGGCGGGTGACGGGGTCTTGTGTCTGTAGTAGATGATGATTGGCGGGTGACGCGTTCCCGTGCCTGTAGTAGATGATGATTGGCGGGTGACGGGGTCATGTGTCTGTAGTAGATGATGATTGGCAGGTGACGGGGTCCTGTGTCTGTAGTAGATGATGATTGGCGGGTGACGGGGTCTCGTGTCTGTAGTAGATGATGATTGGCAGGTGACGGGGTCTCGTGTCTGTAGTAGATGATGATTGGCGGGTGACGGGGTCTCGTGTCTGTAGTAGATGATGATTGGCGGGTGACGGGGTCTCGTGTCTGTAGTAGATGATGATTGGCGGGTGACGGGGTCCTGTGTCTGTAGTAGATGATGATTGGCGGGTGACAGGGTCTCGTGTCTGTAGTAGATGATGATTGGCAGGTGACGGGATCCCGTGTCTGTAGTAGATGATGATTGGCGGGTGACGGGATCCCGTGTCTGTAGTAGATGATGATTGGCAGGTGACGGGATCCCGTGTCTGTAGTAGATGATGATTTGCGGGTGACGGGGTCTCGTGTCTGTAGTAGATGATGATTGGCGGGTGACGGGGTCTCGTGTCTGTAGTAGATGATGATTGGCGGGTGACGGGGTCCCGTGTCTGTAGTAGATGATGATTGGCGGGTGACGGGTCATGTGTCTGTAGTAGATGATGATTGGCGGGTGACGGGGTCTCGTGTCTGTAGTAGATGATGATTGGCAGGTGACGGGGTCTCGTGTCTGTAGTAGATGATGATTGGCGGGTGACGGGGTCTAGTGTCTGTAGTAGATGATGATTGGCGGGTGACGGGGTCTTGTGTCTGTAGTAGATGATGATTGGCGGGTGACGGGGTCTCGTGTCTGTAGTAGATGATGATTGGTAGGTGACGGGGTCCCGTGTCTGTAGTAGATGATGATTGGCAGGTGACGGGGTCTCGTGTCTGTAGTAGATGATGATTGGCGGGTGACGGGGTCCTGTGTCTGTAGTAGATGATGATTGGCGGGTGACGGGGTCCTGTGTCTGTAGTAGATTATGATTGGCGGATGACGGGGTCTCGTGTCTGTAGTAGATTATGATTGGCAGGTGACGGGGTCTCGTGTCTGTAGTAGATGATGATTGGCAGGTGACGGGGTCTCGTGTCTGTAGTAGATTATGATTGGCAGGTGACGGGGTCTCGTGTCTGTAGTAGATGATGATTGGCAGGTGACGGGGTCTCGTGTCTGTAGTAGATGATGATTGGCAGGTGACGGGGTCTTGTGTCTGTAGTAGATGATGATTGGCGGGTGACGGGGTCTCGTGTCTGTAGTAGATGATGATTGGCGGGTGACGGGGTCTCGTGTCTGTAGTAGATGATGATTGGTGGGTGACGGGGTCCCGTGTCTGTAGTAGATGATGATTGGCAGGTGACGGGGTCTCGTGTCTGTAGTAGATGATGATTGGCGGGTGACGGGGTCCTGTGTCTGTAGTAGATGATGATTGGCGGGTGACGGGGTCCTGTGTCTGTAGTAGATGATGATTGGCGGGTGACGGGGTCTCGTGTCTGTAGTAGATGATGATTGGCGGGTGACGGGGTCCTGTGTCTGTAGTAGATGATGATTGGCGGGTGACGGGGTCCTGTGTCTGTAGTAGATGATGATTGGCGGGTGACGGGGTCCTGTGTCTGTAGTAGATGATGATTGGCGGGTGACGGGGTCTCGTGTCTGTAGTAGATGATGATTGGCGGGTGACGGGGTCTCGTGTCTGTAGTAGATGATGATTGGCGGGTGACGGGGTCCTGTGTCTGTAGTAGATGATGATTGGCGGGTGACGGAGTCCCGTGTCTGTAGTAGATGATGATTGGCAGTTGACGGGGTCTCGTGTCTGTAGTAGATGATGATTGGCGGGTGACGGGGTCCCGTGTCTGTAGTAGATGATGATTGGCGGGTGATGGGGTCTCGTGTCTGTAGTAGATGATGATTGGCAGGTGACGGGGTCCCGTGTCTGTAGTAGATGATGATTGGCAGGTGACGGGGTCTCGTGTCTGTAGTAGAAGACGATTGGTGGGTGACAGGGTCTCATGTCTGTAGTAGATGATGATTGGCAGGTGACGGGGTCTCGTGTCTGTAGTAGATGATGATTGGCAGGTGACGGGGTCTCGTGTCTGTAGTAGATGATGATTGGCAGGTGACGGGGTCTCGTGTCTGTAGTAGAAGACGATTGGTGGGTGACAGGGTCTCATGTCTGTAGTAGATGATGATTGGCGGGTGACGGGGTCTTGTGTCTGTAGTAGATGATGATTGGCGGGTGACGGGGTCTTGTGTCTGTAGTAGATGATGATTGGCGGGTGACGGGGTCATGTGTCTGTAGCAGATGATGATTAGCGGGTGACGGGGTCTCGTGTCTGTAGTAGATGATGATTGGCGGGTGACGGGGTCCTGTGTCTGTAGTAGATGATGATTGGTGGGTGACGGGGTCTCGTGTCTGTAGTAGATGATGATTGGCAGGTGACGGGGTCTCGTGTCTGTAGTAGATGATGATTGGCGGGTGACGGGGTCTTGTGTCTGTAGTAGATGATGATTGGCGGGTGACGGGGTCTCGTGTCTGTAGTAGATGATGATTGGTGGGTGACGGGGTCTCGTGTCTGTAGTAGATGATGATTGGCGGGTGACGGGGTCCTGTGTCTGTAGTAGATGATGATTGGCGGGTGACGGGGTCTTGTGTCTGTAGTAGATGATGATTGCCGGGTGACGGGGTCATGTGTCTGTAGTAGATGATGATTAGCGGGTGACGGGGTCTCGTGTCTGTAGTAGATGATGATTGGCGGGTGACGGGGTCCTGTGTCTGTAGTAGATGATGATTGGTGGGTGACGGGGTCTCGTGTCTGTAGTAGATGATGATTGGTGGGTGACGGGGTCTCGTGTCTGTAGTAGATGATGATTGGCAGGTGACGGGGTCCCGTGTCTGTAGTAGATGATGATTGGCAGGTGACGGGGTCCCGTGTCTGTAGTAGATGATGATTGGCGGGTGACGGGGTCTCGTGTCTGTAGTAGATGATGATTGGCGGGTGACGGGGTCTCGTGTCTGTAGTAGATGATGATTGGAGGGTGACGGGGTCTCGTGTCTGTAGTAGATGATGATTGGCAGGTGACGGGGTCCTGTGTCTGTAGTAGATGATGATTGGCGGGTGACGGGGTCCTGTGTCTGTAGTAGATGATGATTGGCAGGTGATGGGGTCTCGTGTCTGTAGTAGATGATGATTGGCGGGTGACGGGGTCCCGTGTCTGTAGTAGATGATGATTGGCGGGTGACGGGGTCCCGTGTCTGTAGTAGATGATGATTGGCAGGTGACGGGGTCCTGTGTCTGTAGTAGACGAGGATTGGCGGGTGACGGGGTCTCGTGTCTGTAGTAGATGATGATTGGCGGGTGACGGGGTCTCGTGTCTGTAGTAGATGATGATTGGCGGGTGACGGGGTCCTGTGTCTGTAGTAGACGATGATTGGCGGGTGACGGGGTCTCGTATCTGTAGTAGATGATGATTGGCGGGTGACGGGGTCTCGTGTCTGTAGTAGATGATGATTGGCGGGTGACGGGGTCTCGTGTCTGTAGTAGATGATGATTGGCGGGTGACGGGGTCCTGTGTCTCTAGTAGATGATGATTGGCGGGTGACGGGGTCCTGAGTCTGTAGTAGATGATGATTGGCGGGTGATGGGGTCTCGTGTCTGTAGTAGATGATGATTGGCGGGTGACGGGGTCATGTGACTGTAGTAGATGATGATTGGCGGGTAGGTGCAGCAAGGTGAGTGACGCCCACTCGGCGCAGCGCTCGCCCGTTTGTCACCCGCCATGTTGCGAGGCGGAAGATAACAGAAGATAAATTGCGCGGCAGCAGCAGGTTCGGGAGATGAAACATCCGGAGATAAGACGCGTCCGGCGTTATTTATGGCGCATCCCGCGCATTCTGGCCCCTCCCCCCTGCGTCAGGAGCAGCACTGCCATTGGCTGCTGCGACGCCGGAGAGGACAAAAAACATTTCCTGCACATCACTGGGATATAATGAGGCTATTGTATGATGTCATTACCTGTGTGTATGACATCACTACCGTCAGGGGCGGACTGGGACTAAAAACGGCCCGGGACTTCTTGGGGCACAGCGGCCCTGCTTTACTGTTCCTGGCCCAGTATAGTATATTAATGTCACATAAATAAATATATATATATATTATTTTGTTTCATGGTTTACCAGGGTTTAGGAGGACAAAAATAAGAAAGAAAGAGAGGGGCATCCCACTTTACAGGCTGAGAGGGGCATCCCACTTTACAGACTTAATTTAACAACTGTCCCTATTTCCCACACCAAAAAGTTAGAAGGTCTGCATTTCGGCACAGATCAGGAGTAGATCAGATGTGGACACAGATCAGGAGCAGATCAGATGTGGACACAGATCAGGAGCAGATCAGATGTGGACACAGATCAGGAGCAGATCAGATTTGGAGACACAGATCAGGAGCAGATCAGATGTGGACACAGATCAGGAGCAGATCAGATGTGGACACAGATCAGGAGCAGATCAGATGTGGACACAGATCAGGAGCAGATCAGATGTGGACACAGATCAGGAGCAGATCAGATGTGGACACAGATCAGGAGCAGATCAGATTTGGACACAGATCAGGAGCAGATCAGATTTGGACACAGATCAGGAACAGATCAGATTTGGACACAGATCAGGAGCAGATCAGATTTGGACACAGATCAGGAGCAGATCAAATTTGGACACAGATCAGGAGCAGATCAGATTTGGACACAGATCAGGAACAGATCAGATTTAAACACAGATCGGGAACAGATCAGATTTGGACACAGATCAGGAACAGATCAGATATGGACACAGATTAGGAGCAGATCAGATTTGGACACAGATCAGGAGCAGATCAGATGTGGACACAGATCAGGAACAGATCAGATTTGGACACAGATCAGGAGCAGATCAGATTTGGAGACACAGATCAGGAGCAGATCAGATTTGGAGACACAGATCAGGAGCAGATCAGATGTGGACACAGATCAGGAGCAGATCAGATGTGGACACAGATCAGGAGCAGATCAGATGTGGACACAGATCAGGAGCAGATCAGATTTGGACACAGATCAGGAGCAGATCAGATGTGGACACAGATCAGGAGCAGATCAGATGTGGACACAGATCAGGAGCAGATCAGATGTGGACACAGATCAGGAGCAGATCAGATTTGGACACAGATCAGGAGCAGATCAGATTTGGACACAGATCAGGAACAGATCAGATTTGGACACAGATCAGGAGCAGATCAGATTTGGACACAGATCAGGAGCAGATCAGATTTGGACACAGATCAGGAGCAGATCAGATTTGGACACAGATCAGGAACAGATCAGATTTAAACACAGATCGGGAACAGATCAGATTTGGACACAGATCAGGAACAGATCAGATATGGACACAGATTAGGAGCAGATCAGATTTGGACACAGATCAGGAGCAGATCAGATGTGGACACAGATCAGGAACAGATCAGATTTGGACACAGATCAGGAGCAGATCAGATTTGGACACAGATCAGGAGCAGATCAGATTTGGACACGGATCAGGAGCAGATCAGATTTGGACACAGATCAGGAGCAGATCAGATTTGGAGACACAGATCAGAAGCAGATCAGATTTGGAGACACAGATCAGGAGCAGATCAGATTTGGACACAGATCAGGAGCAGATCAGATTTGGACACGGATCAGGAGCAGATCAGATTTGGACACAGATCAGGAGCAGATCAGATTTGGAGACACAGATCAGAAGCAGATCAGATTTGGAGACACAGATCAGGAGCAGATCAGATTTGGACACAGATCAGGAGCAGATCAGATTTGGACACAGATCAGGAGCAGATCAGATTTGGACACAGATCAGGAGCAGATCAGATTTGGAGACACAGATCAGGAGCAGATCAGATTTGGAGACAGATCAGGAGCAGATCAGATTTGGATACAGATCAGGAACAGATCAGATTTGGACACAGATCAGGAGCAGATCAGATTTAAACACAGATCGGGAACAGATCAGATTTGGACACAGATCAGGAACAGATCAGATTTGGACACAGATCAGGAGCAGATCAGATTTGGAGACACAGATCAGGAGAAGATCAGATTTGGACACAGATCAGGAGCAGATCAGATTTGGAGACACAGATCAGGAGCAGATCAGATTTGGACACAGATCAGGAACAGATCAGATTTGGACACAGATCAGGAGCAGATCAGATTTGGAGACACAGATCAGGAGCAGATCAGATTTGGACACAGATCAGGAGCAGATCAGATTTGGACACAGATCAGGAGCAGATCAGATTTGGACACAGATCAGGAGCAGATCAGATTTGGACACAGATCAGGAGCAGATCAGATTTGGAGACACATATCAGGAGCAGATAAGATTAGGAAACAGATCAGGAGCAGATCAGATTTGGACACAGATCAGGAGCAGATTAGATTTGGACACAGATCAGGAGCAGATCAGATTTGGACACAGATCAGGAGCAGATCAGATTTGGAGACAGATCAGGAGCAGATCAGATTTGGACACATAGATCAGATTTGGACACAGATCAGGAGCAGATCAGATTTGGACACAGATCAGGAGCAGATCAGATTTGGACACAGATCAGGAGCAGATCAGATTTGGACACAGATTGGTCGGGGGACAGATCAGATTTGGACACAGATCAGGAGCAGATCAGATTTGGACACAGATCAGGAGCAGATCAGATTTGGACACAGATCAGGAGCAGATCAGATTTGGACACAGATCAGGAACAGATCAGATTTGGAGACACAGATCAGGAGCAGATCAGATTTGGAGACACAGATCAGGAGCAGATCAGATTTGGAGACACAGATCAGGAGCAGATCAGATTTGGAGACAGTTCAGGAGCAGATCAGATTTGGAGACAGTTCAGGAGCAGATCAGATTTGGACACAGATTGGTCGGGGGACAGATCAGATTTGGACACAGATCAGGAGCAGATCAGATTTGGAGACAGTTCAGGAGCAGATCAGATTTGGACACAGATCAGGAGCAGATCAGATTTGGACACAGATCAGGAGCAGATCAGATTTTGACACAGATCAGGAGCAGATCAGATTTGGACACAGATCAGGAGCAGATCAGATTTGGACACAGATCAGGAGCAGATCAGATTTGGAGACAGATCAGGAGCAGATCAGATTTGGACACAGATCAGGAGCAGATCAGATTTGGAGACACAGATCAGGAGCAGATCAGATTTGGAGACACAGATCAGGAGCAGATCAGATTTGGACACAGATCAGGAGCAGATCAGATTTGGAGACAGTTCAGGAGCAGATCAGATTTGGACACAGATCAGTAGCAGATCAGATTTGGACACAGATCAGGAACATATCAGATTTGGACACAGATCAGGAACATATCAGATTTGGACACAGATCAGGAGCAGATCAGATTTGGACACAGATCAGGAGCAGATCAGATTTGGACACAGATCAGGAACATATCAGATTTGGACACAGATCAGGAACATATCAGATTTGGACACAGATCAGGAGCAGATCAGATTTGGACACAGATCAGGAGCAGATCAGATTTTGACACAGATCAGATTTGGACACAGATCAGGATTTGGACACAGATCAGGAACATATCAGATTTGGACACAGATCAGGAGCAGATCAGATGTGGACACAGATCAGGAGCAGATCAGATTTGGAGACACAGATCAGGAGCAGATCAGATTTGGACACAGATCAGGAGCAGATCAGATTTGGACACAGATCAGGATTTGGACACAGATCAGGAACATATCAGATTTGGACACAGATCAGGGGCAGATCAGATTTGGACACAGATCAGGAGCAGATCAGATGTGGACACAGATCAGGAGCAGATCAGATTTGGAGACACAGATCAGGAGCAGATCAGATTTGGACACAGATCAGGAGCAGATCAGATTTGGACACAGATCAGGATTTGGACACAGATCAGGAACATATCAGATTTGGACACAGATCAGGGGCAGATCAGATTTGGACACAGATCAGGAGCAGATCATATGTGGACACAGATCAGGAGCAGATCAGATTTGGAGACACAGATCAGGAGCAGATCAGATTTGGACACAGATCAGGATTTGGACACAGATCAGGAGCAGATCAGATTTGGAGACACAGATCAGGAGCAGATCAGATGTGGACACAGATCAGGAGCAGATCAGATTTGGACAGCGTCCACGTCCCTGCAGCCGAGTTACAAATGGCAGAACCACTGCCCTCCAGCTCCTGGGACAGGCTGTCACTAGGGGGCAGCAGCGTGCACACATATCCTGCTCAGGTCACATGACACGGCTCCTCGGCTTCCCCATCCTGTAAGTGTAATTGCTGATGCCGAGCCTGCGCGGAGCGAACGTTCTACCAGCGGCCGATGCGCAGAGCAGAGTAATGGGTGGAGGGCGCTCTCACACACACACACTAATGTTTACACGCAGATAATCTGTGTGTGTGTGTGACAGCGCCCTCCACCCGTTACACTGCTCTGCTCATCGGCCTCCACCTGCGGCCTTCCCATGTGCCGGCCCACCGGGATTCTGCCCAGTATGCCCTATGGCCAGTCCGCCCCTAACTACCGTATAGGGCAGAGCAACAAACCCCTCCCACAAATGACTATGACCCGCCCATACAGCCAGACCTGCCAATCAGCAAAGTCCCGCCCACTTCCCTGTATCACTGCTACACCACAGTCACCCACCTCCCTGCTATCCTGTATCACTGCTACACCACAGTCACCCACCTCCCTGCTATCCTGTATCACTGCTACACCACAGTCACCTACCTCCCTGCTATCCTGTATCACTGCTACACCACAGTCACCCGCCTCCCTGCTATCCTGTATCACTGCTACACCACAGTCACCCACCTCCCTGCTATCCTGTATCACTGCTACACCACAGTCACCCTCCTCCCTGCTATCCTGTATCACTGCTACACCACAGTCACCTACCAGGCTCCCTGCTATCCTGTATCACTGCTACACCACAGTCACCCATCTCCCTGCTATCCCGTATCACTGCTACACCACAGTCACCCACCTCCCTGCTATCCTGTATCACTGCTACACCACAGTCACCCGCCTCCCTGCTATCCCGTATCACTGCTACACCACAGTCACCCACCTCCCTGCTATCCTGTATCACTGCTACACCACAGTCACCTACCTCCCTGCTATCCTGTATCACTGCTACACCACAGTCACCTACCTCCCTGCTATCCTGTATCACTGCTACACCACAGTCACCCGCCTCCCTGCTATCCTGTATCACTGCTACACCACAGTCACCCACCTCCCTGCTATCCTGTATCACTGCTACACCACAGTCACCCGCCTCCCTGCTATCCTGTATCACTGCTACACCACAGTCACCCGCCTCCCTGCTATCCTGTATCACTGCTACACCACAGTCACCCACCTCCCTGCTATCCTGTATCACTGCTACACCACAGTCACCCACCTCCCTGCTATCCTGTATCACTGCTACACCACAGTCACCTACCTCCCTGCTATCCTGTATCACTGCTACACCACAGTCACCTACCTCCCTGCTATCCTGTATCACTGCTACACCACAGTCACCCACCTCCCTGCTATCCTGTATCACTGCTACACCACAGTCACCCACCTCCCTGCTATCCTGTATCACTGCTACACCACAGTCACCTACCTCCCTGCTATCCTGTATCACTGCTACACCACAGTCACCCCTCCCTGCTATCCTGTATCACTGCTACACCACAGTCACCCACCTCCCTGCTATCATTATTATTGTTTATTTATATAGCGCCATCCTGTTCCGTAGCGCTGTACAGAGCACTAATTACAGACAGGGTAGAATCATACGGTACAGAGAATATTTCAGATGCAGTGTTACAGACCTGGCAGCGGATATTCCCGTATCCTGACATGACCCGCCATCACTCCTGCCCCCGCCATCACTCCTGCCCCGCTCTGACCCCATTCTGCCCCCGCCATCACTCCTGCCCCCGCCATCACTCCTGCCCCGCTCTGACCCCATTCTGCCCCCGCCATCACTCCTGCCTCCGCCATCACTCCTGCCCCCGCCACCACTCCTGCCCCCGCCATCACTCCTGCCCCCGCCACCACTCCTGCCCCCTCCATCACTCCTGCCCCCGCCACCACTCCTGCCTCCGCCATCACTCCTGCCTCCGCCATCACTCCTGCCTCCGCCATCACTCCTGCCCCCGCCATCACTCCTGCCCCCGCCATCACTCCTGCCCCCGCCATCACTCCTGCCCCGCTCTGACCCCATTCTGCCCCCGCCACCACTCCTGCCCCCGCCATCACTCCTGCCCCCGCCATCACTCCTGCCCCCGCCACCACTCCTGCCCCCTCCATCACTCCTGCCCCCGCCACCACTCCTGCCCCCGCCATCACTCCTGCCCCCGCCATCACTCCTGCCCCCGCCACCACTCCTGCCCCCTCCATCACTCCTGCCCCCGCCATCACTCCTGCCTCCGCCATCACTCCTGCCTCCGCCATCACTCCTGCCTCCGCCATCACTGCTGCCCCGCCATCACTCCTGCCCCCGCCATCACTCCTGCCCCCGCCATCACTCCTGCCCCGCCATCACTCCTGCCTCCGCCATCACTCCTGCCTCCGCCATCACTCCTGCCCCCGCCATCACTCCTGCCCCCGCCATCACTCCTGCCCCCGCCATCACTCCTGCCCCGCTCTGACCCCATTCTGCCCCCGCCACCACTGCTGCCCCCGCCATCACTCCTGCCCCCGCCACCACTGCTGCCCCCGCCATCACTCCTGCCCCGCTCTGACCCCATTCTGCCCCCGCCACCACTCCTGCCCCCGCCATCACTCCTGCCCCGCCATCACTCCTGCCTCCGCCATCACTCCTGCCTCCGCCATCACTGCTGCCCCGCCATCACTCCTGCCCCCGCCACCACACCTGCCCCCGCCATCACTCCTGCCCCGCCATCACTCCTGCCTCCGCCATCACTCCTGCCTCCGCCATCACTCCTGCCCCGCCATCACTCCTGCCCCCGCCATCACTCCTGCCCCCGCCATCACTCCTGCCCCGCCATCACTCCTGCCCCCGCCATCACTGCTGCCCCGCCATCACTCCTGCCCCCGCCACCACACCTGCCCCCGCCATCACTCCTGCCCCGCCATCACTCCTGCCTCCGCCATCATTCCTGCCTCCGCCATCACTCCTGCCCCGCCATCACTCCTGCCCCGCCATCACTCCTGCCTCCGCCATCACTCCTGCCCCGCCATCACTCCTGCCCCGCCATCACTCCTGCCCCGCCATCACTCCTGCCCCGCCATCACTCCTGCCTCCGCCATCACTCCTGCCTCCGCCATCACTCCTGCCTCCGCCATCACTCCTGCCCCGCCATCACTCCTGCCCCGCCATCACTCCTGCCCCGCCATCACTCCTGCCTCCGCCATCACTCCTGCCCCGCCATCACTCCTGCCTCCGCCATCACTCCTGCCCCGCCATCACTCCTGCCCCGCCATCACTCCTGCCTCCGCCATCACTCCTGCCTCCGCCATCACTCCTGCCTCCGCCATCACTCCTGCCCCCGCCATCACTCCTGCCCCGCTCTGACCCCATTCTGCCCCCGCCATCACTCCTGCCTCCGCCATCACTCCTGCCCCCGCCATCACTCCTGCCCCCGCCATCACTCCTGCCCCACTCTGACCCCATTCTGCCCCCGCCATCACTCCTGCCCCCGCCATCACTCCTGCCCCCGCCATCACTCCTGCCTCCGCCATCACTACTGCCCCCGCCATCACTCCTGCCCCCGCCATCACTCCTGCCCCGCTCTGACCCCATTCTGCCCCCGCCACCACTCCTGCCCCCGCCATCACTCCTGCCCCGCCATCACTCCTGCCTCCGCCATCACTCCTGCCTCCGCCATCACTGCTGCCCCGCCATCACTCCTGCCCCCGCCACCACACCTGCCCCCGCCATCACTCCTGCCCCGCCATCACTCCTGCCTCCGCCATCACTCCTGCCTCCGCCATCACTCCTGCCCCGCCATCACTCCTGCCCCGCCATCACTCCTGCCTCCGCCATCATTCCTGCCTCCGCCATCACTCCTGCCCCGCCATCACTCCTGCCCCGCCATCACTCCTGCCTCCGCCATCACTCCTGCCCCGCCATCACTCCTGCCCCGCCATCACTCCTGCCTCCGCCATCACTCCTGCCTCCGCCATCACTCCTGCCCCGCCATCACTCCTGCCCCGCCATCACTCCTGCCCCGCCATCACTCCTGCCTCCGCCATCACTCCTGCCCCGCCATCACTCCTGCCTCCGCCATCACTCCTGCCCCGCCATCACTCCTGCCCCGCCATCACTCCTGCCTCCGCCATCACTCCTGCCTCCGCCATCACTCCTGCCTCCGCCATCACTCCTGCCCCCGCCATCACTCCTGCCCCGCTCTGACCCCATTCTGCCCCCGCCATCACTCCTGCCTCCGCCATCACTCCTGCCCCCGCCATCACTCCTGCCCCCGCCATCACTCCTGCCCCACTCTGACCCCATTCTGCCCCCGCCATCACTCCTGCCCCCGCCATCACTCCTGCCCCCGCCATCACTCCTGCCTCCGCCATCACTACTGCCCCCGCCATCACTCCTGCCCCGCTCTGACCCCATTCTGCCCCCGCCATCACTCCTGCCCCCGCCATCACTCCTGCCCCCGCCATCACTCCTGCCCCCGCCATCACTCTTGCCCCCGCCATCACTCCTGCCCCCGCCATCACTCCTGCCCCCGCCATCACTCCTGCCCCCGCCATCACTCCTGCCCCCGCCATCACTCCTGCCCCGCTCTGACCCCATTCTGCCCCCGCCATCACTCCTGCCCCCGCCATCCCTCCTGCCCCCGCCATCACTCCTGCCCCCGCCATCACTCCTGCCCCCGCCATCACTCCTGCCCCCGCCATCACTCCTGCCCCGCCATCACTCCTGCCCCGCTCTGACCCCATTCTGCCCCCGCCATCACTCCTGCCCCCGCCATCACTCCTGCCCCCGCCATCACTCCTGCCCCCGCCATCACTCCTGCCCCGCAATCACTCCTGCCCCGCTCTGACCCCATTCTGCCCCCGCCATCACTCCTGCCCCGCCATCACTCCTGCCCCTCTCTGACACCATTCTGCCCCCGCCATCACTCCTGCCCCGCTCTGACCCCATTCTGCCCCCGCCATCACTCCTGCCCCGCTGTGACCCCATTCTGCCCCATGTGATCAGCGCGGGGTCTCACTCACCTCCTGGGCTACGATGCTGGAGATTCGCACGGCTCTGCGCACCCGCGTGTCCTTCTTCCCTCGCTCGGCGCTCTCCCTCCTCTTCAGGGACATGGCGGGAGCGGAGCGGGACCCCTCAGCTGCAGGTGGGGGACTCCCCGGCGGCTCCTGCCCCCCGCGTCCTGGCAGCGGCCACCATGCTGCACTCACCCGCTCGGGGATCCCCGGAGGGACGTTTGTGGGAGCGCGCGGGATGGCGCCGCAAAGCGTTATCCCACAACGCTTCCTCCGGCTTCCTCCATCCTCTGCTGCACTATAGCGAGCGGCGCTCTGCCTCCATCCCCCCGACACCCGGACAGCGCTCACCTGCCTCCCTGCGCGACACCGCCAGCCAGTCACAGCGCCCGCCACTCCCCCCCCCCCCCTACTACACTCCCCTCCCTCCATCCATCACCCGCTGCACACGCCTGCCCCGACACTGCCACACAGGCGCAACAACACAACCAT
The DNA here is from genome assembly GCA_027917425.1 of Gastrophryne carolinensis. Lineage (NCBI taxonomy): Eukaryota > Metazoa > Chordata > Amphibia > Anura > Microhylidae > Gastrophryne > Gastrophryne carolinensis. Next base: position 364,348 of record JAQIHN010000045.1, on the reverse strand, counting down.
AGTCCTACAGCACACAATACACAATACACAGCAGCTTCTATATAACACACAATACACAATACACAGCAGCTTCTATATAACACACAATACACAGCAGCCCATATATAACACACACTACACAATATACAGCAGCCCATATATAACACACACTACACAATACACAGCAGGCCATATATAACACACACTACACAATACACAGCAGCCCATATATAACACACAATACACAATACACAGCAGCCCATATACAACACACACTACACAATACACAGCAGCCCATATATAACACACACTACACAGCAGCCCATATATAACACACACTACACAATACACAGCATCCCATATATAACACACACACTACACAATACACAGCAGCCCATATATACAACACACACACACTACACAGCATCCCATATACAACACACACACACTACACAATACACAGCAGCCCATATACAACACACACACTACACAATACACAGCAGCCCATATACAACACACACAACACAATACACAGCAGCCCATATACAACACACACTACACAATACACAGCAGCCCATATATACAACACACACTACACAATACACAACAGCCCATATACAACACACACACACTACACAGCATCCCATATACAACACACACACACTACACAATACACAGCAGCCCATATACAACACACACACTACACAATACACAGCAGCCCATATATACAACACACACACACTACACAGCATCCCATATACAACACACACACACTACACAATACACAGCAGCCCATATACAACACACACACTACACAATACACAGCAGCCCATATACAACACACACAACACAATACACAGCAGCCCATATACAACACACACAACACAATACACAGCAGCCCATATATACAACACACACACTACACAGCAGCCCATATACAACACACACACACACACTACACAATACACAACAGCCCATATATAACACACACTACACAATACACAGCAGCCCATATACAACACACACTACACAATACACAGCAGCCCATATACAACACACACTACACAATACACAGCAGCCCATATATACAACACACACTACACAATACACAACAGCCCATATACAACACACACACACTACACAATACACAGCAGCCCATATATAACACACACTACACAATACACAGCATCCCATATACAACACACACTACACAATACACAGCAGCCCATATACAACACACACACACTACACAATACACAGCAGCCCATATATAACACACACTACACAATACACAGCAGCCCATATATAACACACACACTACACAATACACAGCAGCCCATATACAACACACACACTACACAATACACAGCAGCCCATATATAACACACACTACACAATACACAGCAGCCCATATACAACACACACTACACAATACACAGCAGCCCATATATAACACACACTACACAATACACAGCAGCCCATATACAACACACACTACACAATACACAGCAGCCCATATATAACACACACTACACAATACACAGTAGCCCATATATAACACACACTACACAATACACAGCAGCCCATATATAACACACACACTACACAATACACAGCAGCCCATATATAACACACACTACACAATACACAGCAGCCCATATATAACACACACACTACACAATACACAGCAGCCCATATATAACACACACTACACAATACACAGCAGCCCATATATAACACACACTACACAATACACAGCAGCCCATATATAACACACACTACACAATACACAGCAGCCCATATATAACACACACACACACAATACACAGCAGCCCATATATAACACACACTACACAATACACAGCAGCC